>JAYXIM010007178.1:0-13445 GCA_037575425.1 Anastrepha fraterculus | reverse complement strand
AAATATTCGTCTTCAAGATGTGTAATGGGAAAAAGCAGCAGCTGTACACCTGCCCTGCGCAGCTCCATTTTTGACTTTCGTAAGGCTGGTTTTTAACGCCTTAAAGCATATCTAACTTTTTAAGACTGTTGACAATGTTCCACGTAAGAAAAGGCCCCGGAAAACTTCAGCAGAAATTGACCGCAAGATAGCAATCATCTCCAAAAGATACCCAAAAACGACTTCCACTGACATCCAACGGAAAATTCAGGATCAATATAATTTCGAAATATCCAAGAGGACAATTGCTCGGCGTCTGGTCGAATCTGGACTGCATGACAAAGCAGCACGCAAGAAGCCCCTTCTAACCAAGATACAAAGGACACGGCGAGTAGTCTTTGCGAGATCCCATTGGTCATGGACTCCAAATCAATGGAAATATATCGTTTGGAGCAATGAAACCAAGATAAATCGCATAGGCCCAGATGGTAGAAGGTATGTTCGACGGCCAATCAACCAAGAATTTAATCCTCGCTACGTTTCGTGGGTAGTGAAGCATTGTGGAGGATCAATCATGGTGTGGGGATGTTTCGGGATACGTCGAGATACTAAAAAATGTAATGTTGACGTGGACTGAGGAAAATTTGCCTGTTATATGGAAGTTTCAACAGGATAATGATCCAAAGCACACGGCAAAGTAGACGAAACAGTTTTTCGACGAAAATTCCATCAATGTTTAGGAATGGCCATCATCCAGTGCGTACTTAAGCCCAATAGAGCATCTCTGGGATGACGTTAAAAAAGCCGTGAGTGCCAAAAATATCTCAAATATGGATGTCCTTTTTGCCGAAGTAAAAACGGCATGGCAAGCAATACCTGTGGCGCGCTGTCAGAATCTCATTACATCAATGCGCAATCAATGTGAGGCAGTGTTGAAGCAAAAGGGTTATGGAACCAAATACTAACATAATTTTTATGTTGATCTGATAATACAATACTGTTTCCAATTAGTTGCCCTATCCAAATCGTGCATTTCACATGTTTTAAAAAAATATATATATATTTAATAAAGAATTGGGATTAAATTGTTTTCCACTAGTTTCTAAGTTTATCATATGTTTAAATAAAATTGGCAAAAAGTTATGAAAATACGTGTTTAAAAGGAAAATGGAAAATTTATTTTGAAATAAGTGTCGTTTCTAATTAGCTGTCAATAGCTGTATGTGCTGCACTTAGACTTTAAAGAATACTGGCGTTAACAATTGAAAAAAAGGAGAAAATCCTGTAACAGAAAAGCAGTTGGAGGTTGAATGCTAACTAAAAAAAAATGTTATTGCTTTTTATTAAAGTACTTACTCAAATTCGATCAAATTCACACAGTTAGAAAATGCAGTTGACCAAGGATGATAGATTTAAAAGTTTTGCTCTTTACATGGTGAAAAGATTTGTAGAGTATACCATTACTCCGCTCTGAGCGAGTTTGACAGATATGCCGACGTCATTCGTTTTGTGTTTCACTAAGCTAAAGCTAAATTTTGTGAAAAACAAACCGAGTGACGTAGAATCCAAAGTTCCCTAAAAAAAAATTTTGTTTCACCATACCTAACGAGCAAACCTTGGCTCTTTAGCTATGGTAAAAAAGAAAATTGTGGGGGGAGCTTCGGCTGACACGCCACCTGGCGGATTCGGCAGCCCAATTATGCACGATCATTTCACGTACATTCACACACTCGTCCAATCAGTCGTTGATAGAAACGAAGTGTCATTGGCTAATTTTTTCACATATCACCAACACAATCTCAGTTTTTTGTAAACACATCCCATCAGCTGATTCTGTAAAATTTGCTCAGAGTGAAATAACGGTATGTTAAAAAGAACACCTTCTCAATTCTCACTCGTATATATGTACAATAAAAATTCGCTATTGCAAAAGAAACTGCCGAGTCACAGCATTTTACTCTCAGACCTCAGTAGAATAACCAGGAATATATGTATGTAGTACCGGAATGTGTACCTTAGGAGTTCACATGCATAGGTCTTGAGTGATATTCGGGATCCTGTAATACTTAGTGTGCTGATTCCGCGTCAGTTTCTGCCTTAATCAATCGACGGTCTGAATTTTGAGATTATTTCAAAAACCGTTTTTATATCAGCTCGCAAGGCAAACACCTTCACTGTGGAGCAACGTCTCCTCTGAATGTTTGCTGCTATTTAATTTTGCCTCTGAAAGGGTGATGAGGATTATGTCACAAATCTACTAAAGTTTTCACCAGACACTAACTCATTCCGTGACCAGGGTGACATTGGAAGATAATGCGGCTGATACCAACTTGTAATTATATTTTTTAGGCAAATTTTTTTTAAATACCAGGATAAAGTTTCGCCAACAGTTTGTATGAAAAGCTGTTTTATTCTCCCAACTGGCTGATATGAAATCCGCATTTTGCCGGAAACAGAAAGAAGACAATAAATTTGACGCTTTGAAACTTTCACGCAAACTAACCTAAAGGGGTAATTAACTCAACGCTGTTTGGGTTGCAAAAGTTATGTAAGGCGTGCGGTGGGATTTGCTCCACTCCACAACCTAATACGACTTAAAAGAAATGAAACAGGGCCACTAAAGCGTAATTGATTCTGCTTGAGCAAAGCGATTTTTATATGTACAGACTTTTACACTACAGTAACAGTAATAATATTAGACACTTACGAAACTACTTCCAAACATTGAGCTAAAACAAGGAAAAGAAAATTAAGATTAATATAGAGCTTTAGTTGATCTGGCTATTTTTTTTTTTTTTTTTTTTTGTAGCAGCTTACTAAACCCTGTCAGTGCGATGTAGTACTAGTCGTCTTCGTCTAACTCATTTAACGGTAGACCCAGGAAACGTGCTGTTGCGAGAAGTTGGGAGGGGGTGTTAGGTTTGATGGGGCATGTGAAAAGGTGGTTGATGATAAGTGGTTCACTAGACAGGGCTAGTTTACTGGGGCGGCAGCCCTTGGTGGGGAAAAACACGAGTCATTCCGGTAACGTAGAACCGGCTGCCATGGGAATGATTTAGCTGAAGTAAGTCGCTACGGTTTGATTCATCAATAATCGAGTTTTTGTTGTAGCCGAATACAGTGTTGAATTGGATTTGGATACCCGAAATAATAAAGATATTGTCCTTAAAGGAGAAACCTGCGATTAGTAGCCTACAAGCTTCCCTATTGCCAGTACTTCCGCCTTGAAGACACTGCTAGTATTAGGAACACGCACAGAGTTTTCAATTCTAAGTCTATGGGAATACATACCTGCCCAACACCGTAATCTATTTTTGAATCATCCGTGTAGACTGTTGTGCCTTGTTGCTTAGAAAAATACCCTTCTGCTACTCCTCACGAGATGGAAAGAGAGAGACAAAATTCCTATTGAATGGCACCGTTGGGACGATGTAATCAATCCCCCCGGAGGTGAACTGAATTTGCCGCAATAATAAACTGGCATAACCATACGTTTTTTCCTTTCATCGATCCGCTTCATTTAACCTAAATACACTCATAGTTGTCATCTTCTTTAATGTAAGTCTATTGGAATAACATGTGTCAGTGCATTAAGAGCCTCCCTAGGGCATGATCTAATTGCAACGACAGCTTTTGCTCAGACTGATCTGTGTATTCTGCCAAGCTATTTGATGTTGCAATTTTCTCCAAGATTTCTCCACCAAACTACCGAACCGTATGATAAAATTGATCATATAACCATCTTATACAGCCTTATACCTTACGAGTACTTTAGGTTGAAAACCCAGTATTAAGTGTGAATAAGAACAAACTCAGTACCGCTGTTTTGGGAACTTGACCACTGCGAACTTTCTGCAAACGAAAAGTCGGCGCTAAAGAGTATTTAAGATGAGTTTCATCAAGGGTTGTCCTGGAGCTGGAATCATTTTGTGGTCCTAGCTGATATATATCTAAGTGGTTAATAACAGAATGTATATACTCAGAGCGCGCTAAGTACTGGGATTCATTAAGGGGCATCAGGCAAGCAAAACCGAGTGGATATGACTAATTCTAGGTGTTTTACAGGTTTGCCTTATCGAAAGTCGACTGCGTTTGCATTTGCATCATATATGTAGGTCTGCCTGTATGAAGATTAACGGCATCTTAGCTTACATTAACCATAGAGAGATAACCTACGTCTGAGAGACGTATGCCTTTTTAATTTTTCGCTCTCCCTCTCTCGAATGTTTTAGTACCATGTTGCTGTTTTTATTTTTCTCAGTCGTCTACAGTAGCTTGCTGGTAGCTGGTTATTTTGTTGTGGTAAGTTCGATACTTTTTGAGTTTTGGCGATAGCATACGTCCCGGAGACGTATGGTTAGCTTTTGTGTGACTTTTACACTCAATTTGAATAAATTTGTTTCGATCGTGATTTCGTTTTTTCATCAGTTAAACCAAGAACAATGGCCCGAAATGGATGCTTAAATGACACTGAAATAAGTACGTATTTGCAAGGTTTATCGGACGATCCGCAATCATCTATTAACAGTGAAACAGAAAATGAATTATTTGAAGATGATGTTCAGAGCGATGTCGAAGATGAGGAAATCGCCAGTGAAGATCGTGATATCAACACAGCTTTATTGGAGGACCAAGTTACAGGATCTTCCAATTGTGTTTCTTCTTCAGATAGCCGTATTCTTACGTTTTCTGAACCTACTATTAGAAGCAAAAGTAAGTACAGCTGGACAACGTCGAAAGGTAAAAACGTTGGCAGAGTTTCTTAATCCAACATTGTTCGGACGGCAAGAGGTCCTACTAGACAATGTAAATCATTGCTTGAGCCGCTTTCCTGCTTCAATGCATTTTTTACCGACGATATTATTCTGGAAATTGTAAAATGGACAAATGTGGAAATATCCCTGAAACGTAAAGATGGAATGACGACAGCAACTTATAGGGATACAAGTGAACACGAACTCCGCGCTCTGATTGGAATTCTCGTTTTGACAGCTGCGTTAAAAGATAACCATCTGGCAACCGATGAAATATTTGATAATACCTACAGTGGAACGCTATATACTTCAGCTATAAGTCGCGATAGGTTTAAATTTTTGATTCGATGCCTGCGAATGGATGACAAAGCATTGCGACCTTCTCTTCAATCTAATGACCGGTTTTTGCCTGTCAGAAAAGTGTGAGATATGTTCATTGAACAATGCCAAACCAGTTACACACCGGGGTCGCATACCACAATTGACGAACAGTTGCTGGGTTTTCGTGGCCGATGTCCATTTAAGATGTACATTCCCAATAAACCAAATAAATATGGGATCAAAATATATGTCCAATGCCATTCCATACCTAGGCAAATCTACTAATACTAACAACGTCCCTTTGGGGGAATATTACGTGAAGGGATTATCCAAACCAATACAAGGGACTTTTCGCAATGTTACATGTGACAACTGGTTAACGTCAGTTCCACTGGCAAAGAACTTGTTAAAAGAGCCGTACAAATTGACTATAAGGTCCAATAAACGTGAAATTCCAGAATTAATGAAAAATTCACGATCGCGAAAGGTTGGAAGTGCCAGATTTTGTTATGATGGACCTTTAACGCTTTTGTCCTATAAACCAAAGCCTTCTAAAATGGTATTCATTCTCTCATCGTGCAACGAAAAAGGCAGTATCGATGAAAGTAGTGGTGAGCCAGACATGATTTTGTATTATAACCAAACAAAAGGAGGAGTCGACACGTTCGACCAAATGTGTTCAATAATGTCGTGCTCAAGGAAAACTAACCGTTGGCCTATGGCAATATTTTAGGGACTGCTCAACATAGCTTTCGTAAATTCATACGTTATTTATTGCCACAACCTGCAGTCTCGAAACCAAAAACTGGTCGAAGAAACTTTATGAATACTTTATCCAGTTCGTTGACATCGCCATGGATGGAAAGGCGCTTGGAGGCCCCTAGTTTGAGTAACGCTTTGAAGCGAAATATAAAAAATGCATTGCCTCAACAGGTTGAAAGAGACAATAAGAGAGGCAGAGAAGAACCTGAACCAAAGAAAAAAAGATACTGTTCCTATTACCCTTCAAAAATAAGGCGTATGTCTAAAATGGTGTGTGTAAAATGTACTAAGCCTATATGCGGGGAACATAAAAATGAAGTGTACAAAACTTGTACCTGATCTGACCGAACTTTATATTTTTTTTTATTTATCATAAATGTTATCTAAATAAGCTTAAAAAGCGAAAGAAATGTGTTCAGTTTAGTCCTAGAGAAAACTGTAGTTCCTTTTATAAAATATTGGTTTTTTTTTTTTTGTTTATTTTATTAGAATACTGAAAATGTGATTTTTTCTTACATAATAAAAAAAAGTTTCTCCAAAAATGCATTTAAAAAATAAGGAAATATATAAAGAACCAACGACAGTACAAAAAGGTAAAAAATATTTCCAAAAATATTGTCACCATAAAGAAAAACTATGATACGCCCCACAGACGTATGGTTATCTTCTACGTAACTTCCAATAGGGTTATCTCTCTAGGGTTAAGGCCTTAACAGTGCCTTGAGTGCGGGCTGGTGATGTTGTTGGTTGGGTTACTCAACCACTTAATATGCCATAAATGTTAAATCAAACCCTAAAATTCATTGACAGTAATTTGTACCATGGCGCTGTAAAATTTAATACAAAGTGCTCATTATATCCTGCCTTAAATTAAAATCTGAGAATCTTTATACAAATTAAAATAAAAATACCCCATGACAGGCGATGATAGCATTCAACTTACAAAATAATTTTCAACTCTTATTTTCATTGAAGTATAAAGCGGCTGTATAAATTCTCGCGCACATTCATACAGATCCGCGAGCATAAATTTAAATAATCCTACAAATCTACGTATACGCAAACTTTTGTAAAAAACCAATCCCACAAATTTAATTGCTTTGGTTTGCACTGTTGAAATTATTTATTCTCGCAGTTCAACAGGAATTTTTTCATGTCAAGTGTGTCACCACTGGTTAGCCTTTTGACGTCAAATAGTAGCTTATCCAGAATATTTTTCGAAATAATAGCGGACGCACATCGAAAATTGTTATTACAAGCTTTTCACATATCGCTCGTGCGTGCATGGGGGCCCGTTAATTCATATATGGATAGGCAGGCGTATGCATGCAAGTGTGTGAGTAATTGAAACAGTGGCTGTTCTGAAATTTGCCCCGAAGATAATTTATAATTTTTGTTGCTCATTTTCCCATCGCTTTAATTTTTAAAGGACTTTAAAGCTAGAAAGGACAAATGAAAGTTACATTTACTCGTTACTTATTTAATGTCTATATTAATATAATAAAGTGAAGACAAATACAGGGTGCGTACGGTATTTGAGAACAACTTGAGAGTAACACTAATAAGCTTTTATTTTAAACAAAATTGAGTGAAACTTCACAAATTTCATGCACAACAATAACTTATTATATATCTAAACAACCATTCAATAAAATTTCCATAACTGCAAAAATCAAAAGCTCTTTATTCATATTGGCCATAACGGTATTAATTGCAACCTTCAGAAAGGAAATGATGGTATGAGAAGCCTTATTGGTTTCACTCAACTACGATTCACACATAGTAATCCAAGGGATTGATGTCTGAGGAGTGAGGTGGTCATAAGCTCGGTGTTATTTAGTTATGGAAAATTCCAGCCATCCAATCTTGTGTTGACATTGCTTTGTGTGAAGAAGCAGAGTTTTGCTGAGAGACGTTCGGCTGTCCTCGCATACACCATCAATCCAGGGTTTCACTAATGACCCTCGCTGCTCAAAAACGGATCAGACTACACAGTCGCCGACCTCAACTTCAAGAAAGGCTTTACGGTACGTTTTCCACCGAGAACCGATTGGAGCAAAGGAGAGGTGATTGGAAGACACGATATCGAAATTTATACCAATGGTTCTAAGATGAACTGTGGTGTGGGAGCTGGCTTCCATTCGGAGCAACTCAACATATCTCAGTCAATTCGTCTTCCTGATTATGCCACCGTATTCCAGGCAGAACTTTTAGCGATCAGAGAAGCATGCAAATCCCTAGAGCTCTACAAGGAAGTTGGTGCAAGAGTATCTATCTTTTCAGATAGTCAAGCAGCTATCAAGGCCTTAGACTCCAACTCCATTTCGTCCAAACTAGTCTTAGTGCAGAGAGGAACTAGAATTACTTAGTCATTAGCTTGAAATTACTCTGATATGGGTTCCTGGTTATAAGAACATACCGGGCAATGAGATAGCGGATGAGCTAGCAAGAAAGGGTTCGACACTAGACATAGCAGAGGCGGTGGCAGTCTCCACCCCACTGAACACACTAAAAGCATCCATTGCTTCACACTATTATGCTTTAGCCGAAAGAAGATGGATGCAACTAACTACATGTATTACAACAAAAAACACATGGTCGTCATATAAAATCCAAAGGACGAATGACCTGCTAGGATGTTCTCGGCCAAACATTTCACGCATCACTGCAACCCTTACAGGTCATTGGAAAGTAGGGGATCATGCAGCTAGACTCAATCTACCCTTCAATCCTATCTGCAGAAGCTGTCAAGCGGAAGGGGCGCAGGAAAGTCTTTTCCACTATTTATGTGAATGTCCGGGACTAGCCAGGGCACGACTCCGATCCTTCGGTAACCCATTCCTACAGCAAATTAAGGAGATCTCAGACATCGAGATAAAGGATTTGCTGTTATACTTGGACCTCACTAAATGGATCTGACTTGGAAACAAAAAAAAACAAAAAAAAAAAAAATACATCATCACACGAGATAGTGGTAGTAAAACGGTGCTGGTCACTAATTAGGAGTATTTCAGTGGAAATGTTTAACCACCTCAACAACAACAACAACAACTGTCGCAACAGAATTAACGCGAAGTCCTTGAAAAAAGGATTGTGGTGCAATGCCATGTCCATTGTTGCTCACAACATCTATAACCACAACAGTGGCTGAACGCTTCGTGTGCATGGAATCAAGAACTTCTGTAAGATTGGAACACATCCGTCTATCATTTCTCATCAGAACGTTCCTCATATTTTTTGCATTTTGCAACAGATTCTGCATCGCTGCCTGATGCATCCAATTCACAGCGAACCTCATAAATGAATGAATGGAAGCACTTAAGAAAATTTGAGATTTTTATATATAGCGATGATAACTGCATTTCTCTTCATTTCTTGAGTTAAATTGTAGTCCTCTATGTCTTATCTGAAACAGAGCAAAAAGAAAAATAATGATTTTGGGAAGTTCCAGCCTCATACGAGTATATTCTGCTATACACATCTAGCCACACACCGTATGCACCCTGTATTTAAAGAAATGTTTCTAAAAATTTAAATTAAACCTGCGCCAGAGATTGAATTAGTCGAGTGGTCAATAAAAGTTATTTTTGGATATTTGAATATGATTTCGGGACCGTAAACCAAATTAGCAGAGAGAAGAGTGAGGAACAGTTATTGAAAGTGTGGATGACGGGCGATATAATTATTGCTGAATATGCTCACTCCCTGCGACTGTTTGTTACACCCCAAAATTAAGGTAAAAGGTAACTCATCACTTACTTACATGTTTGGGATTTTTGATATTGTTAGTTTTTGAAATTTTATAAGTAAATATCTACAATCAAAAACAATTTTTCGATAAATATTTTTATTAAATTATTTTATCACGAGCGTAAACGCTATTATAGTGCACTGCTTCTAGTGGCTTTTATGTTGCATGTCCGATAATTTTGAATTCAACTAATTCGAAACATATTCTCATCTTTCACCCTTTTATTAAGTGCCAGGAGCCCATCAAGAGTAACCTCTTTTAAACTATTTTACCTATCTATTGAACGTTTGAGTTAAATTCGAGTGGGGCCAACAGCCTCTCAGTAGCCTCATGAATCAGGGCGACTGCATATAGGTATTTCTTCACACACACGCAAGCATAGCTACATAGAGCATAAATATGATAACATAGGTATGGTGTGTTAGTTTATGCAAATGACATTTTGTGGTGTGGTGAGTGATGCGCTGAAATCCGACACCTCGACCATTTGTGGTGTTACGCATTATTATGTTGTTATAATTTTGCAAACGGGAAACCCTAATTATACTATTCATGTCTGATCCAATGCTTTTGAATAATTTATTGTGCATGTATATGTAAGTATACGAGTATAACATATAATATATGTAAGTATATTACATGCGTATTTACGCTTCACGTAGATCAAAAACTCAAATATTTAAAAGGAAAAAGTTTAAGTCATACATATATTATATTATAACTGCAAGAAAATAAAAAATAAAAATTTCGTTCAACCAAATTTTACCGATTTTGGCAATTTAGTTGTAGCTCATTTCAATTTGATATCCGAAAGGAGAAACTTCCCTACTTATTTATACATGCATGGGAGCAAGGCATACAAAAACGAAGTAATGAGACTTCTGCTGTAGAATATTTTATTTAGATTTAATACACAAGTATTTGCTAAATAAGGTTGAAAAGTAAAGCACCGGTCCAGCTTATCTAAGAGCTACCTATAAAATGTTAAATTTGAAAAGGAAAGGATAGTTTACAGGAAATGTATCTTTTATACTTAACCCAATGTCAGTTTTTAAATTCAAATATTTGTGTGAATTATAGGTATCGGCAGAATACAAAACAAAGTTTAATTAAAACAAAAAAAAAAACGAAAAAAAAACTTGTAGGTAAGGACACCTTTAATGGTATATACGAGAGGTGCCAAATATATGTCGGGATTTGCCAACCCTGGTGTTGCAATCTGGCAACTGACAGCTGTATCGCAAAGTTTGACATGTTTTGGCTTTTACGTACTCAGAACGTTTTGAAATACCAGCGCTATTTGTGTTGTTTACAGTAACTTAAAAGATTCATCTCGGTCCAAAACTGGAATTAAATCGTGAACATTTTCGTGCGATTATTTTTTACAACTTTCGACGTGGATTAACTCAGCAACATTGCATGGATGAACTTAATTCATTTTTTAGCGATGAAGCTCCATCAAGGACCAGTGTTTATCGATGGTATGGTGAATTCAATCGTGGTCGTAGTTCACTCCAAGACGAATTTTGTGGAGGTCGTCTAAAATCAGTTGTTGTTCCGAAAACCATTGATGCTGTGCACGAACTGATATTGCAAGATCGTCATGTGACCTATCGTGAGATTGAGACAATCTTAGGCATTAGTGGGACCAGCATACATTCAATGTTGCATAAACATTTGACTGTCAAAAAAATTTGTTCGCGTTGGATCCCACACAATTTGTCAATCGCTTAAAAAAAGGCTCGTGTCGATTGGTCGAAGGAAATGCTCAACAAATACGATCGCGGGGCTTCGAAACACGTCTACGAGATCGGGACAGGTGATGAATCGTGGATTTACGCGTATGAGCCCGAAAGTAAACAGCAGTCGACTGTATGGGTGTTTTAAGATGAGCCAAATCCAACAAAAGTTGTTCGCGCACGAAGCACTTCCAAGTAAATGGTAGCCTGTTTTTTCGGAAAAACTGGACATGTCGCAACCGTACCACTAGAACAACGCAGAACAGTAAATTCTGAGTGGTACACAACCATTTGTTTGCCAGTTGTCTTCCAAGAAATTAGGAAAATCAGTCGCCAAAGACGGATCACTCTTCACCAGGACAATGCGAGCTCTCACACATCGGCTCAAACAACTGCATTTCTGAGCACCCAAAACATCGAATTAATGGGTCATCCGCCAAATAGTCCTGACTTGGCACCGAATGACTTCTTTTTATTCCCGTAGGTAAAAAACAAACTGAGAGGTCAACGTTTTTCGACACCTGAAGAAGCGGTTGCGGCATTCAGAACACATGTTTTGGAGGTACCTCGTTCAGAGTGGCAAAAGTGCTTCGACAATTGGTTCAAACGCATGCAAGAGTGTATAGGTCTTCATGGAGAATATTTTGAAAAACAATAAAGTGATTTTCGATGATTAAAATTTGTTTTTGTTCTCTAATCCCGACATATAAAAGGCACCCCTCGTATCCTATATCCTTAAATTATCTTTCACTGAACCCAAATCTATGTTCCTTCTAATCCTTTGAACACAAATAGAAGTCTAACAGCACTTCTCGTCGACTGAGATGAATAGTCTAAGGATCTAACCGTTTCACAGTTTGCGCGGAATGAGCCGACGATTTGAAAAATCCTCGCTTTTCCTTCCACAATTCGAGTAATTGCTTTTTTTTAATTCAGCTCAAACACGAACGTGTAGGTAGTAATATTGACTAACAATTTGGTAATCTAGATGTACACGATCCCGCAAATATCGAAAAAAGATAGGATTTTCGGGTTGGTTCGGTGAAGTCGATACTTTCCAGTGCATAAGTTGGCGCTTAGTTTCAGGAGCACAAAGGAACACAAATAAAAAACCACAGCTAATCATGCTATTGTTATCATTTCCAATAAATTTAGGTAATAGAAATCAAAGTCTCAGTACAAACTTTTTCTCAGCTGCTGGTTTTTCAAACATGAGCTTTTCCTTAGCAGGGCCTATATTGTTATTTACACTTTGTATGTTTAAGTGCTACTTGAGTTTATTTTAATATTGCAACACTAGTATGAAAAGAAAAATGGTATGGAAGAAAAATGCTCCTCTAGTCATTTTTAATGGTAATCTAACTGAGAATGAACTCTGTCATACGAGTGCTGTTTGGCTTACTTCAACCTAATTGAAGCACTTATATTTGTGAAAAATGAAAACTAATCCAGAAAATTTCCGTATCACGATTCTCTGTGTCTTCTTCTTAAATTAATAACAACATACCGATCAACTCGCTCCAGTCGACCATATCTCTGGGTCGCACTTTGTTGCAGGATGAATTTCGTAAAAAATGTGCTGCTGTGTACTGATGATAAAGTTGGTTTTGGCGCTTACTGTAAGAAACCAAAAGTAAGCATTTCGGCTCGTCTACCTAATAACCGTAGCTTATTTCAGATTGGAATTCTAGCCATTAATGAGGTAGCTAGCTGTCTTGTTAGGCAAAAATGTTACTACCTTTAGAAAAGTCTATATTTATTCCGATAGCCAAGCGGTAAATAAATCTCTTGGAGGGTTGTCACTAATTCCATCATTGCTTGCAAATGCCGGGCATATCTTAATGCCCTCTTTCGGACTAACTAACACGAAGGATGTCTTTTTACTTTAGCCAGGCCAAGAAAAGCAAGAGTTTGTTAAACGTTGAAATATAAAGCTGTTTAGTTGCAGAAGAAAATTCTGAATAATAAGATAGAATTAGTATACCTTCCTCAGTCATTTAGTGAAGCAGGTCAATATCGTTCGAGTTAAAATATTGGCATACGGATCGAAATGGTTCATTAAGGTGGTAATTTGTTGTATACGGTGTAAAAACAGAGGCCCCAGTGCTTGATACTCGAGAGGGAACATTCAATTTTAAG
>JAYXIM010007176.1:0-24671 GCA_037575425.1 Anastrepha fraterculus | reverse complement strand
TTGCCTCTTTTTTGGACCTCGCATATGATGTATACCAACTGTGCTTGAACATCTTCAAACCGCGGACACATTAGCTGTATGTTGTTGTTGTTGAGTATTTCCCCTGAAATAATCCTAATTAGTGACTCTTTATCTCGATGTCTGAGATCTCATTAATTTGTTGCAAGAAAGGCTTAGCAAAGGAGCGGAGTCGTGCCCTAGCTAGCCCTGGACATTCACATAATTAGTGGAAAAGACTTTCCTTCGCTCCTTCCGCTTGATAGCTTCTGCAGATAGGATTGAAGGGAAGATTGAGTGTAGCTGCATGATCCCCTACTTTCCAATGGCCTGTACGGGTTGCAGTATGATGCGTGAGATGTTTGGCCGAGAGCATCCTAACAGATCATTCGTCCTTTGGATTTGGCATGACGGCATGTGTTTGTTGTTGTAATATATGTAGTTAGTTGCATCTTCCATCTTCTTTCGGCTAAAGCATGATAGTGTGAAGCAATGAATGCTTTTATTGTGTTCAGTGGGGTAGAGACTGCCACCGCCTCTGCTAAGTCTAGTGTCGAACCTTTTCTTGCTAGCTCATCCGCTATCTCATTACCCCGTATGTTCCTGTGACCGGGAACCCATATCAAAGTGATTTCAAGCCAATAATTAAGCATTTCCAGCTCCTCTCTACACTGTAAGACTAGTTTGGATGAAATGGAGTTGGAGTCTAAGGCCTTTATAGCTGCTTGACTGTCTGAGAAGATAGCTACTCTTGCACCAACTTCCTTGTAGAGTTTTACTGATTTGCATGCTTCTCTGAGCGCCAACAGTCCTGCCTGGAACACGCTGGCATAGTCAGGAAGACGAATTGACTGAGATAGGTTGAGCGGCTCCGAATGGAAGCTAGCTCCCACACCACAGTTCATCTTAGAACTCCATTCGGCTCTCGGTGGAAAACGCACCGTAAAGTCTTTCTTCAAGTTAAGGTCGGGGACAGTGTAGTCGGATGTGTTTTTGAGGAGCGGGGGTCCTTGTAGGAGAACCTTATTGTGACCGTACGACCTTGTTGTCCAGCTTCCTATGTCTCTGAGTCTCGCCGAACTGCAAGTAGCGATTGTTTTAATGTGTAAATCTAATGGTAGCAGATGAGTTAGTACATTGAGCGCTTCGGTAGGACTGGTGCTAAGCGCTTGTGTAGTTAAGATACACGCTGTTCTTGTTCAGCTTAGTTTTGTTGTATTTCTTTTCTGTTGCAGGCTAACCTAAATTTCTCTTAATTGCTATATTCACATTCTTTACCCTGAACTCTACGTTGGACTTCCAGCTGGCACCTAGGATAACACCTAGGTATTTTGCCTGTTAGGTTAACGTTAGACTAACGCCGTTTAGTTTTGGGAAATTAAAGTTTGGTACCTTGGTTTTCTTGGTGAATAGCATCAGTTCAGTTTTTCTTGGGTTCACACTTAAACCACAGTCCGTGGCCCAATTGCTGAATAATACCAGACCTCCTTCGTGCGCCACTACTTTAATTCTTCCTCTCGTTTCGCTTGGGTTTTGTTTTGATGCTGGGCAGACATCCCGGCTTCGGGATAGCGCAATCTTGTATCCTATCATTCTTAGCCTGGGCTCTGTGAATTTCGCAGTTGCCATGATTTTATTTGTTGTTGATCGTTATTTGCTCCTAAATTTGATGTAACCGTTGACAAGTACGTATCAAGTCAAATGTTAGTCAGCGCTAGTACTCCGATTACCAAACCTGTCTAACATTTTTATATAATGATGAATGATGATAGATTTTTCCATACTAACACTAAGCCTACCGATATTTTCCCGTCTTTAAAATATTATATATATTATTAAGATCACATATATTTCTCGGTAAAACAATTAGCAAGAGAATAATAAATCTTGAAAAATACATTCGATGCATTTTTTAATAAAAGTCGTGAAGGCAAATGACGATTTATTAATGTTATTTCTAAGAACTTCTGACAAAAAGTTTAAAATGGGTCATTTGACCCGTCCATGGTAGGTTTAGTGCTAAAAATTGATGCCGTAAACTATTAAGTTTCTTTCAGCTTTGACCCTCGAGAATAACAGTGCAATCATTAGTAAAAAATTAAAAAGCGAAAGCTGCGTGGATTAAAACTGGCTGCAGGCGAGATAGTCAAATTAAATTCTGCGTGTTTGACTCTATTGGAAATACTGATAAAATTTAATACTCACACACACTCAGTAACTTGTTTTATTTATCCAAAGGGCCATTACATGCACGTACGAGCTTGTTTCGCCATCATTTGGTTTTAACTGCCGCTGAAATTGCACGAAAGTTTGTAATTTATTAGCTTTTTAATGTGGCAGCTTCCGGCAAAAATAATAATTTTGTTTTAAGTGTTGCTAAAAATCAACAAAAACGATAATTATACGAACTGTACACTAAAAAGTCAAACATTTTAACAAGGATTATATTATAGATATTTGGAATGCAAAGTTCGTAGCTTTAAAACTTTAACTTTTTATTAAATTCTACAATAGCAAGTTCCATATAGATTCCTAATTTGAATGACACCTTGCAACTTATTTTCCTAAACATCAACCTGCTCCCTCAATTCCTAAATTTAGGTTTTTACAACAAACAAAAAACAAAAAAATATATTGTTTTATACTGCGGTCGGAAGACGAGTTTCAAATAAAATGCAGGAATTGATTTTTATGTTAAACTCGGTAGATTTTCAAAGTACGCAAAATGTTTCAAATAGCAAATGGTGTGGAACTTTTTTTTAACGAGTACGTAAATTTACGACTGGAACAATCGATTTCAATCGGGTAGAGAAGTGCTTAGTGACCATGTCGTCGGTCGTCTACAGAGTCAATTATCCCCAGACACATACCTACACATATATAGTATATAGCGAACAAGCGCGCATTCAGAATTTTTTTTGGTTTATTCTGTAAAACGTGTTCTAAAATACATTAAAAATAAAACAAGGAAAACATTTTTTAGATGAAAAAGATTAAATATAAATCACAATGGAACAAGTAAATATATATATAGATTAGCCCGGGTCGATTTGTGGGGAGGCAAAAAAATCGCCCATTGCTCTGCGAAAATCATATTCTAGGGATCAACATAAGAAACTTTGCCGAAGGAACCATAGCTCTAAAACGAATTCTGATGCCCTCCAATTTAGGTCGAACTTTTTAGTTTCTTTTCTCATGTAAAGGCTAAAAACGGTGATATTTTGAAATGATTGTATGGGGAACCCCCCAGGGGAGTTCCAGGGTGTGTGCCACTGGCATGGGTGGATCGGCCGTCCAAAGTTAGTGGGGGTCGGTCATACATTTGGACTCGATTGGAGCACGCTAAATGGGTCAAAGTGGGATTTTTCGTTCGACCGAAATTGGGGGACATCAGAATTCGTTTTAGAGGAATGGTTGCTTCGGCAAAGTTTTCTACATTAAATAGAATACGATTTTCACAGAGCAATGAGCGATTTTTAAATCGACCTGCCCTAATATATACATATATATGCCTCTTCTGATGCCTTGCTTCTGAAATATAGGGTTATTCAATAGTTGCGCTTCAACTTTTTTCCGATAGGGAGCGATGCAATATTTTTTATTTTTCGCTTGCCATTTGTAAACTTCATTAGTATACATTTCGTCATGGAACGCTACACACTTGAGCAACGATTGCAAATCGTGCAAATTTTTTATGAAAATAATCGTTCTGTTGCTGCTACTTTAAGAGCATTACGGCCATTTTACGGTCCATTTAACAAGCCGTCCAGTTTTGGAGTTATGTGAAGTCATTGGTCTACAGTAACAAGCCGGCGACGATTTGTGAGCTCAGAGCCAATATTGAACGCGAAATTGATGGAATTTCGGCCAATTTATGCAAAAGAGTGGTCGAAAATTGGGTTCAACGATTGGACTTCGTAAAACGTGCACGCGGTGGTCATGCCAAAGAAATCGAATTTCATACTTAAATGTATATGTTCAAACTCGATAATAAAAAAAAAATTTGTTAAAAAAGTCAAACCGTTTGTGTTTTATCCAAAAAAGTTCAAAAGTTGAAGCGCTCTTACTGAAAAACCCTATAATAACATCCAAACACACTGAGGAACACTTCACTGCCTTCAATATCCCAGGAGTAAAGAAAACGCCGTTTCAATAGGTGCTACTTCGAAATTTCATGTACCAGAAACCTTTTGTCGACTCACCAAAGCCCATATAAAGGGAGTTATAAAATACAGGGAAGACAGGAAAATCATAAAACGGGGGCGAGAGTCCAGGACAGCGGCAGGCTAACAGTTTATCGTTCCAGAAGAGCATTGTGTAGACTGCTAAGCCTGCACATAGAAGGCTTATGAACTCTCACTGGATACTACATGGGGCATTGCATTCTTCGTTATCATTTCAAGAAACTAGAATTAGTTGAGGGAAGCATTTGCATTTTTGCGAACTGGATGATAAAAATTCAGAAAACTCTGTGCGAATGTGAAGCTCTCGCAAGACAAAGACTTGTACACCCAAATCTCATCACTCGAAATCCATTAGTGATATAGAACAAAAAGCCTATGCAAGCTCAACATAAGACTCCAATTATAGCCCTGCGGTGACGCACCATAGATACTACTGTGGGCAAAAAGTAAGGTGAATTTGGTTGTAAAATGAAAAATCTTTATTTATTCTTGTAAATCAATTTCATCCCCTTCAAAATAATCCCCTCTCGATGAAATACACTTATACCAACGATTTTTCCAAACCCTTTTCCGGTATAGCCATCAGCATCTTCTTCGATTCAGCTTTTATCTCCTCAATCGACTCGAAACGCGTTCCCCGGAGTGGTCTCTTGAGTTTTGGGAATAGCCAGAAGTCACACGGAGCCAAATCAGGCGAATACGGTGGTTGCGGAACGATATGCGTGGAATTTTTGGCGAAATGGTCACGATGAACGAGTGCAGTGTGAGACGGTGCATTATCGTGATGCAAAAACCAAGAGTTGTTGGCCCATAATTCTGGCCTTTTTAGACGAATTGCTTCACGTAAACGACGCATAACGCTCAAATAATATTCCTTATTAACAGTTTGACCAGGTGGAAGGAGTTCATAGTGCACCACACCACGAAAATCGAAAAAAACTGTCATCATGACCTTTATTTTTTAACGACTTTGACGTGCTCTTTTCGGTCTGACCTCGCCTTTAGCACAATATTCGCTTGATTGGTCGGTTGTTTCAGGGTCGTAAGCATAAATCCAAGTTTCATCTCCCGTAATGATGCATTTGAGCTTGTCCTGATAGTCTGAAAGCATTGTTTCACACACATCAACGCGACAACTTTTTTCCAAGAAATTGAGAGTTTTTGGTACCAAACGAGATTTGACTTTTCGTAGGCCCAATGGTCGTTCAAAATGGTTTTCACAGATCCTTCTGATATTCCGATCATATCAGTAAGGTCTTTAACAGTCAACCGACGATTTTTGAGCACTAACTCCTTCACTTTATTGACGTGTTGGTCATCTGTTGACGTCGATGGTCGTCCGGAGCGCTCCAAGTCATCAACACGTTCTCGACCCTCTTTGAAGTCTTTGCACCACTTATAAACATTTTTCTGCGACATGGTCGAATCACCAAATGCCTTCTGCAACATGCTAAACGTTTCCGCAGCCGAAATTTCATTCCACATACAAAATTTGATGGCACTTCTCTGCTCAATCAAATCAGACATTGTAAAAATCGAAAAATGCACTATTGGTCGTTTGGTAAACACAAGCGTAAACATATTACTGATAATGACATTCACATGAAAGTTGGCCCAGATGTTATTAACAGTGCTGCCAACTCATGAAAAAAATAACTAGAGCGAAATTTTAATCCCGCGAAGTTTTACAAATAAATTCACCTTACTTTTTGCCCACAGTACATCAGAGCGCAATATGGCCCAATAATAATAATAATAACTGGGCATTGTTTATGGTTTTTCAAATCACTGCATTGGGATGCATATTACATTGAATAAAGGAAATCTGTTTTATAAAAAGGTTACACTGGAACATTTATTGCTTGCAATTTTATATAAATACCGGCATACTTTGCTCTAATTGAATCCATTACTACTTTGCAACCGATTTAATTATTTAATTAAAATTTTACTTATTGTAAATTTTACTGATGTTAAATTATCTGCAGTAGAAATAAAGCCACCAACCCAAAAAACCATCAATAATTCTCCCAACAGCTACTTACGTACTTATGTATGCGTGGATGTAAAATTCATCGAAACATAAACACTTTATAGCCCACAATCCATTCGAGACATATGGGTTTTAAAACTAACCGCTTACCAGAAATTTGTAAGTGCTTGAGCTACTTCTACTGATGACAAAACTAAATGGCAAACGATTTGTCAAACGTGAAATTCCACACCGAAGGTGGTAGTAAACAAAACTGTAAATTTTATATTAGCGGCATGAAAGCCACTTGTTTTTGAAATCACTTAGAAATTCAATACTGTGTGACGAACTCTTGGGTGAGCAGCAAAAGGAAAGGTTAAGTGCCGTTGTGGGTGTTTGGATTCCCAAGACCGCAAGCAAGGCAGCTGCCTGAATCAGATAAAGAGATTTCTCTTTGCTACTACACTCGTACTCTTCTACATACATATCAACAGTGGGTAACTACAGTTGTAACACAAACAAAACGGAATGGAATTAAATTTCTTCAATGTGATAAGATTTCGTAAATTTTGAATATGCATGATGACATTTATGCATAAACATACGATTATTATGACTATTTCAAGTATTTAGCCAAGTAGTACTCAAATAAAATATTTTTCTTTTGGGGAGAAAACATCATAAATCGCCGGATCGGAGTCAGCTTCAAATACTTTCCAATAATGTTGTTCACTAGTGAAGGTATTATTTAAGCAGATTTCGGGCTTTAAAGAAATGCATACATTAGATAAATTTTTGTTTCGACATCGGTCCTCGTTGATTTGGGGTTCTACATAGAAAAAAGAGGAAAAAAAGTCTACCAGCGCATAGCATTAAAGTCAATTTTGAGCTTCCCAAATTTTAAAAGAACCCATGTCTAATTAATATTATATGTTAAAATGACGATTAACATTGACCAAAGTATTTTAATTACTGTATTCTTTAATACATACTTGTATTTGGGAATCTTTTGGCACTAAGAATTTATTTTGGATGTCATTTTTTTATTTAAAGAAGGGCAGACCGTTCATAAGGACTATTATTTGGGTCTTATGAGACGTTTACGTGAAACACTTCGCCAAAAAAGAGATGATTTGTAGAAAAGCAACTCGTGGATTGTGCACACAATATCCAATATCCACAATAACGCACCGTTGACGGGGCATGGAGGCTACAGAGAGTATCTTCAAAGACTCGGCCACGAGGACGCAGCAGGCTGTTGGTTCTGCGGCAACGGTAGTGAGAACGTGGAACATATAATATCTTCTTCCGTCCCTGATAGAACGTCGATTGAGGAAATGATAAACGACAGAATAATCCGGCAACATTGTAAATCACATGCTGCAATCGAAGTTGGTGTGGGCTAAGATGAGGGAATGGTTCGCAAATGCGTTACAGGGACTGCGGAAAAAGGAATGCGAACGCTGTAAACAAAGAAGACAAACAAGTAATGAAGGGTAGACAGAGACAGAAACATATATGAAGAGCCATACTGGTCAGCTTGGCCCTACGATGCAATGCTTAAACGGCGGTACCGCAGGGCAAACTAAAGCTACAGAGTGTCGAAATTAGGGTTTAGTACGTAGGTGTACTGTTTTGCAAGTCCAGTTTACACCTTTACCGATCAGTACGTTCCCTTAGTATTAAAATAGCCTATAAATTTTTTGATGTTTTGAGAAAATGAATTTCAAACTTTTTGTCGAAAATAGCTCTCGCTCAAATCTCGTTATGTCTGTAAATATTTATTACTTTTTGACTGGCGTTTTGACCCACTTTGTGGAACTAGAATTTGACAAAATTTTGACCACATATAAAATCGACGATGGAGAATCCAAAAATTCAATAAAAAAATAATAGCCTATGAGCACATAGGCTATTGTTATACTAAGGGGACGAGTATGAATCGGGCTTGCCGTCTATGTGCACGGTATCTATGTAATATTCCCCCTTCGGATACAAAATAAAACAATAACGCACTGTCGCACAGGGTCATCATTACACTGATATGGCACCTGATATTGTTCCCTATAGTTTTTTTCTGTTTGATCGAGTAAAAAACACACTACAAGGACTGCGGAAAAGTAATGGAAAAATCGAAGGCGACTCTGTTGGTGATACCGAAAAAAGAGTCCATAAATGCTTCAAGAGTTGAATCAAACGCTGACATAAGAGCATTTCAAGTGATGGGGACTACTTTGATGCCGATAATATCACCTTTGAGGAATAAATTTTTTTGGATTATGAATTTTCTGAATATATTCCGTGAACTTTTTGATCAGCGTCGTATATTGATTAATAAAACATGTTTGGCACTTCCGCGAGGAACTGGGGAGAGGTGTTTAGTGCTTCGGTGTAGCTGTGCTACACGTCGTGCTTACTGCTATGCCGGTATAGCAGTAGGCACTCATGAGAGTTTCCTCCTTATGGGCGTCAATTCGAAAAAACCTGTATTAAGGTCGCTGCAAGCTTTATTTTGATTTCATTTCACATTTTGTACATAATCGGGGTGCTCCCATTTTCCGGGCATATTACTTGTGCCTCTAAAGCTGATAGACTAGTTTCCTTTGAAAGAGATGAGCAGGTGTACGTGATTAAAGGGACTCAAATCGTCGCCTTAATCATTCTATTAAAAATTTTCATGGGTCTATCTGATATGCTTCTTATGCTTAAAAACATCGGATGATAGTTAATATACTATTTCATCTTCATAAAAAGTAGAGAAAATTAGTTTTCTTAAATTCATTATCATCTATACTTTCTAAAAATATATATGTGACCTGGTCTACGAAAAGGTACCTTACGTGCGAAAACAAGTTTTCGAGAAAACAACAGCTAAAGTTTAAACTTCTAAAAACCCTTGTAACTTTTTTAAATATTAATATTTTTCAATCCGGTTTGGCTTATTTTCTTCAGCATAGATCACAGTATCAATAAAATCACAGAAGCAGTGAAAAACATTTTTTTTATATATAAATAAATAAGAAAATGTTAATGCAAATCGCAGAAATCGTTTTAAAAAATAAGTTAGCTTTTGTACCGACATCCATGCCAAAACAAACTTATAAGACCCGGTGACAAAAATTTTTCGAAGTACTGAATACGATTCTGGTGTCAAATTTGAAAAATTTTAAATGGCATATCCAAGATGGCGCTCCAAACATAGAAAAAATAATTTAAGTTTTCCAAATAGTAACAATAACTATAAATAAGTGACACATGTTTGTAAAGGTTTTTAAAGCCACTGACTACGAATATGATGTCAAATTGACAATTTTACAGTTGACAGCTGCGTTACGTCTCCTTATTCTACTTCGTGGCTTTATTGTTACGACGTTTATGTAATCATTTCTGTTAGTCTTTTCTTCACAAAATAGTGAAAAATGAGTGTTGACGAGGAGTTTAGTACCGTTTACAGTAAATATTTTCCTAAAAACGATGAAGGCGATGATGTTAGTTCGAATAGCGATGATGATGGTGAACTATATTTAACTCATTCAGAAGATGATATGGAAAAAGCTTTCGTTAAGATAGATTTATCTACTGTGGATGAAGAGGAACAGGAGCTGGTAACCAAATTTCTCTCTAACAATTGTTGTACTAACAAATGCCAAACTTTGATTCTTTTCTGTGACAATTGTGTTGGTCAGAATAAGAACAACGTTCTGCTATTCTGCTCTAGGACTTAACAAAACTATTTTATTAAATTTTCTCCTTACGGGTCATACAAAGTTCGCACCAGATCGACATTTCGGCATTTTCAAGGCTAAGTACGCAGTAAGTAACATTGACACGTATGAGGATTTACTACAGTGCGTTGTTGAATCATCACCTGGTGGTTATAATAAAGCTGTATCGGCCGAAACAGTTGTTTGGTATGAATGGGACAGCCATCTTAAATCCTTCTATAAATCACTGGTCGGCATTGCGCAATTTCATCACTTTATAATCTGAAATGACTGTAAAAACGAAAAAATTCGTAGACAGTGAGGATATTGAGTCATTTTATCTTCTATTAAAACCTATAGTTCGTCAAATGCCAAAAGTTATAGAGCCTGTTGGTTTATCTCTCAGCAGTTGGTATCGAAGAAATCTGAAGCTACGACATCAAAAAAGGAGTGTGCATCGAAGAAATGTGTGGCTGCATCATCAAAAAAAGTTGTCATCGGAAAAATGCATTGCTCCATTACCGATAAAAGAATTAGCACAAAAGAAACGAAAGGCAAAGGATAATTTAGATGTTCTCAAACCTGACGCAGAAAAAAGTCCATGTTCTTTACAACCAATACGTAAAAAAATCCTGAGAAAAAAAATATAAAAACTTGAAAAACGTAAATTTTTGTGCATAATATTTTATAATAATTTTTTTTTATCTTAAAAGTCGATATATTTTCATTATTTTAGTTTTTAAATAGAATCAGTTTTTTTTTGTACTTGTACTATTCTTTCTCTTCACTCTGAAAAACCTTTTAATAAACTTGTCAAAAAAAAACTTGTCCGCCATATTGGATCAGCTATTTTGATTTTTTTTCAATCTCACAACAGATTCGTAATCAGCGACCTCCAAAACCCCCGAGTGAAAAGTTTCAAGCGGATCTGATGAATTTTGAAAAAATATGTCCGCCATATTGGATCCGCCATATTAAATTTCTGAAATCTCATATCGGATTCGTAATCAGTAACGCCAAAAACCCCCGTGTATTGAATCTTAAGAGGATCCGTTAAATTTTATTTTGATTTCCGCCATTTTGATTTTAAATAATCTCCCTTCATATTCATATTCAGTGACCTCGCAAACCCCCGAATAACAGTTTTTAAATATTTTAATTAACTTTTGATGTTGAAACAATGCCACGATTCGTGACAAAAATTTTCACAAATCTTTAAAAACCACCATTTATAAAGTTATGAATACATTTTTTGTAACAAATTTTTTGAAAACAGACTTCGGTCTCGTATTCATTACACCTCAGACTGTCCAGGAAAGGTACAGTTTTTAATTTGCACAAATTATTGTCTTCGTTATTTTAATTTGTATCATGACAAAAAATCAGACTTTTTCGTATTTGTACTTTTCTTTTTTTTTACTTTTAACAAACTTTAAAAAATACATAAGAGTTACTCAATAAAATGTTGACATAAAAAAATGTTGGTATTATACTTTTCATTGCTCCAAACACAATTAAAACTCACTCAAAATCTGATAATATGTGTGAAATAAATATCCCTAAAATTCAAATACTTATTGCCACTAACTGTCGAAAATTGTTAGTTTAAGAGTTACAGAAGGATAATTAATTGGATCGATTTCACACCAGGTTTTTTTTTTGTTGTTAAGGAAGAAAAATCCAACACCATCAAGGAAAAACATTTTCAAAAATCAGCGCGAGCTTCAAATTTGCAGTTTGTTATAGCAAAATTTAAAGGACTATAAAATTGCATACTCGAAACTTTTCTAAATATTCCGATTTAAAAATGAGAAAGTTTTAGAAGAATTTGTTGTATTTCTTTAAATTTGCACATATGTACTTTGCGGAGGCATTTTGTTGAAAGTCAATTTAATTTTTAATAACTATTTATTATCGATCTTTCATATTTCTTAATCACCAATCTAAAGAAGAAAAGTTTTGTAATAGTTTGCAGGGTTAACGATATTAAACCAATAACGGATATTGACAGATTTATGTTAACGTTTTTTAACCACTGTTCGTTAGAACCATTTATTTGCACTTAGTAAATCGGAGATGCAAATACTCACTGTAAATGGAAAATGTTTTAAGGTTTCTGCTTCATGGAAGTTGTTTGCAATTTTTCATTCGAGTTGCCAATAACTTATGGTGAACAATCAGTTTCGCATGTAGTAAATATGTGTGCCTGTACGTGTATATGTAAGCAAACGCGTTCATAAAATGAATGTTTAGTTAACTTAAAGTAGAAGTATTGGAATGAGCCCCTAGAATATATCATAAAAATGGAAGCAAAAGAAGGGCAGTTTTCTGATTGTAAAGGACGTTAATAAAGCAATTAAGCAAAATGTGCAATTATTTCTCATGTAATTGAATTAAAATATTCAATAAAGAACTTGAGATTTTTAAATTAATAAAAAATGTGGGGCAATAATCTAGAATCTGCAGGTAAAAACATATCCAGAAATATTGAAAATAAATAAACCTTTACGGCTAGTCAGTATAAAGGTATTTCACGCCAAAGACGAAATATTGAAGATGTTAATAATCCAAAAAATATTTTAAAATAAAGGGTTTTCAATAAGGGCGGGTAGATGTTGAAATGGAATAAAACAAGCTGTGTGTGAGTTATTGACAAACTTATCTCTTTATTTGAAAGGCGCATATATGCCATTAAGTGTGGAATATGACATCATTCAAATGCCCGCCTCGGCTTCTTACGGTGGAACGGATCCGAGTGGTCCAATTTTCAAAGACTCTTCCACATAGATCCGGCTGAATTTGAGCGATGGCCTGTGTTATGTTCACCTTTAGAGCATCGGTCGATTGTGGTTTATTTGCATAGACCTGAGACTTCAAGAAACCCCACAGGAAAAGGTCTAGCGGGGTCAAATCGCATGACCTTGGTGGCCAATTCACATCACCCCTGCGAGACATAACCTTACCCTCAAATCGTTCATGCAGAATGTCAATCGTGGCGTCCTGCTGGAACCACATGTCGTCTAGGTCCATATGGTTCAATATGAGCCATAAGGAATTGGTTATCATCGTTGTGTAGCGCTCGCTATTGACGGTGACCGTCTAACCAACGTCGTTTTCAAAAAATCACGGAGATTTGACGCCGCCGGCCCAAAATCCACACCAAATAGTAACTTTTTGAGGATGCATTATCACCTGGTGAACCTCGTGTGGATTGGTGTCGTCCCATATATGGCAATTTTGTTTGTTAACACAGCCATTCATCCAAAAATGCGCCTCGTCACTAAAGATGATTTTTCGCCTAAAATTGGGGTTCTCTTCCAAACGATTCGAAGCCCAGTCAGCGAACAAACGGCGTTGTCTATGGTCATCAACTTTGAGCTCTTGGGTCAGTTGGATCTTGCACGGGTGTAGGCCCAAGGCTCGACGCAAAATTCGCCAAGTTGAAGTCTGCGAAAGGCCAAGTTCTTGTGCACGGCGAGGAATAGACTGGCTAGGGTTCTGCTGTACACTTTCACGAACCGCGGCAATGTTCTCGGTTGATCTTGCGTTCCTTGAACGTACGGGTGTTGGCTAATTGTTTACTGACCCATTCGTCTCAAATTTGGCCACCAAACGTTGAAGAGTCGACTTTGAAGGGCCACCACGTCTACCGAAAAATGGGCGCAATGCGAGCAACGTTTGCGTTATTGAACACTCATTTTGATACGAGTAATAAAGTTTTATCATTTGAACGTGCTGTTCAATCGTGTAACTTGCCATGATGATTTGGCATAAACAACTGAATAATAAACAAAAGATTTAACAGATGTCATCAAAACAAAATGGCTGCCACAGGGCACCAAAATCGACCCGCGCCAATTGAAAACCCCTATATAATACGTATTGGCTGAAAAGTAAGAAAGCGAAAATTTAAGAATGTGCAATTTTAAATGAAATAAAATTTTTTGCTCAATATACACTTCCTCAACTTTAATACGCCCATTTCAATGATATTTCATATATCATTATTATGAGATCGTTTTATTGTGCGCCTATCCATCGGTGCCTCAGCCTACCTTTGGGTGTTTGGCCGAGCTTCTCCTTCTACTTGGGGTGTGCGTCTTGTTGTAGTTCCACAAGTGGAGGGACCAACACTTTCCATCCGACCCCGAACGGCAGATGTTTTTTTATGAGGAGCTTTTCCATGGCAGAAATACAGTCGAGGTTTTACCATTGCTTGCCGAGGGGCGACCGCTATTGGAGAAAACTTTTTATTTACTTTGGTGTTTCACGGAAATTCGAATCTACGTTCTCCGACTTCCGAATGGTAGTTACGCATCAACCCATTCGGCTACGAAACTGAAAAAGCAAACCCTGTAAGGGGGCGTCCATAAATTACGTGAGATGTTTAAGGGGGGGGGGGGGGGGTCGAGTCAATTCTCATCTAATCTTACGTTGGAGAGAGGGGGGTCTCGGCAAATATCACACAATTTTTTTTCTGATTGAAACAAAAAAAAATTATACTATTTTGGTCCAAATTTCTATGCGTGCCTATTTTATTTTTTTTTTTTAGTTTTTTAACGAGCGCAAATGTCAACAAATTGTTATTAAGAGTTGCAAAGGGAAATTGTTTTTAATTTTTTTTAGGTTGTGAAATGCGATGACCAGAAGTTCTGCAGCCCACGACGGAGTGATCTGCATATAATTCTTCACGACCGTTTTCTGCCACCTCCATACCCTATCACTCAGGTTGATGGACGTTTGACAATTCTGGACTTTAAAGAACATGACGGAAAGTCATTTGCTCCATTTCAAATACGCCTACCGATTCAACCGCTGAATGCCTTCATCAGCACGCCTTATGATCTCTATTGCCCAAGTATACGTGATGATTTAGAGAAAAGATGCTGCAGTACATGCGGTATTTACTTCGCATCTATCACAAGAGCTGCAGAGCACAGGCGAGCAGCTCATATTGCACCAGCTAAGCAAGCGCGTATGTTCCGCAAAGTGCGATCCTCACGGATTGTCACAAGACGAGCTAATGAGTTACTGTGCGCAAGCGTCAACGGCTTAGAGGGGCTAGATCAGAACGAAGTTGAAGGAGCAGATGATTTTACTGAAAATCATATGGGCATGTTGGTCCGAATAGTCTCTCTTGAAACCGCGCATGACTCTCCATGGACTGAATTAGAGTAGATATTCTTTTTTTTAATCGCAGTAGTTACGATTTAAGTCTTCTATTGTTAAATTTTTATTGCACTTATAACTCTCAGCAATATTGATTACTAGTCTTAACTAGTCGTAAATAAAAGCACGAAGCAATTTTTTTTTTCTTTTTACAAAAACAATCCAACGCGTTTACATAAGAAACCCACATTTTGAAAAATCTCACTTGAGATTGGGGGATGGGGGAGGGGGTTGAATAAAATCTCACGACATCTCACCAGGGGAGGAGGGGGGTACAGAAAATTAAAAAAAACACCTCACGTAATTTATGGACGCCCCCTAACAGCAGCTTTCTTGAAAATTCTTTTTCGAATGTAAATTTTATTTTATTTACTACCATGGAGTAGTTTTCGAAAAAAAATTCGTTTTAATAGGCATATCAACTAACATATTTTTCTGTAGCGGAATCATCCTGAATTGACAAATCAATTAAAATTGTTTGTGTGTTCGAATTAACGGTAAGATATGAAAATGGGGTATAAACTTTGATTCCTCTACCTGCTACTAGGTGTCGTTTTCAATACTTTTCAACCAACTTATCAAGTATACATACATACATACATACATATGTATTTATGTTTATCATTAAGCTGAAGTATTGGTTTAAGTTTTTTCCCAAATCGCTCGCGTTAAACAAATTTCCTAAATTTGCATTGAACTAACCACGCGACAAACCGCAAAATAAATCCACCACACTACAAATTGCAATCCTATTAGGACAGGCGTTATTCGGTTATTCGATTGTACAGTCGTACGACCGCTGCATTGGATTGTTTGTAAAACAGATAGCAAGATTGTAAGGTTGCACTTTAGTTGTCATATACAAATCTTTGTAAGTGTATGTGTATATGATAGTACAACGCTAATTAGTCCCACTGGCTTACAAAAAGCTGGGTATTTGAATTAGCACGAATTGCATAGTTTTTCGGAAATACAAGTTTGTTTAGCTTTGGGTGAGAAGTGGTGGCAGAGCCGGTTGTGGGGAAAAATGCGGACAGTTAATCCGAGATTCGGAGTGAACTCGGTTATTGATTTATTTATTCCGGTCGAACGGTTCGTTGTGGAGACGGAGCCTATTGCAACAGCGAATGCACATAATTTCAATAAATTATTTTATAAACCTTTAAGCATAAAACAATTATAAAATAACGCAATGCGTTTAAATAATGCTGTTGGTCGATTATTAAAACTATAAAATATGTAACTGAATGAGACGAATTGAAGCTTTATTTCACATTGACCACAGTTAGCCGAATGCAAAAGGCGTAATTCGGATTTAAAACTATTTAGTATACGGCCCCCGAAGCCGAATGGGTTGGTGCGTGACTACCATGCGAAATTCACAGAGAGAACGTAGGTTCGAATCTCGGTGAAACACCAAAATTAAGAAAAACATTTTTCTAATAGCGGTCGCCCCTCGGCGGGCAATGGCAAACCTCCGAGTGTATTTCTGCCATGAAAAAGCTCCTCATAAAACTATCTGCCGTTCGGAGTCGGCTTGAAACTGTAGGTCCCTCCATTTGTGGAACAACATCAAGACGCACACCACAAATACGAGGAGGAGCTCGGCCAAATACCCAAAAATGGTGTACGCGGCAATTATATGCGGGTGCACGGTATGAAGTGTTACCAATTCAAAACACCATAACATTTTTGTGTGAAATTAGTTTTTATTGATTTCAAAGTCAAAATTGTTCCAAAATGATTACAATTTTAACATATATTCACTTTAGCTCAATATGACCAACTTTTTCCTTGTCTATAGCCTTCAAACGGTCAAAAAATGAGTTGCATGCTGCACGAACGTGATCTTGAGGTATTTTGGCCCACTCTCCTATAATCGCTTTTTACAGCGCATCCATACTGGCATATTTTTTAGTCCTCACCTTCCTCTCCAAAATGGATCAGATGAAATAGTCCATCGGATTTGCGTCTGGCGAATTCGAAAGCCATTGTGTGGACGAAATGAAGTGTGGAACATGATTTTTTAACCATTCTTGGTTCACACGAGCTTTATGAGACGGTGCCGAGTCCTGTTGGAACGTCCATGGTCTACGACCGAAATGTTTGCATGTCCACGGCTCTAAAGTAGCTTCCAAAACATTTTCCCGATAATAAGTCGCATTCACTTTGACACCAGGGGCGATAAAAACGATTGGACAGCATCCATCAGCGGTCACTGCGGCCCAAACCATTACTTGCGATGGGGAATTGCCTCGAGTGGCCATACGTAGGCTCAAATTCTCGTATGAGCGTTCGGTCAAGTAAACAAGATCGTTTTGAGTGTTTATGAACTGCTCAATTCGGAAATTTTTTTCATCAGAAAACACAATGTTAGGAAATTCGCCACGTTCGTGCAAGCGCAACAACTCCTTTGCTCTTTCGCACCGAACTTTTTTTGCTGGGGTGAAAGATCGTGTGCTTTTTGGAACTTGTAAGCCTTGACCTTGATCTCATTTTTCAATACGCGTCGAATGCTGTCTTACGATATTTTCAGTTCTTCGGCCATTTTTCTTCCACTTTGACGTGGATTCCGTTCAAGTCGAGTTTTCACTTTCCGAACCAATTCTGGCGTTGTTGCGGTTTTTTTTATGAACCTTCATAGCGTTTTGCAATGCTACCAGTATCATTGTAACGGTTTATAGTATGATACACCAACATTTTATTCACTTTGAGGTGACTGAGCTCACGAACAATGGCTGGTTATGATTTTCCAGCCAAATATAACGCAATCACACTATTACGTTTAAATTCCATCACAGAAAAAAAAATCGACAAAACTGAGACGCAAATGCTTTTGATGGCTTATAAACAATATATTGAACTGTCATTAGAACAATTTTGAGGTTGATGTCATGAGCTGTTTTACAGATACAAGCAGTGTGAAGTTGGTAACACTTCATATCGTTCACCCTAAATTAAATAAAATAATTTTGAATTGCTTCAGATAAAATCTGTGGAGGAACATTAAAAGCGCTGTGCACAAAGCCAAACCAGATAAGAATAAACAGCTTTGGTAAATTAAAGATGCCCTGCTGAAGATTCCGAAGCAGCGATGTGAGCAATTGGTGGATTCAATGACCCGCCGTTGTGCTGCCGTAATGAAAATTTTGGGAACCTGAACAAATACTAGTATGTGCAAATTTTGTCAATGCATTTTTTCTTTTATTTTTTTACAAACTTGGTCAGAGTACGTTACCTATATGGCTACTGCTATTTTAATGTGAGTCCTGAATTTCGATCTTTTGCTATGCACGTTTTTTCGTTACAGAATTAATTTAAATATGTGTCCAGTTAAAGAATAGAGTAATATTTCAAAATAATAAAAAAACTTTCTAATCACATCGGAGTCTAAAACTTTTTTTGAAAAAATCTACTATTTTTCTTAGTACTACTATTTCCGCTCTGCCATGAAAAGGCTCCTCATAAAAATATCTGCCGTTCGGAGTCGGCTTGAAAGTGTAGGTCCCTCCATTTGTGGAACAACATCAAAACGCACACCACAAATAGGAGGAGGAGCCCGGCCAAATACCCAAAAAGAGCGTACGCGCCAACTATATATATATATACATATATATTTCCGTTTTCGCAACGTAGATACATAAGAACTTTTACTTGGGCCTACAAAGCGCTTTGTTTTAAATATGTGAACAAAATTGAAATTCCATTAAAGTTATAAAATGAAAACTTTACTACTTTTACTTGTCCACTTTATTGTATTATGAGACAAACAAAAGGAAAACAAAACAGAATTTGCATAAATGTGTACTGCATACCTGCATCCTATTTACTGGTCGTAAAGTTAGTCCTACAGTTAAAACTTTAAAACGGCCATAAATATGGCCCTCCCATAAAGTTGACCTTGTCGCTAATACCAAATAGCTGAGGATATACCTTGAAAATAAGCAAATTTTTATGTACTTAAGGTAGGATGAAAACTATAAAGTTGCGTTTACCTGTGCTTGACGCAACTCTTGCCTTCGCTTAGCGTTAAAAGCAGGCACACAAGTTTCGCGGCTATGATACAAAATAAAGTTTGGGTAAAAAACTTTTTACCCAAAATATTCACACAATCTACTTTATTCACATTCTGGTAGCTGAATGAATATACTTAATAGTGTTTGTAAATATGAATTAGATGAATGTCCTTTTATTGCCGCACTGCCGACACACGCACATACGCATACGCATATTCAATTGCGCAGAGTGCAAACTTTTACTTTGTGTACTATAAATATTAAACATTTATAAGTATGGGTGTCTTTCATATACATACAAACACTAATTCAATCATAAGCCTACACCTCTATCCTCGCAAGAATGTTTTTTGAAGTGAAAACTTCTTTAGAATCGTTGGGAGTGATTTGAGACTCGATGAAACGAAAAAGCGACACTCTTGGCTACGAAGCGTTATATGTTGATATACGTATATGTGTGTGGCTGCGTACTGCTGAGCCACGCTAGTATAGTGAGTATTGTAGAATGTATACTACACTGCCTATTACTTCCTTTGGTGTTTAGTTCAAGCGTCATACGTATGTATGTTTGTATGTATGCTAGTACGTATGTGAGCGCGCCTGCGTATTACGGAGCCACGGTGAGCGAGAAGGCATTATGTATACCTATACTACACTACCTAATACTTGCTTAGACCAAGCGTCCTACGAATGTTTGTGTGTATGTTAGTACGTCTGTGTAATATACGCGTTACGACGCTCATAATAGCAACCGCGTGTGCTGTATTGCGTCCGTATTTCCGCAGAAAAGTGTCGTGAATATCGACAGAAAAAAAAAACAAAAAGAAAATGAAACTAAAAAAACCGCAAAGACTACAACAGAATGTGTACGTGAATTTCGTGCACGCCCAAAAAACATTACGAAATGTGCAACCTAGTGTTTCTCCCTCAGTTTGTTTTACGGAAGGTTTCACTTCTATCCCGTCTAACCGTTAGACTGGTTTTTTTTTTGTTTTTTGTTTCATGGGCATTGTGGTAGCGCGCTACCCTCAAGTGGCCCTTTGAAACCGGGACAAGCCTGTTACTTCGTCGAATCTCCGCACCCTACGGGACAACCGCCAGGGAGGAAGGACGAGTTAGTCACCGCTCCTTCGTCGTATTCTTTCGAGGGTCCTTAGTTTTTTCATAGTCTCTGCTATAACATCGCATGCTACCGTCCATTTTTCTCTGCTTTGTAGAATTGGTTGCACGAATGTATCTGGGTCGTAGTTTCCTCCAAATATTCTCCGAATATTCGATCTATATCCATAAAAACGCTTACATTCGAAGAATACGTGGTGAATGTCTTTTATCGTGTTTACCCCACAGTGATCGCAAGTGGGATCCGATTCATGTTTGAACCGATGGAGGTATGCTTTGAAGCATCCATGCCCGGTTAAAAATTGCGTCAGATAGAAATCCACTTCTCCGTGTTTTCTTTCAATCCAGCTTCACAAGTCTGGAATGCAGCGATGTGTCCAGCGGCCCTTCGTTGTAGTATTTTATTTTTGCTGCCAAGTTTGGGTATTAGTTTCCCATGCTACGATGCGTTGAGTTTCACTGTCAGCCAATACTGCAGCTTCGTTTGCTAATATCTCTATTGGATACATTCCAGCGATAACCAGCGCAGCTTCTTCTGAAACCGTTTTAAAGGCGGAACAGACTCGAGGCGCACATAAACGATACGCCGCCTTTATACCGCGTAAGTAGGAAGGATGTTGCGTAGCCATCTACCAAACAGGGGCACCGTATAGTATTTGGTTCTTCAGCACGCCTGCTAGGAGTTGGCGTCGCCGTTGTTTTGGATCGCGGGTGTTTAGCATTATTCGCGATAAGGCTGCTACAGTTACGGATGCTTTTTTGGTCGCATACACCAGGTGAGTTTTAAAAGATAACCTCCTGTCTATCATTATTCCTAGATATTTAACTTCTGGTACTGTCGTGATTCTGTGATTGCCAACTTGTATAATTGCCACTTCTACTTTTTTCCGGCTCGATATGAGAACGGACTCCGTTTTTTGCTCGGAGAGTTGAAGGCCGTTTTGCACCAGCCATGAATTAACGGACGCTATGGTCCGATTTGCTTTTTCGCAGATGTCGCTCAGTCTCTTCGCCGTAATAACTACTGCGATATCGTCCGCAAATCCGATAATGTTGGCACCATTGGGTATATTGAGGCCCAATACACCATCGTACATGATGTTCCAGAGCAATGGTCCAAGGACTGAACCTTGAGGGACCCCGCCTGAAACCTTATAGCTCTTTCTGCCTACTGCTGTGTCGTAATCCAGTACACGGTCTTCGAAGTAGCTTCGTATCATTACTCGCAGGTAAGAGGATACTCCGATCTCGTCCAGTGCGTCCAGTATTGCGGTGTTGAATGCATTTCTTACATCCAAGGTTACTATTAAGCAGTATTCTTTGGCACCTTCGAGCCATCGGGTACCACTTATTGCCTCTTGTGCAATTTTTTGGCGGTATTCACGATTCCTCAGTGCCTAATAAAAAACATATAAAATCGGTTTTTAAATTTTTGTATACAGTTTAGAACCTGTTGATAAAAATTTTAAAAACTCAACGAACTTGTGGTCACCATTTCATGGATTTTATGTTTTGTAGAATCTCTGGAGACATTTTTGGCAGGCAGTTTTATAGACTATAAATTCCAATATCCAAGTTTGAAGTTGCTAAAAAATGCCGCTGATTTTTTATAATATTCCCCTAACGTTTTTGTGGATTTTCTCCATATAGTATACGAATATAATTCTTAGTAAATCGTGTTTGTATAAGAATTAGTTACAGGTATGTATCGGCGTTTTTTAGCAGATAACTATGGTTTGACAGTTGGAAATGGCAAACTGTGTTACTCGTAGCATGAATCATTTAACGCTAGAACAGCGCTTCCGAATTGTGAAAACAAAAAAAACAAAAAAATCCATTCGCTAAGTTCATAAAGCACTGGTAGTATCATCGGTCCTAATTTCTTTAGAAATGAGCAAGGAGCTACAGTTAAGGTGAATGGATTGCGCTTAGCAATATTCAAGCCACCATTGACGCCATATGGCCAAATTTATGGGGAAAAAGTTTTAAAAATTTATTTTTATTTATTTATTTATTGAACAAGCACTGGCTGCTAAGGCCTTCGGCTATTGTTTTAAATGGTTAATACTATATATCAAGACGAGAAAATGAAATAATTATATTATACTAGGTTTATTATACGCTAGATTCGAGATAAAAATATATTATATCTACACTGGAAAAGATGAAGATAGTACAATAGAAGGTATGTGGAGTTAACCACTACTATACACACCAGATAACTTAGAAGCCTATGAAGTTAAATTTTTAATTTACAGCAAGAAACGAATTGGTTTATGATACTAATATTATAGTCCGTTGTCTGCTTCAGAAGTTCAGATGGTTTGATATTTCTAGATACCGATGATCTAATATTTTGGATTCCTGAACATATATCCATGAAGTGCGATACGGTGAATTCGCTAAATCCACAAAACGGGCACGGGGGTTTCGGCAAACCATTTAGCAAATACGAGTGGGTTGAAATTGTATGGCCAATTCTTAGACGAACAACAGTCTTAATATTCCGGCATGAAGAATTTGACGGGTATTGGTTTTTCGATCTCGAGAGATTGAAGGATTTGTAGTGATGTTGGTACTGGTTCCATTTGTTCAGGGAAATTTCATAATTGGTACGCCTTACCAACTTTTTTATATCTTCTGGATGAGTGTATTCGAACATATACAATGGCTCTTTGGTTGCCTCCTTAGCTCTACTATCGGCCTGTTCGTTACCTTTGATGCCACTGTGACCCGGGACCCACATAAGTTTGATTGAACCTTTTTTTTGTGTGAGCATGTTGCGCATTTTTGTTATTACTGGAGAGTTATTAGCTGGGTTCAGAATAGCCTGGATTGTTGATTTGCTGTCACTGCATATTATATATTGATGGTTTTTTTGGGACGAAGAGTGTACCGCCTCAAGTAACGCAGCAGCTTCGGCTGTGAAAATTGAGCAGTAACTTGGTAAAATTCCAACGGTTATAGTGGTAGCTATTTTGTTTGTTACGGCAAATGAAGTACAGGTATTGGTTTTAGATCCGTCAGTAAATAACAGGTCCCAGTCTGATTTCAAAGGAGAAACAGTTTCAAGATATAATTGTTTGAATTGATCAAATGCACCATGTAACTCGCAGTCGCGGTGAACATTGGATATCATATTGCCCTGAAATTATTTACCAGATTATAAATCACAATTTCACTAAGACAATATTTCTGTTTTGTATTATCATTTTATGTTCTCAAGCACTTAAAAACACCTGATCTATTATTTTTCCATAATGTTCCTGATTTCTTCCCTAAACAGCTTATGTGCTAGCGTAGGGGGTCATTTAAACACCCCACATATTGTTTCATATGGAGCAAACTTTTTTTATAGAACTCAGTCCGGGTTTTTATTTTATTTGATATCTTATTTTGTCTATTTAGCTAATTTAGCCATAAATTCCAATGAGCCTACGTATGGCAATTTCCATCGCAAGTAATGGTTTGGGCCGCAGTGACCGCTGATGGACGCTCTCCAATCGTTTTTATCGAGCCTGGTGTCAAAGTGAATGCGAGTTACAATATTATCGGGAAAATGTTTTAGAAGCTGCTTTAGAGCCGTGGACACGCAAACATTTCGGTCGTAGACCATGGACGTTCCAACAGGACTCGGCACCGCCTCATAAAGCTCGTGTGAACCAAGAATGGTTAAAAAAGCATGTTCCACACTTCATTTCGTCCACACAATGGCTTTCGAATTCGCCAGACGCAAATCCGATGGACTATTCCATCTGGTCCATTTTGGAGAGCAAGGCGAGGACTAAAAAATATACCAGTATGGATGCGCTACAAAAAGCGATTACACGAGAATGTGCCAGAATACCTCAAGATCACATTCGTGCAGCATGCAACTCATTTTTTGACCGTTTAAAGGCTATAGTCAAGGCAAAAGGTGGTCATATCGAGCTAAAGTGAATATATGTTAAAATGGTAATCATTTTTGAACAATTTTGACTTTGAAACCAATACAAACTAATTTCACTCAAAAAAGTTATGGTGTTTTGAATAGGTAACACTTCATATTTGTCACCCGCAAATAATTGGCGCGTACACCATTTTTGGGTGTATGGCCGAGCTCCTTCTCCTATTTGTGGTGTGCGGCTTGATGTTGTTTCCCAAATGGAGGGACCTACACTTTCAAGCCGATTCCGAACGGCAAATTTTTTTATGAGGAACTCTTTCATGGCAGAAATACACTCGGAGGTTTGCCATTGCCTGCCGAAGGGAATTCCGAATGGTAGTCAGGCACCAACCCATTCGGCTATGGCTTCCGCCGTAGTTTAATTTATTTAATTTAAATTTTTTAGTACGATATTTACCCGAGATGGAGCATACTTAATATTTACTGGGAATGAAGTTAGCGTTTAGCGTAGAAGCTTGGGCGATGACAACATCCGTTGAGGCGTCCCTTGCAGTGTTTAAGAGAAAGATTTTTGAACATTTACACGTTGGCGACGGCGAGTATCATAGGCGATGGAGCAATAAT
>JAYXIM010007175.1:0-307088 GCA_037575425.1 Anastrepha fraterculus | reverse complement strand
CTATTACGGAAACCTTTGGCTCCAGCACAATATACGAAGGACTCAGAAAGTCTTTGGACTCCTTGGAAATCAATTTCCAAACTCGTGGCTGTGTTTACAGGTCACTGGACGATCGGCACACACGCAGAAAAGCTAGGGTTACCATTTAACCCCCATAGCAGAAGCTGTGGCAACATTTCAGGGAAGGAGACTGTAGAGCGTTTTCACTGTAAATGTCCGGGCTGGGAAGCTAGACGACTAAGGTCACTGGGAGCTCCTTTCTTCGACAGCCTGGGTCAGTGCGCCAACCTAAATCTTATCAATCTCCTCCATTATATCAACACCTCTGGCTGGCTGTAGATATCTGCCTGTTGGAGGTCTCATAATGGTATCAAAACGACGCTCTAGTGCTACTTGAGGAGTGCCAGACTGGTACTTCGCCTACCTCCCTACCCAAAGTAAAATCTATAGAACGAAAAAAGTATAAGACCAATAGCATTATTATAACTTACTTAACTCGTTGGGGCGTCAATTGGATTAAGTGTTTTATAATATTTTGATAAATTTTTGACCATGCCTCAATAACCGCACTTTTAAGGGTTTTAGCGCTATCAAACTATTTTTCATTTTTGAAAACCGATTGAGAAAGGATTTCCCAAGTATTTTGGATTGGGTTAAGGACAAGACTGTAATTAAGTCATTAAAATTGATATTTTTTTGCTGCTAAAAACTTTTTTGTTGCTTTGGAAGCATGAACGGCTGCATTGCCATGCTGCAAAATCCACTCCTCATTCAAATGACCATCAAAAAACCTAATAAGTACTTCGTCTAGTAGTTTTATATAGTTGACATTATTCATTTCCGTGTATTTAAAACATATAGACGTTTTGCCTTTTTTACTAATGCCTGCCTAAACTATGATGGAACCCCCTCCGAAATTATGAGGCATTCTCTTCTCTTCTTTCTTCCGTTTATCATACCAATGCATTTGGGAGTCCTAGTATTAATTAATAATATGAAAATAAAAATTTTGGTTTTTAAAAACATTTTGTTCGAATTTGCCGTTTTTATGGATTTATTTTCAAAACATTGAATATCTGCTTTTTACTTTCTTCAAACGCATAAGGTAATAGCAAATCATACCAATACTGGTATTGTCTTCTTTACCAGAAGGAGAAACCTTGATGGACTCGTTCTGCCTAAACTAAAAGGAGTCATAAGCCAGCTATCGAAAAAAATTTAAAATTTAAAATTAAAAACATTAATCCTCGATAGTAAACTTCTCCTAGCAATATTCTATGCATCTACACGGCCTATAAGACCTATTAGAACCTATGCATCTGTGGCCTGGATAAGTAGACTCCCTCTCGTGGGAGTCAGGAAGACCTCATCTTTTCTACTACGACCACTGCAGGCCCGACACTAGATGCTCTGGTTAGTCTACCACCACTTGATGTTTGAATCCCAGGAGAGGCCTTAAAGGACTTGAAAAACAATGTGAATCGGTACGGCCTCTGTCGGGCATTGGACAACAGAGAAGGCATGGACTTCCATTCAACGACATTCAACGCCATCAAGAGACGTACTTGGAAAGAGATACAGTATGGTGCTGCCAGAGGCTCAATTATGACCAAACTCTGAAAATGAGTACGGCACTGTTTTTGCACTTTCTGCGATGGCTCCAGGGCCGAGCACGATTTCGGCTCTGGTGTCTATGTGGAATTCAGCGGGACAAAGTTATACTTTGCTCTTGGAATGCTCGCATCAATGTGTCAAGCGGAGGTGGATCCCATTCAAGAAGCGATGAATTTTGTTGCGAAAAACAGATGGAGGGGCAGATCTGTATGTGTCTGCAGCGATAGCAAAGCTGCGCTCATGGACTTAGACAGCCCCCCAGCCACTTCAAGCTTAGTTGAGTACTCTAAATCGAGGCTGAACTGTGTCGGTAGGCAAAATATCGTGATGCTAACGTGGTTCCCGGGACACGTGGGTAACGAGATATCTGACTCTGTATCAAGGATGAGCTCTGAGGCCAACTTTTTTGACCCGGAGCCCGTTCTGTCACTCCCTTCTGCAGCCATCAAAGCCACGGTTAGCCAAAAGGTTATTTTAATACACAAGCGAGCTTAGCAGGCTGAGAGAGGCTGCAGATGGACAAAACTGAGTTAGCCTGTCATGTCTTGCCGACTGTTGCAGATCAGATCCTCCTGTCATTAAGCAGAAGAGACTGTAGGCAGTTGGTTGGACTAATGGCGGGCCACTTTCCATGGAAAAAACACATGGAAACGGTAGGCATCTGAGACAGTGCACTCTGCCCAGAATGTGGAGAGGAGGATGAGACGGCGAACCACTTTCTGTGCGTCTGCCCGTCCTTCGCTCGAATCAGGCTTAAGGTCTTTGGTACTGATGTGTTAAAAAGCGACCTCCATGGCTACTCCCATCTTTGCGGAGGTCGGCTAGATTTAAAGAAATTTAAAAAGGGAACCCGGGTGCAGTACAATGGACTTAGTCTGTAGTCGGAGTGCTGTACTGGCTAGTTTGTCCCAATAAAAATACGTCCCAAAAAATAAAAAAGAATATTCTTTTTTCTTTAACTCAAGTGTATTTTCGTATTCTCGAGTATAACAAAAAGAGGATGAAGACTTATATAGTTTTTCGAATTATTTTTCAAACGAGACATTTTTGTCATTTTTATTTCGTTTTGTTTATAACAGGCTGATACATTCTGGGGATTTTTTCAGAACAATTCAAATAGTTTTATGCATTTAATTAGCTATTTTTTTATATTGCATTTTATACAAAGGTAAGAATTCAGTAATAAACCTCGACGTCTTGGAACTACATTTGCAGCAACTGTAAATCAGAAGGTGGGGATGACTGGCGAGATAATGGATGACTGATGAGATTCATTAGGCGTACTAGGGTTAGTTGAAGAGGGTATCACAAAGAGCTTAGTATGCCGCTGGACTTAGCGGTTAGCACTTCTCTAAAACCTAGCCTTAGATTGAGTACTTTAACTATCCATTTATTTATTTATTTATTAGAAATATAATTATAAATAACTATATTACATTACGAAAGGCACTAGTAGCTAGGACTATCGGCCTAACTATCCATATGTTTGACATTTAGGTTATATACTTTCACTAACTTTATCGATTTGAAACCGAATCGGGATACTGAAAAGTTTCCAAAACTGTCTTTTACACCTTAAAAATACCAGATACAAATACGTGAACAGAAAAAGAAATATCTTCCGAATAAAAGTGACGAAAATAAATTTGCCTCAAATACACACCAATTAAAAATCTACTTGTGAAGGTATTTATTAAACAAATTAAAAGCAGACTATTGATGTAACGACAAGCAGATTCAGCAGCAACAAAAAACAATTAAGTGGAGTTTAAGAGGACTCAGCAAAATATCCTGAAGGCAAATTCGAATGCGCGCAGACCATGAAACAAAAATTCCATATGAAATTTAAGTTGAAATTGGGAAACGTATGAATTCACTGCAGCAAAGGTTGGTTGTAGAAATAACAGAAGCTCTCTGCTTTAGCGGCACTACTACATTAAGACTAAATGGAGCTGACTGAAAGTTATATAAATAGCAGAGTATTGCAACTGCAGCGGAAATGGGAAGTTCGACTATAAGGAAGGAGGCAAAAACAACAAAAAAATAAACAAAAACGCGAATCAAACAGCGTAGAAAATGCGTTAAAAGCGTGCGACATTGCGACACGGCGACCGGGCATCATTAGTATTAATAATAATGGAAGATCAAAGTGAAAAAGTAAATTCAAAAACCAAATAGAAATTGCAACAACAGCAACAACATAAAGTACAATGAGAACAACAGTAGCGGCAACAAATCAAGCAACAAACACGCAACCAAATGGTATAAAAGGCGTACTGAACAGAACGACAAACGCGGCTATGGCGGTGCAATCACAAAGGGACAAATGAAACTGTGTTTGTAAGAGTAGGTGGAGTTGAGCGATATGGGGAACAGTTTAAGTTTGAGGATGAGCCAGAAAAAGTTTAACTCTCAGCTTAGCTTGGGGTGAGAAAGAGGAGAAATTCAGCATTTGGGGGGAGAGAGATATGAGTAGAAGATATTTGCATATGTTGAGTTTGATAGAATGTGAGCTGAGCGGAGTCAATAAGAGTTATGAGAATTACTGCTGTTGTTTCTGAAAAAAAAAAAAAATATGCGTCCATACCAAGAATGATAGAAAGAAGATTGCGCCCATCAGAGCGTACGTGACGTCACGTTTGCTGAGTTGTGCAGTATTGCCAACCATTTGCTCTTCGCAATAAATTTAGTGCTTTTTTATACCGAAAATGCGAAAATTTTGAAGTTTCGTGTTTGTCTCTTTTTTTTTAATTTAAAGCTACCGAGAAGATTTTATTGCTAATGACAATTTTTTTACTCTTATAAAATTTTATAATTCAAAAGTGCAAATTTAATTTTTGGCTCCATTAAAGTTATGCAAAAATATTAAATGCCCCTTTCTCAACTCTTCTTAAGATTGAAAACCTTTTTACACGTTTTAAAAGCCTTTGAATTTATTGAATGCGAATTAAAACCATAGAGGTGTAATCGTTTCTTCCGGTCATCAATCCTTAGTGAGACATAGGACATTAAGAGTTATATTCATTGTAAAAATAAACAACAAAATACCAGAAAATACTAAAGAAACCATACTGACATTTTTACAAAAAGAGTACCTTATCTAGCTACATAACTTCAAATATAGCAAAAAAATCTTTCCTTTAACAAAAGAGTCTCGCTTAAAAACAAACTCATAAATTAAATTATACATAAGCATAACACATTTATTTAAGAAAACGCACATTTTAAAGACAATTTGTTACGCATACAAAGTTCTTTAAGTGATTCAATAAAAATTTGTTGGGTTATTTTCTTTGAATGGGCATTTTAGTGCGTTTTTATATCCAAAGCTAGGCTACACTGCAGTAGCGAGAGAGAGATTTGACTGCCGAAAGCAGAAGAACACCAACAACACCTGCAATCGCGGGCAATGCCACCAGATGTTAAAAAAAAGTAAAACTAAATAAAACTGAGTGAATTATTTAAATAATTATTAAAAAAAGTATATTTTACAAAATTTTAAAACATGACATTTTAATTAGAACAGCTAGAAAAATGTCATGAAGAAAGAACTAAAACTCCGAGACAAAAAATAATAAAAATAACAAAAAAAAAATGCTAAATCAAGTTACGAAAATGGTAATCTGGCCATACTGGAGCTAAAATCACGTAACTAGTTGTCAAATTCGCTGAGCGCAAAGTAACGGGACCACGATAGGCGCCATCTCATTATTCTTTCCATCATGCGTCCATACTATTTAAATGATTTTCACTTCAGATTTCGCTACAGTTCGGTTATGAATAATATCGATTTTATTCCGAAAAATAATTTCCCACGTATTTTTGTTCTTTAAAAAAAAATGAGGAAATTAACGCTATGCGAATAGTGAAAAAAATTGAGAATGATACGGAGAGCAGTAAAAGGCAAGGGTAATAAATTACCAGATTTGACCAACCGAAGCAAAATTGTGAGAGTAACTTCGACTGCTACGTCGCCAGGTACTCGACTACAGAATTTCGCTCACTCTTTGCAGACGTATTCACATACTCGTCATCTTAAGCAGTCATTGCTTAGATGGCAATAAAGTGACATGAGTGTAGGTTGCGTTGCGCAGTGCTGATTGATCTGTAAAAAAGATCTCACTTAGCCCCCTTTTATTTTCAGAGGAGGTTAAAATCGAAAATATCAGCAACATCATCAAAGGTGCCGTCACACAAGTGGTATGTGGGGTCCGCATTCCTCCCCTCTCGGCTGATTCCACTCTGGGTCTGCTAAAAGTAATTTCATCATGGTGGAGCCGTGTATATACCTTTTAGACACCCCGGGTACCTGCGTCCAGGTTCCTCTTGATTGCGTTTTTGGGATTATACGCTCTCTATAGCATCCATTGGTTTGTCACCAATCGGGCATCGAAAAATGGCAATAGCGCTAATCGCAATACCTCCCGCGTTCGTGCTTGTCGTCTGGTCGTGATTACAGTCATGCCCACGGGAGATCTGCTTCAAAATGGCATATTTGGTCGACACATCTGGCATCACTTAGACCACTACGATCCATTGTGTTGTCAGTGCTTTGTATGTATTTGGAGTTGAAGATATTATTTTATGTTATTCTTAATGCACGTTTTCGGGAATTTAACAACCCGTTCAGCATTTTGTCAGCAATATCCTTCAAGGATGAAAAATATGTTGATCCTAGACACATTTGTCGAGTGTTACAAAGAGCTGGGCAGTGGCAAAGTGGCAAAAAGATGTTCCAAAATACCCCCAGCATTCGCTTCATTGCATGTCTTACACGCATCGCTCTGGACTAACCCCATTTTGGCTGCGTAATGTGGCACAGTGCTCCTAAAGCAAGGGCAGGGTTTTTGAAAATGGATCCAAGATTTTCCAACGTAGAGTTTTCGTATATGACCTCTAGATTTCAAATTTTCAAACCCCGAAATCGTACCTGATCCTATTTTAAAGATAAATGTATGTATTACTTATGTATGTACATAAATGTAAACCACTTTCAGCGTAACCCAGGACCAACGACGGGGACGTAGTGGTAACCTGGTCCCATTTTGTTTTTTAAATTTTTTTTGGTTGATTTTTTGTGTTTTTTATATTTTTTTTTTTGGTTTTTTTTTATTTTTTTAAATGTTATTATTAAATAAAAACGATACTCCTTGGAATCAAAATTTTGATTATGCATTAAGTGATGAAAATTCTACAACTGCTGTAAAAAGCTTCTCTAAGTATAACTCATCTTCGATTGTATTTATTTTATATCTCTCCCAAGTTTGCGAGAATTCACGGTGGAGTGACTCTCCACTTTGCTCGGACCAATATCCTAGACCATCATTGTGTTTTATGAATTGAAGACATTCCATAATGTGAGTTTTTAAGACATGAATTTTTAAGGTTACTGAGATGTCTTCAATTTCATGTAAAGCAATCAAAGCTTTGTTTAACTTATCCAAATGAACGTTTAGTTCTGGTCCTACTTTTCCAGATGTAAAACTACAATCGACAACTTTATTCATTATTACAAAAGCATTGGTAAAAGGTATGATTTTTAAATATCCCACAGTTTCATAAATCTGAGGATCATTTAGTTAGTGAGCTTCTTTTAAAAGTTTCCTACATGCATTGCCTTCGAAACAATCTCCGTGGTAGTTTTTGGAAATAAGTTTTAATTTTTTTGGCCATATCAAAGCTTTATCTTTTCCCAAAAGGGGTACTAAACCTTTCCAAAACAGATGGTTTACGAAGCCCATTAGCACGTGTAATTCAGGAATTACGCATTTTTCTAACACAGTGATGTCATCACTTTCGGTAAATAGAGGGAGGTTAATAGTGCTATGAAACTCTTTGCTGTTTTCCTTATTTCCACCAGCAAGATTGAACTGTTCATAATCGTTTCTTAAATCTCCGTATGATTTCAGTTTGATAACATTGCTTTCAAAATTATCTGCATTGGAACTACATTGATTGTAAAGCACATCTTCCTGTCCAGATGTCTTGTTTTCTTTCAAGTCGTTAAGTGAAACAAAACAATAAGGACAAGGAAACATTGCAGATGCCGTCTGTTGGCCATTTATGATAAGCATCAATTTAAAATCCGAAACGAACTTGAAGGGAATGTTATTTATTTTAGTGATGTCAAACAAAAGTTTTACGTTTTCATACGTTTCCTTTATCTTAGGTACAATGCATAATAGTATAACTCGTTTCACGCTCATCAATTTTGCTTTCTTACTTGCGCTACCTCCCTCAGAATAAAGACTTCTCTGATTTTTATCATGAATTGTTAAATCATCATAATTAAAATCATCACCATAAGAATTTTCTTGAAATATTGATAAAGAAATTTTAAAAAATCCGCGGCCCCCGTCAGCCATTGCTTTAACACAAACATTCCCTTCAAGTTTTCTTTCCATAATTACTGCATCAAAAAGTTCTTCCGCATTTGCGTAAACTACTGGTCTTTCTTCTTTTTTTGCATCATCACAATCAAAAAAGTATTTATCTTTTTTATATATATCTTGTAAAAGTTTCGATTTTTCTGACATGTGCTTCTTATAGTCAACGGGTACTGACTTTCTTCCAACATTTGATCTTAAAAAGTTAGCAATGCTTTCCATTTTATTACTGGATAAGCCAAGGTTTACTCGCAAATTATCCAAACGCTCTTCACTGAACGTAATGTCCTTTTTTTCATTAGGATTAACAACAACTCTCATTTTAGAACCCTTCGTACTCAACTCAATTTTCTTATTCTTAATGTGTCGATTTATATCGTCTTCAGAATCAATTTTGGTTCTAATAATAGTTGACGCAACGATTTCTTGCTTGACATCAGGAAGGGTTTCTATTATTTTTAAAGCATTGCCTTGAATATTATTACATGAATGTTTTTTGCCTTTACCAATTTCTTGTAAGCATTTTTTACATATTTGTATATTAGTTTTTTCCTTTTTTTGGCTGTCTTTCTTTGCAAGTTTGTCAATATTTGAGGATCCATAAAGACCATTAGTTGTATCAATCTTAGTTTCGAAATTTCGTTTACAACCCTTACCCTTTACTACTTTCTCATGACCTTTATATCTGCCTGTTAAACATACATAACAATTACAACTGTCCATATATGTGCGAGTAAAACCAAACTTTGTAATCTGGCATGTCTGGAAAAGGTCTTGTAAAAATGTTGTTACTTGCATCAAAAAGTGTGAGGTAGCAAGTTCTCCATATGCTAAGGGGGTATTTTTCGTTATTTAAATCATAATCTTTGTTTATAAATTTCTTTATCAATGTTTCATACTTTTCGTTTATAAGAAATTTATTCGGCTTTTTTTTGCCAAAAGAAATTTTTGTACCGCAAGGTCCGCAGACTTTACATCTATTTTCATCGTGAGAACAAGCTTTCGTATTGTCCATTGCACCATTCTAAACAAGTCAAACACTACTTGAAAATATCTGCAAAGCCTTTTTTATTCGTAATTTAACAAAAATTATTTCAGTTTTTTAGTGTTGAATAGGACCAAAATGTTTGCGTCAAAGGTGATTTATATTAGGATTGTGAGTTTATTTTAAATTACAGGTATTTGTGTAGTTGAGATGATGGCTGCTAGACTACAAGTGACTTTTTAGATATTGTGAAATGTACAAATAAACGTCTAGCCTGGCAAGGCCTACTAGATCTTTATCTGGCGTAGACATGAACCTATGCACATTTAAACTGAAAATAAGTAATGTAAATCTTTCAACTAGATTTACCACAGGTAAACTTACTCTATCTTTAAAATAGGATCAGGTACGATTTCGGGGTTTGAAAATTTGAAATCTAGAGGTCATATACGAATACTCTACGTTGGAAAATCTTGGATCCATTTTCAAAAACCCTGCCCTTGCTTTAGGAGCACTGTGGTGGAGTAAGACAGTGTTCCGTCCAATTACTTCAACCAATATTTTGCAGTCTTTCCTTGGCAGTGATAAAATAAAGTTTGCAGCTTTGGTATTCCAAGTCCTTAGCATAGTTTTCGCAGTTTTGCACGAGGTTAAGTGTTCGACTGCCTTTCCAAAGCGAAGTCTTCATTTGGTTTCGTTTTCAGAAGGGAGAGTGATGGGTATATATCTGACGTGCCCCATATCGGCAAGCGAATACCTGCCTTAGCGAGCTAATCGGCTCTCTTATTTCCTTATATTCCTTTGTGTTCTGGAATTCAATAAATAGTGATCTGCCCTCTGATTTCCACCGAGTTCATCCATTTTGAACCTGCACTGTTGAACAAATTCCGAGTTAGTGCAAGGAGCCATAGGAGCCATTAATAGCCGCAGGGCTATCAAAAGAAATGTTTGTCCGAGTATTAACAGGAGTTAATTCTAGAGCTAGTTCAGCTGCTTTTATTGCGGCATTAATTTCAGCTTAAAATATACTGCAGTAATTGGGGAGTCTGAAAGACTTTTGGAGATGAACTTGCGGGCAAAGGCAGCCGCTCCATTTTCTTCTGCCATCCATCTGTAAAGAAATTGTATGAATAGTAAGTTGATTCTAGGTATTTCTGCCATCCAATTTGCTCTGCAATGACTCTGAGCTTTTTGGCAAATTTAACCCAGCCTCGGAGGTGACCAGTTAGGAATCTTGTACTTCCTTGTAAGTAGTACTAAGTCAAAGGTTTGCAGAGTATTTCACTCATAGTTTGTGGACATCTGCCAGAGAGGATAAGAGCCAAATCGACAGCTTATGCCGCCAGTTTCGGTCCGCTGTTCCCAAGTTTAATGAGAGTCTGATTTAGGCTGTATAGAAGAGCGGGAAGCCTGAGTGTAAGTTGTGCTGATTTTCTTCGTATATCAATCTTAGTTTTTTCGTAAGCAAACCGCAGTCATAAGCACAGTAACGCCCAAACCCCATAAGTCCAAGCAGGTGATTCCTTCGACATTGCCGAGAGCTGGTTAACGGTCTGATGTTGGTAACACGTCTGCATTCTTTATGTACATCGAAATAGTAGATGTAGGAATAGCGTTTCCGTAAAATGGGACTGTTTCTCTCATACAGAAACAAGTTTCAGGCTGCGTCAAACTAAAATTGAGCACGTGAAAATTTTAACAATTTGCTTTGAAAATTTGAAAGCTCGGCGATGCAAAACGTCGTAAGCAGAGCCACCCCTCAGGGCGGCGTGTGTTCTCCACTCCTCCAGGGTTTGATAATGAATAAATTGCTCAAGAGCTTGAAGAGAGCAAATCATGCGTTTTTGCCTATGCAGATGATGTTGTTTTAGCTGTAAGAGGGAAATTCCCGAAGTCAATATAATTACTGACAGATCTAAGCTTGATGAACAGGTAGGTGGAAGAGTTTACTCTGGATGACAGAGCATCAGTGCATCCTTTTGCTTACCTAATCACTGTAGTGTATTTCAGGCAGATGTAATCGCCATGAGAGAGGGCTCATTGCCCTTAAAAAAGAGACTTCTCACTATGAGGGAAGTATATGTCTACTCGGATAGTCATGCAGCTTTGAAATCGTTAGAGTCAGTAAAGCACCCATCAAAAATGGTAGTTGAATGCCACAAATTATTATGCGAAGTATCGCAATATTTTAAAATATACCTGACCTGGGTGCCAGACCATAGAAATATAGAAGGTAATTGCAAAGCAGATGAGCTTGCAAGGGAACGGACAACCCAAAATATTCAACCAGATAATCTACTAATACCGATTCCCTTAATAGATAATAGAGATACTATATAAATGCTGATAATGCTCGCTGCAGGCCCTCACCTATTTGCAAAACAAGCAGGCAAACTTGGCCAGAATTTTGCTAATCAATCTTACGAGGCAGGATATGGGAAATACGATAGGCGCACTAACAGGACATTGTCTACTTGAAAGGCATGCAAATCGACTGGGGGTAGGACATACTGACCTTTGTCGAAGCTCTCAAGATATTGAAGAAGAGAAAACCGTGGAACACCTCCTTTTTACATGCATTTCATTATACTGAAAGGGCTTTCCACATTCGGATTCGCCTTTCTTGATAGCATTGAACAGGTCTCTCAAACAGGGATGCCGAAATTAGCAAAATTTTGTACATTCACAGGTTGGTTCAGAGAAGTTTCATGAGTCTAAAGAACGACCTCCAGTGGTATTTAGGCCAAAGTGTGTCGGATAAAATTTAAGTTACTTCAAAACAAAAAAAAAAAAAAAAACTTGAGGAGAAAATAAACGCTGCACGCGTTACTACATAAAATCTATAGTTTCACGTGCATATGAAATTTGTCCTGGATAGCAGAACAAGTTGATTTTTACCGCACAGTGTTTTACAGAGATATTTATTTGTATTGCTAGAACGCCTCTCCTCCAATTGAAATTCTGGCGGTTGAACACTTTTACATAGTAGTACAGGGTGTGCGGTATTTTATGTCGTTATGTAAACGCTGAATAACTTTGTCATTTACCAACCGATCGACTTCAAAGTAATATGTTTTCGATACGTCAATTCAGTATAATTTCAACCATGGATCGCTTCACACCGAAACAACGCGCTGAAATAGTGACGCTGTACATCGAAAATAGTCGGTTTATTGCTCTAACTCAACGCGCATATCGCAAAAAGTATCGCGGCAAATAGGCACCGTCTGACAATACTATTCGTCGTTTGGTGTCGAATTTTTTTGAGCACGGGACAGTAGGAGATCGTCAACATGCCGTTCATCAACGACCAAGACGTTCCAATAAACTTGTTGAAGCAGTGAGGTAAGGCGTTGCCCAGGAGCCGCCAGTGTCGTATCGTCGTCGCGTTCAGCATTTTGGCGTCAGTGAGCGCACAATGCGACGTATTTTAAAGGATGATTTAAATTTGTTTCCGTATAAAGTGCAATTGACACAAAGAATATTGCCGACAGACCATTCACGTTGTTTGGAATACGGCCAAAAATTCGCTCGAATGGTTGGCACTGAACCCAATTTTTGGGAGCAAATTTTAATGACTAACGAGGAAAGTGCGGCATTTGCGTCAAAACCATCATTCGGCCATATTTTTACCGAGAAAACGAAACGGTCGATGGAAATCGATATCGATGGATTTTGATTCATTATGTCTGGCCGCAAATGCGTGATAAAGGTTTAGATGGCTACTGGTTTCAACAAGATGGTGCATCATGCCACACTGCCAATGCAATAATTGAATTTCTGCAACGAAAATTCCCGGAACGTCTAGTGCCAAAAAGAGGGGACATCGACTGGCCCCCCAGATCACCTGACTTAACCCCCCCGGACTTCTTTTTGGGGGTTATCTGGAAAGTAAGGTTTGCGCCAGCAAGCCGCAGACTATTGACTAGCTTAAGGCAAACATTCGTGCCGAAATCGACGCTATAAAACCCAAAATGTTTGACAAGGTGATGGCAAACTCAGAAAAAAGATCGCAGTTTGTGATTGCTAATAAAGGTGGCCACTTGATTGATATTGTATTCAAAAAGTAGTTTGAATAAATTACGAATAACCAAACCAAATAAAAATACCTCCCTTATACAAATCAGTTGTTTTTTTTTTCAAAGTTATTCAATGTTTTTATACCGGCATAAAATATGGCGCACCCTGTAGATCGTATCGGTCAAGTGATTTGCGAAAAACTGATACTTAATTATGCGCTTGAATTTGTACACCTCACAGCCTTACACAACCACAAGCAACAATTTCTGTAGCAACTTATAAATACACCAATTTGTAAGCTCCTATATGAATATGCACTTTAAGATGTGCTTTTGCTCCATAATCTGTTATACCATTATACGCTTATCAGCATTTGAGCGCATTAAGCGCCTATAACTATGCATTGTCGCATGCCATTTACGCTAAACGAGAATGTATTTGGGTATGCACTAATATATACATACACACACACACACTCACATGGTATGAGAAAGTGTGCATTTACGGAGGATGAAGACATTTGTCGCGAATACGCGATTTCTCACAGATGACGGTGATTTGATTTATTTGCGCCGCGTTAAATGACGCTGTCGCATGCCACCATCAAAATGATGTACGTTGCAATGCACACAAATTCTGTATTTATATAGCGTATACAGTATATGATTATTATTCTTGTGTTGTTGTCGTTGTTCTTGTTAGTGGCGCTGATAAACAAATCATTTATATGCACTGCCGCACACGCTGAGCAATTATTTACATTTAATTGTGTGTTAAGTGCAACACTAGCCATCAATATTTAGGTGAGCCGACATGCTTGGGGTTATAGGTTTGTGTGCCGCTATTTATTGTTGATGTTGTTGTGTGCAATTTAGGCAGTGTAAATTTGATGAAATGGAAATGATATGCAATGCAGCTCAATTCCTGCATGATGACCGAACGGCCTCCTGTCAGCGTGTGAGCGCGAAAATTAATTAATTTCGCCTACACAACTAAGCACGCGAAATCTACATATGTATGTGCATATAAGCATTAGCGCAATGCATTTGTTTTGCGTGCATAATACTTTATACTTATACTTCTACCCGTTAGGTGCTTTACCGTAGCGTAAATAGCAACTATATAGGTACTTCATAATACTAATTGAAACAAATTTTAGATAGAATAAAAATTAAAACTATAATAAAAAATAAAAATAATCAATTAACCTCCAGTTTTCTTATTATCAATTAGGACCCAACTAGTCCACTAAGAACTAGTTACTTTTGAACTAGTTTGCCACTGACTTATTTGTTTTGTTTTGCCTATAATAAAAATAAAAATAACCAATCCACCCCGTTTTTGGTTACTATCAACTAGCACCCAACTAGTCCACTAAGAAATAATTACTTTTAAACTAGTTTTCCACTTGTTTCTTTTGTTTTCCCTATAATAAAAAATAAAAATGATCCATTGAACCCCTTTTTGATTACTATCAGCTAGTACCCAACTAGCCCACTTCGAACTAGTTACTTTTGAACTAGTTTTCCACTGACTTGTTTGTTTTGTTTTCCCTATAATATAAAATAAAAATGATCCATTAAACCCCTTTTTGATTACTATCAGATAGTACCCAACTAGTCCACTAAGAAATACTTTTGAACTAGTTCGCCACTGACTTGTTTGTTTTGTACTCTTATTAATTTAGTTGTAAGTGTAATTTTCAGTGCAGGGTAGGTAGTTTGCTTGCGTGAAATTGCACGATATATAATTGTGAGTTTATGGCGAATGGACGCATTCGCGCTGATAAGCAAGCGCCTCATATCACTGCAAATCGGTCGGCCTTATTGATTATTTACGAGTGGAATCAATGTATGCCAAAAGCAAGATAGACGGTAATACACTAATACTTATCTAAATAAATAGACGCGCTATGCAATATACACGCACATCTCATTCTACTCTCCATATGCTGGGGATAATGCACTGTCTGAGATGCCTACCTTTTCCATGTGCTTCGTTCATAGAAAGTGGCCCGTCATCAGTCCAACTAGCTGCCTACAGTCCCTTCTGCTTTATGATAGGAGAATATGCGACAGTCGATCGGACATGACAAGTAACATCAGTTTTGTCCAACCCATGTTAGTTTTTGACTCAGAGATGTGTGGCATTTCATGGCTACCTTGTCGTGGAGGTTTGTGAGGGAGCACTGGAGCTGTTTCATGGATTTTATTATTGCCATCAATTCAGCCTGAAGCAGAAAACTAATGAAGGAATACACACCTCCCTCCACCCTGCTTTCGAGCTATGAGCCATCTGTGCTTACATGGATGGCCTCTACCTGTCCTACATCGTCCCGTTCCCACTCTTCCCTTAAAGGTAGGAGAGTCGAGAACGTTGTAATGGCAATTGTTGGCAGGACCTAACCTACAATGACGGGCATAGCCCGCGTACGGTGATCGGGCCAGAAGTAGATATTACTGCGCGAGCTTGTATACGATTTCGGCCCAATATCTTCGAATCTAAATCCTAGCTTAAGGGGTTAATGTTTTTGTAATTGCACCGGTTATGAGAATAGATGAATATCTTTGAACTATGCCAACTCTTTTAATGTTCACACCCTTTTCAAAGGCATTCTATCTAGGTAGAGATTTTTTCTAACTGCCGCTGTGTAGAGCCAATGTAGTATTCTTGGTTTCAATCCCCATTTTCCCCCAATTAGCCTGCCGACTGCAAATGTGAGCCCCCGATTTAGCTTCCTATACAATACAAGACCTAGATATTTAGCACTTTCTATTACTTTAAGGGTCTTTCCTTCAGGGATATTTGTTATAGGGCAGGTGCTTACATCTTTTGTTAAACAGTATGAGATCATTTTTTCCAAATTCACTTCTAGTTCTCGACTTTTACATCAAAGTGATAGTCTGTTTACCCGAGATTGCTACTACAACATCATCGGCGCATGTAATTATCCTTCATCCCACCAGGTTAGGTTACGGTGGTGGCCACTACCCACGATGACATATTGGAAAAGGTTGCGGATTCTAAAACTGAAAACTTTTCCAGGCTCTGGATGGATCCAACGCTGACAAATTAAGTAATATACAGGATCCGGCGCTCGAAGTGTAACCAATTTCAGACCGCTCGCGCAGCTGATGCACAAGCGCGCGGACACATTTTGCCGAGAGTAAACGCGAAAAAAAAAAAAATCAGTAATGGAAGCCAAACATAATACTGTGATTGCATTATATTTGGCTAGTAAATCACAAAAGTAAAAAAAGTTTTTATTTATTACACCATTACTGTTCACAATGAGACTGGTAGCATCGCAAAACGTCACGGATGTGGTCATTGAAAGACTGCAACGTCACGTGAAATGGTTTAAAAAGTTAAGAACCAACTTTAGCAAAATCTTCGACGAAGTGCCATCAAATAGCGAAAGAATTGAAAATATTTGAAGCCAGATAAGACCCAAAAGGCGATCTCACACCAAAGCAGCAACAAGTCAGACTTGAGAGAGCGAAGGTGTTGCTTAGCTTGGCCGAAAGCGGACAATTTCCGAACCTTGTGTTTCCTGACGAGAAAATTTTTCAAATTGAGCAATTCGTATACCCCCATTACGACAGGTTTTATTTGACCGACCGTTCATACGAGAATTTGAGTCATCGATTGCTCACCAGGAGGAGCACTCGCCACAGATAATGCGTCGGTGTAACCGCAGATGGGTGCTCTCCAATCGTTTTCATCGAGCCTGGCGTCAAGATATATAGATAGATTACGAAATATTATCGGGAAAGTATTCTGAAGGTTGCTCTGAAGTCGATGGCAGACCATGGACGTTTCAACAGGACTCTGCACCGTCTCACAAAGCTCGAGTGAAGCAAGAATGGCTGAAAAACAGCGTTCCGGACTTCATAACGTCCACGCAATGGCTCTCAAATTCAGCAGACGCGAATCCGATGGATTTTTCTCTTTGGACTATTTTGGAGAGCAAAGTCCGAGCTAAAAGATTCACCAGTATCGAAAGCCATTGCCCGCGAGTGGGCCGAAATACCTGCAAGTCACATTCGAGCAGCTTGCGATTCATTTCTGGACTGTCTCAAGGCCATGAGCAAGGAATAGGTGGTTGTTGTATCGAGGAAAAGTAAATTTATTCTTAATTTTCTATTATTTTCACACATTTTTTACTTTGAATTGAATAAAAGTAATTTTTCGAACTTAATTTAGGGCGCTTTTAATTGGTTACACTTCGAGTGCCGGAGCCTGTATTTATATAAAATATATTTATTTTTCAGACGAAATATGAATCACGGATCGCGAAATATGGGATCACATTATTCAAAGCTACAAAATCCTTTATGCTGCATATTGGTCATCCGATTAATTACTTGAGCTGCAAATACTCCTATATAAATACAAGTGTAAGCTGTTATTGTGACAACAGAAGTAACCTTATTTTGGAGGTTGGAAAATCTCTAGTAAACATGCAGCTTTTGAGCTGCATCTGCTTGACGAAATATTGCACCTTTTCAGACCGAAAAAGCATTGCTTCAATTCCATTTGCTTGCAATAATCAAAAACGCAAGAATGTTATAAAACACGCTTTATTTTCAAGTTAAAGCAACAAAAAAGTACAAGTATCATACCATCAACTGACCTACACTAACATCTGACCATCTTCTCCTTCTCCTGTGTATTGTGAAGTTACACTTTTTGTTTCTTTGCATCCATTGTCATCTGCCAAGTACGAGTCTGAGTCTGAGTCAGAATTTAAATATTGTGGCGCCTTCGCAGCGTCGTCCATCGTCGCCCATTTGACATTGCAGGAAACAATAATGGACTTTTCATTCAAATTATGTTGCAGCACACACCGCCAAAGGATTGCCTGCCTCCCTGCCTGCCTGCCTGCATTTTCCTAAAAGGACTTGTTCCGAATGGGGCAGCGCAAAGTTTCACACTCGTAAATTGTATTTGGTTGTGGTTGGCGAGAAAATATGCAAAGTGCAATATGCAGTGTAATATGTCGCTGTTATTGCAGTTGTTGCTATTGTTGATGGCAGGAGTGTTGGCTGTTCATGATCTTCGTATGTACGGAGATATATTTTACAACTTCACATTTTGCCTTATTTTGGAACATTTCAGCTCGAGAAAAAGGTATAACTTAAAATCCATTCCCTTACACTTATTGTTGGTGGCAGTTAACTTGTTGAAGTGTCGCATGGGCGTGCCTATGCATATGTGTTTGTGCATGTAAGTTACTTTTATGCTTGTACGTTTGTGTGCTTTTCATTTTGGGTGTGAATGAATTGAATTGTTTTGGGCGAACCTTTGTGAACGTTCCATTCTGTAACGTAATAAATCACTGTGCCATCTTACCACAGGGCAAAAGTGGTGGCGAAGCAATTAGGAGCCTATTTAGCTTTGCAAAATATATCGAAAATTAAAAAAAAAACTACTTAGGAGATTTTTTTTTCAAACTTCAAAAAATACCGATTTCGAAAATATTTGGAGGCATCGGTTACTGAGGTTGAAAGATTTTGAAAAAATCAAAGTTCTCCATTTTTTGTTTGTTCCATTCAGTTGTGAGTTACGGGGTGTTATATACACTGTGACTGATCTGAACGTAATCGCGAAAACCAATAGAAGCTGGTCTCTGACTACTAACTGTTGGGTCTCTAAAGCGTTCTGGCCAAAATTGAATCTTAAGAGGACAAAATGCCCGCTTGCATTCATCAGATCAACTACCGGCGTCCTTACAGGTGTGATAACGGATTACTGCACTATTGGCACCCTAGCCACAATGGGACTATTGTGGAGATGAAGAAGAAATTCAGTCGGAACAACATCTGCTGTGAATCTGCTGTTTTCAAAGAAGCCATGCCTGACACCTTGGCGATTATTTCTTTGATCACCTGACAAATTTGTAAAATGTGTCACTGGAGGGACTAGTTACCTTCTTAAAATATCTAAGTGGCTTAAGCAACTTAGTCAGGGAATGGAAATCAAATGCAGGTATCATGATGGGTCATAGGGTCACCGAAAGTCTTGTGTTAAACAAGCAACCTGACTAACCTCACCTAACCTACAGAAGTCAGCAAGTCAACAAAGCGACAATTCGCTACATTTTACAATTTTTCTTTGATAAAGGCGAAAATGCAAGCCAGACCGCTGAAATTGGGAATGGTGCTGATGAGACCGCTACTGTGACAACTTTCGTTCAGGCATTTTTGATGTCGAAAATATCAACAAATCACAGAAATATTCGAAGTTTACAGGCATATTAGTAGTCGTATCATCGCCCACAAAACAATCATTGAACAAATTTAAATAATTTGCGCAAAGCTGGATTCAAAAAGAAGCTCGATGTTTGGATGTCACACTAATTAACACCAAAAAACATAATGGATCCAATATCCATCTACGAAGCCTTGGCCAAACAGAATGAAATCGACCAATTTTGTAAACAGATGGTGACTGAGGATAAGAAACGAGTCACATACGAAAATATTGTGCGAAAATGAGAATGGTCAAAGCATGATTAAGCAGCTTAAACGGCGGTCACACCAGGACTTACAACAATTTTTTATTAATTGCTTCCGTATGGCTAAACACTTAAATCAGATCTCTCTCTGCCAAACGGCCAGAATTGGCCAGCATAAAAGGTGCTGTGTGTCGGATTGTGTCTACATCCGTAGTGACTCGCCGAAAACTATGAAAATTTGGGGCGACGCCATAATTTTGAAGAGCATCAGGACAACGGACAATGTTCTTAAGGATATAAGGCAACTTTACGTACTCATTTTCATCTAATCTGTCATGTTTTGAAGAACTTAAATATACTTCTCTCATAACTTTTGCAGTAAGCTCGGAAGAATATATGGATGTCGGATCCAGCCGGCCGGCGGTTCTAAAATAATACATAAAGGGTGTTCATTTGTTTTATCGCAATACCGCCGACTTTGCATTCTATCATGGCTAGGTTCGAGTAGTTCGAGGGTTCCTATTCACAATTGAACTTCGCGGTGCTCCTGAGACAAGGCATTTAGTAAAATACTGATGATGTCGCAACCCTAAGTATTTTAGTTCAAAATAAGCCATTACAGTCGATTCCAGACCGTTCGATCCACCTTTTGCGTAAGAAGATTCCACGATATTAAAAGATCAAGTAGGTTAGGTTAGATTGCGGGGGTAAAGGGGCACCACTTATGGGAGTAGAATAGGCCCAATTATGCCTGGATGTACATTGAGATCCCATTATCTTGGACTAACGTTTCCCTTCTGATTCCCAATGTGTTAAAACTATCTTGTCTCTCGGATAAACTATAAAATACTGTGGATGGCTGCTAGACATACAAAGAAATAAGAGTTTAGACAGTGATTTCGTATTCTAACAAGAAGGGGACAGAAGAAGTGTTGAACACTCTCCAACTCTTCCTTGTTCTCGCAAAAGTCATTTGAAAGAAACCTGAAAAGTAACACGTAAACCTTTCCTGTGTGTTCCCATTTGGCAGTGTCCGGGGATCATATAAAATACTCTACGAACGAAAGGTAAATCTATATTAATGAGTGCCCTTGTTCTATGCTTACTCCCTCTGAACGAGGTCTAAGTTGTTATCTCGCAAATGGGCTCCGTGGTCCATCTGCTCTTGGTCCGCGCAATGGAAAATTAGATCAGAGCTTGATTGAGGCTAAGGGTACTCAGCTTACATACTGGGCAGAGCTCATTGATTTAAAAATAGTTGCTCTTTCAGGCAGCGTATCCGCGTTCTAATTTTCAGGGGTGACTCTGTATCGAGGAGCCCAGAAAATGTTCGTGGTCCACTGCTTAGCCAGCTTACTAAGAATTCTTCAGCATTCAATTATGAAGAAGAATTATTGATGAACTGTAGAAGAATTATTGGAAGAATTATTATTGAACTGTAGAGATTTTATGGTAGCTTGACTGTCAGAGCAAATGGTGATGGGTTGTGCTGCAAAAGGAGGGTACCTGATATGTACCGCCTTCTTTATACTTTTTAGTTAGAATTAAGTTCAGCTGCCACTTACAAGTCAAAGTAATTTCAAGATCAAGTGAAGCGCAGAAATTTCTTTGGCACTGAAAAGGTTTAATTATGTCCCCTGAAGTCGTGCTTACGTAGTAATCAGAGATCGGCAAAAAAATATGACGCAATATTTTTATTTATCTCGTGTTGTTTTTGCACTTTCTTCATATTTTAGCCTCCACTGTCACCGCTTGATTTTTTTCAAGTGAGATCGTGTTTTGCTAGGGTATTCAGAAATTTAAAAAATTTACAATGGTATTCATACTCAGCACGATGAGAGTATATTGGTGGCAAACACTTTACCAATAAGCAGCAAAGTTGCAGCAGCCAGATGAGAAAGGGGTGACGGCGTAATGTTAAGAGCTTACGAGTGATGTGCTACACGGAATTTGTGTGTTGCATATTTGGCGCGCGTGAGATTTACATGCCAAGCATTTAAATGAAGAAGACGCATGCAAAATCATCTGTAGGTAGTGGGCACACATACACGCATATACAAGGTGGCGCAAAATTAATCATTCGATTTTGTTTTTGAATAACTTTTTATAAATTTTTTTTTTTTATGTTGACCTTCAGTATATTGCAACTGTCACAAATGTCAAAATTTTTTGACGTAAGATGCCTTTTGTAAAAATTTAAAACCGATAGGACAATTAATTTTGCGCCACATTGTAAAAAGGAAGTTAAAAGCTCGCATATCTAGAGAGTAAATCAGAATATGCAAGGAATATATATCTATTAGTGCGTCTGCAGGGAACTGCAAGGCAGATGAACTTGCCAGAATCGGTACAACGCTTGATTTCCAACCGAATAAGACGCTGTTACCTATGCCTATAGCCACTTGTAAACTACTTATGGATAGAGAAACCAACCAAACAAGGCAAATACAAGTTGGCAAAATTTCACAATATGCGAACTAAGCAGGCAGGCATGGCCGAACTGGAACAGCGGTCGATCGAAGATCTTGCTAAGATTTAACAAAGAAGCTATAAGAAAAATGATAGGAGTATTAACTGGTGATTGTTTAATAGGCAGCCACGCTAGAAGGTTAGGACTTCCCTACTTCGATTTCTGTAGAAGCTGGGAAGAGGAAACAGTCAGCCACCTTTTATGTGAGTGTGAAAGCTTAGCTATTAAGAGGTTCCGCACTCTTGGTACGGCATTTTTAACCGATGTAGCGGACAAAGCGCATCTAAAATTAACGAAGCTCTGCTCGTTTATTAAAGCCACCCGATGGTTTGAAAAGGAGCCCATAAGATAAGGATAAGTTCAAGTGGTATCACAATGGACCTACGAAAAGTCTAAGGGTGTCTTTGAACGAACAAGAATCTGTTTGAAAACAAAAATAAAAAATCTTTTTTGGCTTCCGTTTTACACGCTTTTAAAGAAACACCCCAAAAAACACCATTTTAAATGAGGCGAGGGCCTTCGGCCAGTTTGGAACTTACTTATGTGGCGCTACAACCGTGTGTCGGTTTTGGCCGAGTCCAAAATGGCGCGCCAGCTGTTGCTGTTCTGCGCTCTTTGGTGCCACTGGGAAATCTCGAGTGACCTTTTTCGGGTACCGCGTCGTAAATTCGCCTTGCTGGAGCGTTTTGTTTCATACGGGTGACGTAACCAAGCCAGAGTAGCCGCTGCGTTTTTACACTCTATGATATATATATGCAGTACTCCTCAATCCCGCGGAAGGGGCAAAAGATCTTACGTAAAATGTTTCATCCGCTCCTCTTACAGTGACATATTAGTTTTGCGGTGATACCAAACTCAAGCATTGCGGCATACAGGTGACTTCTATCAGTGCTGTCAAAGCCGGCTTTGAAATCGACGAAGAAGTGGTGTGTGTTGGTTTGTTTTTCGCGGGTTTTCTCCAGGGTTTGGCGTCAGCTCTAAACCACCAGCTTTGTATAGCTCGGCGGGAAGTCCGTCTGCTCCAGCGGCTTTGTTGTTTTTGAGTGGCCTAATGGATGTTCGCACTTCATCTAGGTCGGGTAGGGGGCCTGCCTGGAACGCTTCAAATATTTCGAAACGCACGAAAAAGGAAATCTTCAATTCAAATATGGATGCGAAGCCTGGAATGTCTCAACAGCTGATAATAATGCACTGCAGGTCAAACGTTTGATACGCGGACTTAGGGAGCAAAATTCAACAAACGCCCGCACTTCTTGAGATACGAAAAACAAAATGAGGCTGGATTGGCCGTGTCCAGCGTAGACGAAGTGGATAAGAAGTGTTATTGATAGCCACAGATGAGGGAGGCCAGCAAATACCTGGAGACGACTTCTAGAACTGCAAATTCGCTCCAAAAACCCGAGCTGGGGTGAAGTAAAAGCTTTGGCGTACAACCGATCTGATAAGAGAAATCTTGTTGTGGCCGTTGTTTCAACTTAGAATCTGAGGATTTATGTATATATATATGAGAATATATATTACTAAGTTTACTAATAAAAAAACTCGATTTTTGGCGGTACTTTCAAATCGATACAGCTAAGGTAAATCTTGATATTTTTTCGAAATATATTTTGATGGAGGTCTTAGAATATAATAAATCTTCTAATTTCGATATTTTCCAGTACCGATTTTCTTTTCACGAATGGAGAGTGAAGCACCCCAATGTGTACAAGGGCGTTTCTATAAGTACCCATGTTTGAGGACAGAGAGCGTTCCTGGGGGAAGTTGGTATTAGCATCGCGTGCTGTGATCTATCAATCGACGGCAAAACAAATTTCAGACTGATTGATAGGACGCCCGGCAGAGGTGGATAACGAGGAAATCATTCAATCACAAAAAAGTCCTCGACATGATTCGCGCAGATCAACGAGCGAAATGCGCGAAGTAACAGAGGCCATAGGTATGTCAACCGAAACGGCAATTAATATTTTACATGATAAGTTGGTGGTGAAAATGAATGGCGATGTATGAAATGGTCGGCCCGATGGGTGCCGCGATTGTTCACGCTAGACAACGTGCGCAGGCGGCTGTGTTGATAAAACCTGGATTCATATTATACATTAGAAACTAGGCAGCAATTAGAACAATAGATTTCTCCCCGTAAATCTGCTCCAAAAAAGGCGAAGATAGCCCCATCGGCTTGATAGGTCATGGCGACGAGTTTTTGGGCTGCGAATGGCGTCAACCTCATGGATTTTTAGAAAAGGGAAAAACGATCATTGGACAATACTACAGAGAGTTATTGGACTGCTTTCACAAAAAATTGAAGCAGACACGACCGCATTTGGCGAATGAGAAGGTGCTGTTTCACTTTGATAATTCACCAGCACATTCATCCGGAGTTGTTGCCACTAAACTGCATAAATTGCGTTATGAATCGTTGCCACACCCGCCGTGTTCACCCGATGTGGCTCGCTGCGACTTTTTCTGGTTGCCTAACATGAAGAAATGGATCGCGGGAAAAAATTTAGTTGAAACGACGAAATCAGCGCCGGGACGGAGGCGTATTTTCAAGAGTTCGACGAATCCTATTTTTTGGATGGGTTGAGAGAAGTGTGTCTTTCTAAAAGTGTCTATGTTGATAAATAAAAAATGTTTCCTTAAATGGTGACTTCATTTCTGACACGTGTACTTTTTGAACCCACCTCGTATATATGCAAATGTAGGGATATGCATATGTTTGACTATTTGTTACCACTTATCTATGTATGTGTAAATACTTAAACGCCTCTGATCTTGTTATGCCTTACATACGCACACACATACACACACGTAATTTTTTGCTGCATTTTTCTCGCACTTTTTGCACCATTAAGTGTGAAATTTATGAGTACTCGTATGTGTCAGAGCGAAAGTGTCATACCAGAGCAAGAACAAGCGGGTACCGGTCAAAGGATATGCACGCATGCCGTACAACGGAATCAACTCAGCATATGAATATGTGTGCATGTGTGTGTGTGTAGAGAGGAAAAATATGCGCTGACTATTGCTGAACAAGTAAATTTAAATTTTATTGAGTTGTTTGTGCGGCAACAAAGCGACAATGGGGCGTACAATGTTGGCAGCAAGACAGAGGAATACAAAAACAAGAAGAAAAAAAAAACAAGAACGCTAATACATTACAATAAAAATCGAAATAAAAATAGTAATTGAGAGTAGAAGTGGGGCGACAAGTAATTGAAATCAACGCATTACCTACAACACAATTCGATACTGTCTCAATAAATTTGTACTGCATAAGCATGATTTTAGGCGGACGTTGAGGGTTGCTAACAATTCGCGCTCTTCCTCTTTCTCTCTCCGTCTCCCTCTCTCTCTCACTCACTGCATATGTAGTACTACGCTGTATTCCATTTGTTTTTTTTTTTCGTTCCTTTTGCCAATTTGCCATATGCAAAGTACGCCTGGCCTCCAGCTGCCTGTTCGCGTATTTTCCACTTGAATGCGTAAAGCGTGTGTCGATACTCAAAATTATTTGACAGCTAACGATGATAACAACAACAAGAAGCAGCATAAATATGATAGTACACTGCATGTTCTATGGGTGTTGTTGCAACAAAAGCGAAAAGAGAATAAAAATAATTCTCGCTCGTGGCTGTATTCATTTCAATTTGCAATAACTTGTCAATTGGCGAATTAATAAACTGGAAACATGTTTTTCCTGCACTTAGTGCATATCACTGAGTACTTGTGTGTGTGTGTATGTGTGCATAGATTTTTTCATTTGTCTGACACGAAAAATAATAATTTGACATCGATATGCAAACGACTTTTGAAGGAAGTATCAGCGGCAAAATGGCATAGGCAGCTTCCGAAGAAATTTAAACTCATATAAATACATTGGTACGTCTAATCTTCTACTGGAAAATCATTTATATTCATAAGAGATGTAAATTTTGCGTTTTTACGATCCCGGAAATTTCGATTTTTTTACTTCGATTGCAGGTCCAGAAATTTCGGTACTAAACGCGGAATTTAGGTATTCATTATTCTGCAACAATTGAACTCGAAAAAAATTTCATCAGTGTTGCTTGAGAAGCTCACCTGCCAAGTAATGAGGCTAGACCGAAAAGAGCACGTCAAAGTCGTTCAAAAATAAAGGTCATGATGACAGCTTTTTCGATTTTCGTGGTGTGGTGCACTATGAATTCCTTCCACAAGGGGAAACTGTTAATAAGGAATATAATTTTAGCGTTATGCGTTGTTTACGTGAAGCAATTCGTCTAAAAACACCAGAATTATGGGCCAACAACTCTTGGTTTTTGCATCACGATAATGCACCGTCTCACACTGCACTCGTTCTTCGTAATCATTTCGCCAAAAATTCCACGCATATCGTTCCGCAACCACAGTATTCGCCTGATTTGGCTCCGTGTGACTTCTGGTTATTCCCAAAACTCAAGAGACCACTCCGGGGAACGCGTTTCGAGTCGATTGAGGAGATAAAAGCTGAATCGAAGAAGGTGCTGATGGCTATACCGGAAGTGGACTATTTGGCATGTTTCGGGGATTGGAAAAATCGTTGGCATAAGTGTATTTCATCGAGAGGGGATTATTTTGAAAGGGATGAAATTGATTTACAAGAATAAATAAAGATTTTTCATTTTACAACCAAATTCACCTTACTTTTTGCCCACAGTAGTATACATATAATTGGCGATTAAACCCTTTTTGGGTGTTGGCCAAGCTCATCCTCCTATTTGTGGTGTACGTCTTGATGTTGTTCCACAAATGGAGGGACCTACAGTTTCAAGCCGACTCCGAACGGCAGATATTTTTATGAGGAGCTTTTTCATGACAGAAATACATTCGGAGGTTTGCCATTGCCTGCCGAGGGGCGACCGCTATTAGAAAAATGTTTTTCTTAATTTTGGTGTTTAACCGAGATTCGAACCAACGTTCTCTGACCGAAATTTACTGGACCAGACAGTGTTTAGACAGTCAATAAACGACATTCACCGGGAGACCGTCACCACCTTCTTAAGCTCCCGTCCTGTGAATGCCGTAATTGGAGTCCAACCACCACCTATTGCAGATGAAGAGCTCCAGCTTCCCCGTGAGACACGTGTAACACTGGCACAATTACGTTCTGGATACTGTAGCAGGTTAAACTCCGACTTATCCAGAATCGACCCCGACATACCAAACATATGTCCGGCATGTGAAGGCACCCCGCACGACACTAACCTTTTCTAACACCATACCCTATAAAACCGACTCATCTAAATCCCCTCTCCCTCCGGACCCAACCCGTCGAAACAGCATGTTTCCTGGGCCTACCTTTAGATGAGCTAGACGAAGACGACCGGTGATATGCCCTACACTAGCGGGGCTTCTATTACTGTTAACAAACAAACAAACCAAAATAGATCAAATAGCAAAGCTTGCTGAGGTACCCTATATTTTGAGGCTACTTAAAAATTTTAGCACATTCTGGGGTTTATTGTTCCGCAGTTTATATGGATGTACAGCAGTACCGCCAATGTGCTGTAGCCGTTTTCTGCCTATTGCAGGATACTTACAAAGAATGTGTTCTGAATTTTCAGTGTACATTTCACCGAATCGGCAAATGAGAGAGAAGCCAATTTTGTTCAACTGAGGCTACAGTGGCCTGTGAAGTAACCAGTTAAAAGTCTTAAGTCAACTCTGCTAAATAAAAGTAGCGTATCAGAAATTCCTCTGTCTGAAGTTAAGAATTGTTTCGCTTGTCGCTAACCGATAGAGTTTCGCCAGTGTTCAGCAAACCTCTTCACCTCCCACTTTCTGAGAATTTCGTTGGCGTGGCCCTTTGTAAGTAGACAGAAGGGCTTAGAAGCAATTAGAGGTATGTTTGCAACTTTTTTTCCAAACAAGAAATATACTACTCTATCCCTAGATTCACCTTTGAAAGGCTCTTCAAGACGAGTATACCGTCAATAAGGGAGTGGCAGACACCAAGGCCATGGAGAAGGGGGGAATTAAACTTTCATGCAGATGGTTCCAAGCTAGACGATAAGGTTGACTATGAAGTTTTCTCGAAGGAATTAGGACTGGAACTATCCGTTCGACTACCAGACTACTGCAGCGTCTATCAGGTAGAGGTACTAGCCATAAAAGAAGTGGCTACATACCTAAGTAAATATGCACGCCGTAACAAAAACGACTATAAATATATTCTCGGATAGCCAGGCGGCCATCAAATCAATGAATGCGGCTTTACTAAGATCGAACGACAAGAATGCCAGGCAGCTCTAAATTATATTAGTGACGTATCCAAGGTCAGCCTTATTTGGGTTCCGTGACATAGATATATTGAGGGAAACTGTAAAGCTGATGAGCTAGCCAGAAAAGGTACTGCTCTCCAATTGCTCAGCGATAAAAGTACCATTGGAATACCCATGGCCACTAGTAAACTAATAATAAAAAACCACATTATCCAAGAGGCCAATAGGTCATGGAGAAATGAAGATACGTGTCTAACAGCTAGGCTACTATGGTCGCAGGTAAACAAGAAAAGAACAAAGGAATTGCTTAGTCTCTCAAGAGACAATATCTCGAAGGTCGTGGCTTGTTTAACCGGTCACTGGCTATTTGGCAGGCATTCCTCGAGACAAGGAGTTATCTCCCATGAATATTGTAGAAGTTGCAGAGATGAGGAGGAGGAAGAAACAGCGTTTCCACCACAGTCGGTTCTACGTTACTGAAACGACCCGGATTTATATCCTGCCAAGGACTGTCACTCCAGCAGCAATTACCGTATGTAAGTAGGGGGGATGTTTATGCTGCTACAACAACAACAGACAGAAACAGTCGAGCACTTCCTTTGCAATTGTCCAGCCGTAGCTAAAATCAGAGCAGGTTGCCTAGGTAAATACTTTTTTAATTCTCTTGCAGAACTGTCTGGCGTGGGGTTGGCATCAATACTATGTTTCATAAGAGCCACAAAATGGTTCCACGAAGAAATATAAATGAGGTTCCCGTGTAGTGTAGTGGTATCACAATGGGCCTGTAAGGTCTAAGTGAGTTGGTTGTGCAGACCGACTACCACCATAACCTAACCTAACCTTGCCCCTTTTTGTGCTAGATGGTCCGCTATTTTGTTTCCCTCGTATCCTTCGTTTCCGGGAACCCAACCCAGCAATAATGTGTTGAAGCTGCCTAGCATATTAAGAAGGTTCAGGTAGTCATTCGCCATTTTTGAGGTGATTGTAGCTGTTGGAAGGGCTTTGAAAGCCACCTGACTATCTGAGAGTATGAAAATGTGAACTCCTCTCATTTTTCTACGAAGACATTCCCTCACACATATCACAATGGCATGTATTTCTGCCTGGAAGATTGTTGGGTAGATACCCATTGGAATCGATTTTTTGAATTTAGGCCCATTGATTCCCACCCCTGTCCTACCATCTTCTAATTTGGTTTCATCAGTCTACCATATCTGGGATCCGGATTAGAAGGTGATAGAATTATTTTTTCAGACCGCACGTTCGCTAATGAGAACCTGAACCCGAAGATGATGGGTTTGGGATATAATACATCCATCCTGAAGAAGTACCTCTGAAAAAGTAACTTAAGATGCGTCATAAAAAGCACGTTGCAAAAAAATTTGAAAACTGAGAAGAAGCCTTTTGAATGCGTTTTGTGCCTGGTAAAACCCGTGTAATATTTCTTTCACTTCAAATACTAAAGTCAGAGTCTAATATTATTATTTATAACCAGTCAGTTACATTGATTCCCATTCATAGGCCGTCCAACTGTTGAACTGTTGACGAGCTTAAATGTACAATTTCTACTATTTTACAATGCGAAATTCCTGTTTGCATTACTTTAAAACTAACTGACGCTTTTCTATCGAAGAATGCGGTCCCATGGTTAAAAAAAACAAGCGTTCATAAAATTTAATATCCCGATTAAAATCTCGGGATTGTTGACAAATAATCCTCGAATTTTTGGGATTTAAAAAAGGTCGGGATGCTGGTGCTGACATCACTAATTCTAATGCCTCATGCTCTTATGTAAGTTGTAACCTTCTGCGTGCAAATCACCCACCATTAGTGGATTCCCATCCCATTTCTACTCATCACCAACATCATCGTATTCATCTCATCAACATTTTGGACTGTCAAATAATTCAAATACCATCGACCAACAAGTAATTTGCTGCTTTATGGCAACTTCCATTGCTTAAGTATTTTGGCATTTGCTATTATTTGATCGCATTGACTTTTTAATCAGTCTCGGGCGTTAGCACAAAATTTGTTACAAGCAATAAAAAGTCGGTGTTTTCTCATTTCATGCAAATTTTTGTCATAAAAACCGCGATACGATATTGAGAGAGGTAAGGCGGAGCGCACGATTTTTTTTCTATAAGTAAAAAATTAAGGGCTCAATGTGTTAGCGCGACGAGCTCGAGGTGCTGGCAGGCAGAAATCATTATCATCATCATTTTTCCTTTAACTCCTGGCGGAGCAAAGCGCCGAGATAAAACATCTGAACCGAGTTCGATTTTTTGCTAACGCCTTTATCTCCAGCCATGATTTTCTAGCATCTCTGTCTCCTTCAAAACAGTGCGACGCCATAACCTTTTAGGCCTTCCCCTTTTCCAGCTGCTCTGGGGATTCTACGATCCAACCCCATTTACCCCTTTTTATTATTGTGGCGACTGGCTCGATGTTACAGCGTTGGGAAAATTACGAGTTGCTTATAGTGTTGGGCCACTAAATTTGAGAATGCGACGCAGTCCTCTATTTATAAAGGCTTTTCACTTGCTTGTAAGGTTGTCGCTAACTAGCCATACCTCACAACCATATAAAAGAACTGTAAGGACATTGGATTTGTAAAAGTTAAATTTTGTCTTCACAGACAAACAGGTTGAGTTCCATAATTTTATATTATTATACCTATTTTATTTTATACTACAGTACGAGCAAGATCTGTGGGTGTTTTGCGCTTTAGTCTTCTTGGTCTAAGTTCCATTTCCGGTATCTGTCTCATCTCATGGTTTTTGTGCTCTAATAGTCGCAAAATGTGCTTACTGCTGCTTCTTTTTACTGCTTCAGTGGCAGTGTCTATGCCGAGGTCGCGGTGAATATCGTCATTTTTTATGTACAAATTGACTTCACTGGACTGATTTGTAGGTTTGATTTACTGGCAGTCCCCCAAATTTCTAGTCCGTAGCTCCATGTCGGTCTGATTATTGATTTGTATATCATTTGTTTATTAAATAAGCTTAGGGTTGATTGCTTTCCTAGTAGCCAGTAGAGTTGTCGGAATTGGTTTTTCATCTCGTTTCTCTTGTTCAGTATGTGTTTTTTCCATGTGAGTTTTGAGTCAATCGTTATGCCTAAGTATTTTCGACTTGAGTGTATTTTTATGTCTTCCCCGTTAATTTGGATTGGATATCTTGCAGATTTTCTCTTCGCGTATATGTTGTATGTTGTGTTTTGTTTTTATTTTCAATTCAATTTTTCAAACCATTGTGTTGTAGCTGATAGCGTATCTTGCAGAGTTTTTGTTGCTACTTCTTCATTGTGGTTAGCTGACATTAAAACTGTGTCGTCTGCAAATGAAGCTATCATTGATCCTCGAGTAGTTGGCGTTGGTATATCTGCTGTGTATACTAAGTATAGTATGGGGCCCAGTACGCTTCCTTGAGGTACTCCAGCAGATGCCGTCAAGATAACAGAGCACTCATCGTCATATTTTATGAAGAAGTGAAGTTAGAATCGGGTCAATTCTGTCAAGCAGTATTTTCTCAAAAAATTTAGAGAGGATGGGCAGCAAGCTAATTGGTCTGTACGAGCTAGCAACAGTGGTGTTCTTGTTTGGCTTGGGGATCGCTATAACTTGTGCAACTTTCCATGCTTTAGGGAAGTATTGTAACCTAATTATTCCGTTGAAGAGGTCTCGTATGTATTTTATTATAGTATCGGGTAGTTCCTTTAGTATTTTTCCACTTATTTGGTCATATCTCGGTGTCTTTTTGTCTTTAAGTTTCTTTATATAATATTTGATTTCTTCTTTCGTCGTGTTTTGTATTGTGTGGTCTGCATTCTCAATTGTGTTCGGCAGCTCAATGTCTTTATTATCCATGCTATTTGTAAATATTGTTTTAAAGTGGTCAGCTAATGTTTCAGCCTTTTCTTTGCTTGTTCTAGCCCATGTGTTGGAATTTGTTTTTATTGGAGGCTTGTGTATGGTTATTTTAGTTGCTTTCCATAGGGAATAGTTGGTAGCTGCAGTTGTTTCGAGGCTGCTAAGGTACTTATTCAGTTTATTGTCATTATGGTCTTCAAAAATTTTTTTGAGTTCATTTGATGATTTGCTTAGTTCAGTTTTATCGGCTGGGTGTTTGGAGCGTCTTTCCTGAGTTTGCGTTTTTGTTTAATTTTGTCTAAAATAAAAGCAGGGATTTTCTTTGTTATTAAGGTGTCTAATATTGGTGTCGATTGTGTTATTGCTTTTATTATGTTATCGTTTAAATATATGATTGCATTGTCCAGTTCGGAGGATGATTTCAAAGAGACTCGAGTTTCCATGTTTTCTTTTATGACATCACGAAATATATTCCAGTTCGTCTTATGGTTATATAGCGAAGTGATGATTTTTCTAACAGGTCTATCCTGGAGCGTTATTATTAATGGTGAGTGGTCTGATGATAAGTCAAGGCATGATTTTATTGCAATGTATTCATGAGTCAGGTTTTTCGTAATACAGACGTCGATTAAGGCAGGAAGTTGACCAAGATGAAGTGCGAACAGCAACAATAAAGCGAACTTAGTACATAGTAAAATTAAGGCCCTCGCCTCATTAGAAATGGTGTTTTTTGGGGGGTTTTTAACAGTTTGTAAAACGGAAATGAAAATTGATTTTTTCTTTCGGTTTTCAGTATACTATTTTCTAATCCATTACTAAAAAATAAAATTTTTTGTTTGGTCATATGAGGTTCGTTCACAAAGTTGTCAACCTTGAAAAAATAGTTATCCAAGAAAAGGTACGTCGCTGGCGACACGGATTCAAAACATGGTCTTCTAAAAAAAAGGTCTGTCACTGGCAACACGGATTCCGGAACTCACAGGTGTCTGAAATCAAAAGGACAAACAGGTTTTTGAAGTAGTATTAATGTCGTTAACGTGTGAATTGCGATCTTTAAAAAAAATAAAATTTTACAAACTGGCGGTGTTTATGGTACTCAGTTACGAGAGAACAAAGAAAGCAAAAGTCGTCCAAGCCAATAAATCACTTATCCTTCGAAGACAACATTTTAGTATTCCTACAATAAATAGCCAATTGTTCTAGCAATTTTTTAGTTACCCTCCATTTGCTCTGCTGGATATCTTGAAATGGTTGAAGTGCTGGTACTACTCAAGTAGCACTAAAGCGCCGTTATCATACTTTTTTTCTGTATCTTAGTCACTTGTAAATTTTTCTTTCGGAAATTTTAATCTTCAGCCCTTTTGTAATAACTTTCTTCTTCTTCTTAGTTAGCGTAATAACCACTTGAACGATTTAGGCTAAGTTTAACAAAGCGCGCCAGTCGTTTCTTTCTCGGCTTAACCGGCGCCAGTTGGATACACTAAGTGAAGCCAAGTCCTTCAACGGCAGATCCTTTTAACGCAGAGGAGACCTTTCTCTTCCTATGCTACCACCAGCTGGTACCGCATCGAATACTTTCAGAGACGGAGCGTTTATATCCATTCGGACGAAATGACCAGACAACGAAGCCGCTGGATCTTTATTCGCTCGTTGTCGTCGTAAAGCTCACACAGCTCATTGTTCCATCGCCTGCGGTATTCGCCTTTGTCAACATGCAAAAGTCCAAAAATATTCCACAGAATCTTTCTCTCAAACACTCCAAGGCACGCTTCTTCGGATGTTGTCATCGTCCCAGCTTCTGCGCCATACGTTAGGACGGATATGATGAAAGCCTTTTAGAGTGTTAGTTTTTTTCGTCGAGAGAGGACTTAACTGCTCAATTACCTACTTAGTCCAAAGTAGCACTTGTTGGCAAGGGTAGAATTGAGGTACTATATTCGTGGAAAAACATCCTCTTCTAAATAGGAGGAAGAACAGGGGGCTAAACACACATCAAAAAGGCGTAAGCGCCAGTTATGTATATAAATATTAGGCCGGGTCGATTTGTGGGGAGGCAAAAAAATCGTCCATTGCTCTGTAAAAATCATATTCTAGGGATCAAAATAAGAAACTTTGCCGAATGAACCATACCTCTAAAATGAATTCTGATGTCCCCCAATTTGGGTCGAACTTTTAGTGTCTTTTGTGGGGAGGCAAAAAAATCGCCCATTGCTCTGTGAAAATCACATTCTAGGGATCAAAATAAGAAACTCTGCCGAAGGAACCATACCTCTAAAACGAATTCTGATGTCCCCCAATTCGACCCAAACTTTTTAGTTTCTTTTCTCATGTAAAGGCCAAAAATGGTAATATTTTGAAATGATTGTATGGGGAACCCCCCAGGGGAGTTCCGGGGGGTGTGCCACTGGCATGGCTGGATCGGCCGTTCAAAGTTAGTGGGAGTCGGTCATACATTTGGACTCGATTGGAGCACTCTAAATGGGTCAAAGTGGGATTTTTCGTTCGACCCAAATTGGGGGACACCAGAATTCGTTTTAGAGGTATGGTTCCTTCGGCAAAGTTTCTTATTTTGATCCCTAGAATACGATTTTCACAGAGCAATGAGCGATTTTTAAATCGACCCGCCCTAATAAATATAGATTTTTACATGACATTTCTATGTAGAGCAACTACTTTTTCACTGAATAACACAAAACTAGACTTAGTTTGCCCCGCCAACCTCCGTTCATTTTTGTTGAAAAAAATTTTAAATTTTCTTCTCCCAATATTTTTATCATCAACTCTAAGTTTGTCCTTTTTTCGCTGCCCGAAATAAGGCTATCCCCATACTTATTTGATTACCTAATAAAAATGTCCAAATCCCTTTATAATTCACTAAGAAATTATGTTAATTTGCGCGAAAGTTTCCAATACAGATTTTACGACCTAATAATACCAAACAAAAAAAAACGGCAGTGTAACTATCGGCCTGACGGAAAGTAAAGAATTTTTACGACTTTCTAATAAAACGCGAAAATTTTTGCATAATTACAATAAATCCTACGACAAGCGGAAAAGTAATGCAGGGCCTGGCAAAAAAAAAAAAAACAGCTGTTGCGAAAAGTGAATTCGTTTTGTCCGGACTTAAGTATGGAAAATTTGCACTATAAAATTAAAATTTGCAGTATAAAATTAAATGGAAAACGGGTCGTAAATGTCAGTGGCAAAAGTGCAATAAATTTAAAATTTTCTGAAAGCTGTAAAATAGGCAAAGCGATGGTGGAAGAGAACTTGGAAGAGAAATCCAATGGACTGTTGCAAATGAAAACGCGGAAAAGGGTGGTGCGGTAGTCGCCGAAATGTCAAAGTTGACAAGCCTATAGACGCGTATGAAGCGCTGAGTGACGTGTTTGTCTGATGCGCGACTTACTGTATTGACTGCTTGCAACAACAATATAATTAGTTATGCTACGCTGAAAATTTTTGCAAACATATAAAAGTGCAATAAAATCAGTGCAGGCGGGGTGAGTGAAAAATGGAAAGTGTAGAAGGCAAAGGCAGAAAAAGAGGTAGTTGGTATTAGTAAGGGGTGGTTCATTGGAGGTTGGCACCAAAAATGCAAATATGTTCGGATAAAACGACATGTAGATAAACTGTTCGTTAAATTTAGTATTCCGAAGGATTTGAAAATATTGAAGGTTTATTTCAGGAATACCCCCATTCGTGTCAGTAGATCGCTTACCATACTACCATAATAATTCTTTTAGTATGGGTGGTAGTCCCTCCGATATTCTCAAAAATCATACGTATGGGGGTCCTACCCTTAGAGTCACCTGGTTTCAATTATGCAGACTGTGTTCCGCCGTTGCTATTTCGATATCACCAGCCACATTTTGGGATATACTAGGAAAACTTGTCATCTCATCCTCAGAGTCATATCTCTTCTAGCTCCACATTTTCTTGCTTCCACGCATTGCATATAAATTCTCCTCTACACTTCAAGATAATTCTGTCCATCCACTTTCAACAAATTGCGTAATTTACTTTTTCGGGCTCGCTTTCGCCTTATTGTTATTCACTTTCTTCGGAGATATACTCGGGAAAATCCTTACTGATCTCGAGGGCTCTATCCAATATCTTATTACATCTTTTGGATTTACGCATTGTTTCTAGAAAAAGGGGTTCGGCTACCATAAAAATCAGATCTGAGTATCCGAATTCCTATTGAGCATTGTGAAATTAATCTTCACGGGAATTCGCTTGCAGTAAATTAGTTGCGTTTTTGTCTCAGCATAACTGTAAATGGGCCGTGCCACACAGAGGCAAATAAACTAGACTACCAATTCGGAATGGTAGCAGGGATCTGTTTTAAAATTGTGCCAGAAGACAAAATATATGGGAAAGAAGAAAATATTGAAGGGAAGACGGGTGGAACTCCAGAGAAAGAGGGGGTTGTAGTAGTTCAAACACGAGTTACAAATGCTTTAAAGTCATCGATTCGATTGCAGCGCTTTTGAGGCCATGACCAGCCAGTACAATGATGAGGACACGTGAGACATTTTGATGTCGTTTGACGAGCTGAAAGATGCGTTTGCACTATTTAACTGTAGTGAGCGTGACAAGATAATATTTCTATTGACCGGACTGGCTAATGTGTTCTTGCAGACTATTTGAACGAATACTGAGTTGGAATACTTGTAGTGGGTTATCACCAGCTAACTGGCTCGCATATTACACCGAGTCGAGTTCGTGAAACACAGTGTATCGGAAATCCCCAGATGTTGTTTATTCCATCATTGATGGTTTGAATGACCTCTCATCGAATGTTATGCCTTAGAAGCCTATGAGAGTAAACAAATTGTATCGATTTCGTGTCTGCGTCCTCCATCTCCGTAATCCCAAAAACCTGCATATTTCTACACCGTCAACCCATCTAAGTGGCGGGCGGCCTCTTCTTCTATTACGGTGGCACTTTCCGAAGAGTATTTGTTCGGGGGGTAATCGGTATTACTCCGTAATATGTGACCTTCCTATATTAATCTGTTAATCATTAGTGCGCTTTAACAGATGAGTGCACTACAGTTTCTCGAGTTTGTAGCATTTCGTCATTCGCCTTTTGCCTTTCTCACATATCGCGCCACAGACTTATCGCAAAACGATTTTATCAACGATCAGTAGTTTCTGTTAATCTGCATCTCTGAGTGACCAAGTTTCACCACCGCATAGCAAGGTAGGAATAATACGAGTAATTGAGCAGTACAGTGAAATCTTTGTTCTCCTATGTAGAAGGCGGCTCTTTGGTGATTACACAAAGAGAAATAGCAGCGGTTCCCTATCAGGATTCTGTGATCCATTTATGCAGAAATTTTGTTGTCATAATTAATGGTCACTTAAATTCCTTTACTCTATCGAAACCATAATTACTCACATTTTGTTTGACATAGTCCGCAAAAGTCGAATAAAGCGCTTAGTGCTGGCTTAATTTATTTCTATGCCCATATTTTTTGCTGCTCTTACTATACTTTCGAAGGATTCTTTTAAATTAGGCAGCGAGAATGCAATAATGTCTATGCTGTCCGTGTAAACCAGCAACTCACCCGATTTTAATATTGTAAAATTTTCACTGAATAGTTCCCTGACAACCTTTTCAAAAGTAATATTAAAGAGAAGACATGAGAGCCCATCCTCTTGTCGGAGTCCGTTCAGGGAGGCGAACTCTCGCGACAGATCGCTTTGCACTCTTATGACATCCTTCCATTGTGCATAGTGGACCGGGGTCAAGCTTATCGGAAATAGCGGTGATATCTACTTGGGCCACCGCTGACAATAGGTGGTTTCGACTTATGATGTCGTGAGCTGCTTTGAAATCTATGAAAAGATAATATGTCGTCATGTTGTATTCACAAGACTCTTCTAATATCTGCCTTAGTAAGAAAATTTAGTCAATCGTTGATCTTCCTGCTGGAAAACCGGGCTGGTAGCTACCAATTATGCCTTTAGCTTGCGGTTTAACTAAAGTCTTGTGTGTAAAATATTTCGTGTGCCAAACATGGAGATGGACCGATACGCTAGAACTTATTTCTTAGGCAAAGAACCGAAGATAAGCCATAAAATCGTTTGAAACCATTTGAAAGGTAGAAGGAACTTGCGCTATGTGTACCGCACGAATTAACATAAAAGAACCTTCTGGACCCAATTAATACATACTATGGTAATTTCATCATAGAATAGGAGCTTTTCGTCATGGAAATGAGGATGAGGAAAAATTATCTGAACATTTTACCCACTCCAGAGTGAAGTGGTCTGTACTATTGGGTATTTTTCTAGTAATCAGCGGAAATTGATTAAGTGAGAGTGAGAGGGTGCAAATGTTATGAATGTAAATACACTTGTGGTCGCAAAATTAACGCACTTCATCATTTCACAATATTCATTTTTTTTGGTTGATTTTGTATAAAAATATAGCTTATTATATAAAAAAAGAATTTGAAATCAAAGTTTCCAACTTCGAAAAAAATTTTTTCAAAAATTATTAAATTATCAATTACTAAAGTTTTCAACATTTCATTCAGAATTAGAATTTATAGAACACTTTTGTGTATGCAGTTTTTTAGCCCATTCAATTTTAGTATCATAAAGTATTACAGGGAAGGCTCTCCTATGCCACTAGGCCTTGAACCCTTTCTAGGTGTCAATTCTGCATCGATTCAACTATACCTAGATTCACGACTTCATGAGGTCTACCCATAGAGGACGTTGGCCTGGGTTGAGCTCGTGCCAAGTGCTTTATAAAAGAACCAAACAGGAAAATAGCGACGTTTCTCCTAAAACTCAGCAGAAAGGACCTGAGAGTACTGGTGGATGTAATCACAGGACACAACCTCTGTGGTCAGCATATGGCTGCCATGGAGGTCATCCACAGACCTACCATACATGCCTATCCTGTCTTGAGAAAGAAGACACTGCAGAGCATATTCTCTGTAGCTATCCGGCGTTTTCAAGAATCAGACTTTGGATATTGGGTTGCGATATACTGAGAATGGATTAAGTTCATACTCTGTTTCTTCCGGATTTCTTAAGATTCATGAATGAATCCAAGAGATTTGTGGAAGAGTAACCTCTAACTAATTTTTCCGTTTTACCACCCACATTTTATCTTTCCTATTTCTCTATTCTTTCGGCTGAAATCTATCCGGGTGTAGTGCAATGGTCTCCTCGCTGAGGGCTTGGACTTTTCGAAACCCCCACAAATCTAATCTAATCTAATCTTATCTAGTACAATAAAGTGATAGTTTGAAGTCGCTTAATATTTTTGTGTTGATTTTTGCCAATTTTGTTTTTGCACACAGCGTTAAGGATTCTCTTCCCTATAAAGCAAATGGGCAGAAGTATTTTATACTACATACAAAAGAAAATGTTCAACATTGAGTACACAAAAAATAGTCAATCAACCATTTTACGTTGAGAAATTTAGTACACAGAGACCATCAGATACCGTCTTTTCAACCTTTTCATTTCTACTCGGTACACACAGCTTCACCTGACGCGCAATACAAAAAAATGCTAATATTACAATTAATTGAAGTGAATTGCAGCAAATGAATGAGTACCACAAACTGCGCTCTGCTCCCTTCTGAAGGTAATCTCATTTTTTGCACTGACTTGCACAGACTCTTGGCTGCCAAGCAAGTCAGACTGCAAGCGAGAGGACGCTCCGCTCTACATACTCATATGCACCCACTATATACTTCGTGAGCTGCAATAATGGAATTTTCCTCATGAGCGCACTATTACAATGGCGCAATTGCACACGATTGAATTGCTGCAATCGGCTAAATGAGATGTTGACTACGGTGGTGGTGGTGGTGGTAGTAGACGCATTGCAAGTGCAAGTGCAAGGCATACCAAGCAAGACGCTCATATTTATATCAAAAGGTGTGGGTGCATGCAATTTTCAAAATAAAAATAAAATACTACAAAATAATAAAACAACGATCAAATGAGGCAATGAAGCCACTTGAGTCGCAACAGGCAGTGATGTTTTCTGTTCTTTTTTTTACTTTACTTTTTCTGGTGCAGCAAATTAAGCTGACGATTGCAATTTTTTCAAGCTGGCTCTATTGTGCGCATTTTGTTTTTGTGTGTGTTTCTGGTTAATGATTTTCGTGAATTTCTATTCTTTCAAGTTTTTATTTTTATCGCCATATGTGCAGCGTTTCTTTTATGTTGTTTTTGCTTGTCACAAAAAGCAATGCAATATTTGAAGTTAGTCTTAATTAGATGCGGTTGTGCAATGAGCTAATTAGATTTGTGGCAATGGATGATATGAAAATGCGGAGCATCTAAAAGCGCTTATTACTTAGGATTGCATTAAGAGCGTACGAGTGCGAGACTATTTGTGGTAACGATGACTTTTTATGAATGAGTGGGGTGAGTACATCCTAGCTGGCGATTTTCAGGCAAGAAAAATTGTTTGGAAAGCCTTTTATAGCCTTAACATTTCTCATGGCTTTCCCAGTATCCATAAAACACTTGATGGATCTGTCTACTGGTATTGAATGCCGACTATGACTGTAATTCACAGAGAGGTTTATGCATATTTTATGTGAATGCGCTGGTTTGATTGGACTCAGCTAAATATTCTTTAAGATGTGTAAAGCTGATTCCATGACCATTGGGAATAAACGCGTTTAAGGGTTGAAGAATAAATCTATTGAGACCAGGCCGATATTCTCTGCTATCATTATTTATAATTTTATTTCAACTAAAAACAAATAAATAAGTAGACACATTGATTCTATAGATTTAGAATCGTATATTTAAATTATATATTGTGCATGCAGATACGTTTCGATTTATTTTATATAGTAAACAGTGTTATTTCACAAAAGATTTGAAATTTTTTGTTTTTGCTTTTTTTGAAAATTTAGAATTTTTCTTTAATTTTTAACTTTTTTATTTATTTTTTTCAGCTTTTTGAAATCTGGTTTTAAAGCAAAAACTTATATTTTTTTTTTACATTTCCCAAAATGTTTATTTTCCAAAAGATTTGTAATTTTTTTGTTTTTGTTTTTTTCTAAAAATTTAGAATACTTTTTTTTAATTTGTTATTTTTGTTTATTTTTTTATTTCTTAATTTTTTTAGAAATTTGGTTTCAAAAAGAAAAACTTATCTTATGTATATTTTTTTGCATTTCCCAAAATATTTATTTCCCAAAAGATTTGTAATTTTTTTTATTATTTTCCTTTGTTTTATTTTTATAACTCTTTTTTTAATTATTCATTTTTTTTATTTATTTCTTTCTTAAGTTTTTTAGAAATGTGGTTTTAAAAGCAAAAACTTATATTATTATTACTTTTTTTTGCATTAAAAATAAACAAATGTAGTTGGTCCAAACTCACGCTTTTTGAAAAAAAAATTGCTTCTTAGTGCCGCTAAAAAATTCCAAAATATGATTTTTTCCGCCGCTGAAGTGGTCTAACTTCTTAAAAACTTTTTAAAATTCATTAAGGAATTCGAATGTGCCGTAGATATTAGGACTAAGATCATCCGGCCTTTTAGTCTTCAGTAAGGAATCTGAAGGAGGCTTTCATATTCAGGCTAAGGACGTGACACCAAGTTTTTGTTTTGATTCTGCAATCCTTGTCATTGGTGACTTTTTCAATATTCAGAGTCCAAATCTGTCAGAGGTAACTGGCACGCGAGCAATACCATCTAAAGTATGGTGACGTTTAGAACAACATCAACACGAACGCCCAAAATAGCAAATGAGCTCAGCCAAACACCTCAAAAGAGTATAAACTGTTTCTTCTTGATTGGTGCAATAAAAACTTAAGCGATTTTTGCCGAGTTTAACAAAGCGCGCCAGTCGTTTCTTTCTCGTGCTAAACACCAATTTAAGCCAAGTCCTTCTCCACCTGATCTTTACAACGCAGACGAGACCTTCCTCTTCCTCGGCTACCACCAGCTCGTACCGTATCGAATACTTTCAGAGCAGGAGCGTTCGGACGACATGACGCAATTAACCAAGCAGCTGGATCTTTATTCGCTGTCGCTCGATATCTATATCGTCGTAAAGCTTATATAGTTAATTGTCCTATCGCCTACGACACTCGCCGTGGCTAACGTTTAAAGGTCAAAAAATCTTCCGCAGAAGGGACTCCACTCGAAGGGACACCCCATCGGATGTTCTTATCATCTAAGCAAAGGGTGTACGATGGTGACGAGCTGCCATCATTAGTGCTAAAGGCAAGTACATGAAAAGCGAAAAAGATGGAAAACACCCTATCCAGTACTTCCTGACTCATTAAGAGGTATCGGACGGTAAATTTAAATAAAACAAAGAAATCTTTATTATTTTTGTGTAGAACCATTCAAGAAATATTTTTTTTTAAAGCTAATCCCTGTCAAATGTCGGCCGCAACTACGCCGCAAAACGACTATCCGGCCGTCGGCCGGTATCTCGTGAATAACTTTAGTAATGTTGGCTTCCGATGCCTCAATCGAAGCTGGTTTATCCACAAAGCATTTAGACTTTACATAGCTCCCCAACCCCACAAATAAAAATCGAAAGGTGTGATATCACACGATCTTGGTGATCAACTCACTGGTGCGAGACGAGAGATAAACTGCTCACCGAAACCATGACGCAGTAAATCCATTGCTTCACGGGCTGAATCGAAAGTAGCGCCGTCTTGTTGGAACCAAATGTTGTGAAGATCATGTGTTTCAAGTTTTGGCATCAAAAAGTCGTTTATCATGGGGCGATAGCGTTCGCCATTAGCTGACCCCAACCTCGTCTTTGAAGAAATATGGGCTGATGATTCCTCCAGCACATAGGCCGCACCAAACGGTTGTTTTCGATGGATGTAATGGTTGTTCTCGAGTGGCTTCGGGTTGTTCTTTAGCCCAAATATGACAAGTTTCTTATTTACATTGCCATTAAGTCAAAAACGTAGGACGGCTATATACAACATAGGTTGGCCTGAGCGCGCAATGACCACTTTTCACTGAGCGTCGCTTTTCGTTATAAAATTGTACGATTTGGGAGCGTTGTTGAGGCGGTGATCTTTCCATGATAAAATGTCAATGAATACTGAAAAAAAGTATGTATTTAGTTTGACAGCAGTCACGCGTGATATTCCAAAAACCCTATTGGAAAAAGTACCTCCAATCTGATCACCATTTACAACTAGTTTGACTTCCATTTAAACGAATTCTTTCTCTATTTGTAAGTTATTGTGTTGCAAATTGAGGATTCTGTGTCTTCATGCCACCATTAAACATTAGTCAATTTCAATCAGCAGTTTCTTCAGCCCGATAATACATTTGGAGGTAGTCTTTCTACGGAGAGGCAATCATCACTTGGTGCTTCATACAAATATACTATAAACATCCAGCTTCCGATCAACCGAATGGTAGCTACGTACAAAGCCATTCGGTCATGGTCGTCGTACCGAACATAGGTTCACTTCATTTTCACAAGTGTTAGGTACACGAAACAGGTATTTGCTCTGCGAATGGATTGATAAAGGACGCATCCTCTTTGTCTATATATTTGGATAACAGGACCTAATAAAGCAGCTCTTGAATTAGTACTAAGACCTAATAAAGCAGCTCTTGAATTAATACTAAGTACAGTCTTTATGGTCGCCTGATTATCGACACAAACATTAACTCAACTTCTTTCCAGTAATAGGTCCGCCGCTTCCCTTACATCTAACATTTCAACTTTAACGATGTTGCAGTAATCGATGCTGCTTAGGGGATTTGTTGATTTTTTATTCAAAGCCGAATACGACGTTCCAATACTTTGCTTCATTTTAGAATCACCCGCAAATATATGGGGCGCGCCTCTTACCTCCTTGACTCCTTTACACCATCTATCTACTGCTATAGTACGTTTTGGAGATTTTTCGAAATGAAGTAATGCAGTCTATACATCCAAACCTTAAGCCACCTACAAACCGATTCGGCTATATTGGCCGCCATTATTTCCATTGGTTGGCATTAATTAGAGGTCCTTTTAATATTATTCGAAAATAGCGAATAGATATTTGTGCTAAAAATAGAAGTCAGTCCAGACTTCTGCGTACTCATATCCTCTCCACCTATACACGTAAAGAAATTCGTTTTTAATTAACAAATCCCAGGCACTTAGGTGGCAGTAGAGTTTTGCTGGGAACGAGAGGAGGAATGCTTTTATCTTTCTATGTATGCGCATATATTGCAAACACACGCCGCTTGCATGAAAGAAAATTCAATTAAGCTTATTTAAGCGTTAAAAGCCAATGATGCTACCCGACATTAATGCGCATAAGATGCAAGCAACAAAATGTGCGGCAGAGTGCAGCAAGGAGTGCTTATAAGGCAACCGATATGAGTGCCAGACTCTGCATATACCAAACTATATACAAAGGGACTAACAAAAGTTCGTCTAATTTGGGGTAAAATTTCAATTATATCATTTTAACACAGTAGAAAGAGTGAAAGGACAGGGAAAGGAACTGGGAAATGAATTGGTTTTAGCGGAAGGGATAGCCTAACAGCTGCGATATCAAGTGATCAATTGCACTCATTATCCGTTAAATAAAGTATAATCAATGATATGAGGCGACCAGTTTTATGCTTTACCGACTGAAATACCGAAAGAGGTGAGGCGTTGAGTTATATATTTCAACGATTTATATAGTATACAAAGGAATAGGAAGTGATCATATAATCATGTGGTCCGCATGACCGGCTCGCTTACCCAGGGATGTGATGATCAGTTTTGCAAACCATCTATTACTAAGTTCCTTTCCTTTTCCAGCAGTGAATATTTTTGCTGATGAGAAGCAGTAGACAAGGATACAAAAGTCAGGCAGAGCTACATAGAAAGAGTCTTTGAAAACTCCACTGCCAATAAAGCAAAATAATCGGGCTGTCATATTATATTTTCAAAGAATTCCAGCATAGCATTAAGCCTGTGCCCACTGGTGGCCAGTTAACTGAATATCTAATGACGAGCTCCTTGCTCGAAGCAAAGAAAGTCCGGTTGAGATTGAAAAAGGCGAAATGAAGTGAAAATGGATAGGCTATACAATGCCTAAACCTGCGTCTAGCATCAGCAGATTGTCCCTAGACTAGAATCCGAAGTCTCTCGCCAAAGAGAATGGCCGAAAGGAACATGGAGACGAAGCCTGTATGAATTTAACTGAATTTACTATACTGACGACCCGCTCACATGGCCGCAGATAAAGTCAAAAGCGGCAAATTGACCCCACAGGAGTATTCGCCAGCCGAAATCTGCACAAGAATTTTATATATATTTACACACTCGTCCAATCAGTCGTTGTACAGACGGCAACGAAGTGATATTGTGTTCAGTTTTTTCGTATATCGCTAAAACATTCTTAGTTTTTTCGGAGACAAACCGATTCATAACTCCTGCTACGTCAGCCCATCCGCTGATTCTGTCAAATTCCCTGAGAGTCGCCTGAGGGTCTGATATTGGCCACAGCATAAAAATCTTTTCATCATGAAATGAGTTCAATACAATAAAGCTTATAACCGTCTCAAAGTGATATAGAAGACATAGAGAGCATTTTGCTGTCGAGAATGAGTATTAACCCTAGAATCGTAAGATAGTTTTACCCTACGTTAATGCTAATATACGTAAATTTTACGTACAACACAAAAATTTAAAATAAATGTTCAACAAAAACTTATATATCTTCTGTTTTGATTTTATTTATTGAAAATACAAAGTTTTATGTTTCTTAAAGTGAATTATAAAAAAATTTATATGGACCTAGTTTATGTTTTATTTTAATAACAGTGTTTAAAAAACATCCGCTTTTAATCATATTTACCTGGTCTAATATAAACAACATTCATAGCCATTGCTCTTCCGCTACTACGATGCACTGGATTGCTACTCCAAACATGACCATTCCTTCCCAAAAGTGGATTAGAACTGGATACATCTTCAATGTCATTTAGTTGTAGGTGCACAGTTGGTGCTGACCTCTGATTTTTTGCCGGGGGACCTATATTTTTTTTTTGCAGATGCCATATTTTGAGCGGACTCCACGGCTTTCATCAGTTCCTCTTCAAAAGTATTTTCCTGGAATTCAGGAGAGTAGTCTGGATCCTCCAAACTATCGTCACTGTCAAAATCAACTTCCTCTTCAAGGTTGTCCTCAGTAAAGCTTACATCGCTGCCAATACTGTCCAGGAGGGTTTCTATTTCTGCATCCGCAAGGCAACGACTTTTCCATTATTTTCTTTTATTTCTCCTGAAAACCGCACGGAACATAAATTTCATTTACAAATATTTATACGCTAATAACAAGACCACGTAAAACTTACGTACAAAAATGTATACGTTAATGCTAAGACCACGTAAAATTTACGTGCACACTTTTTTTGAAAGAACGATTAAAGCTAAACGCGAAGTAACAACTGATTTATGATTCACTTGTTAATGCAACAATAAAACAAAGGAAGCACTGCCAAGAGGTCGTAGCGATAGCGCCAAACGGTAAAGTGTAACTGACTTTTTTTTGCGCCATACACGTAAAATTTACGTATATTACGATTCTAGGGTTAAGAAGACCGCCCAAGAACTTCAACTGATGATGTAAATGTGGATATAGTGAAGTTCAGTCCAACGTAGATGTAGAAAATTATTGCTAAGGGACTGGGCCTGGATGCCAGATATTGTTGCATTGCGAAAATCTAGGGGTCAGTATGGGAATACGAGGAAATTATTAATATGCATTCTTGAGTTTCAGCTTTTACTCAAAGTGTCTCTGCGTTTTGCTCCATCTCTTCTTCAAACCATAAAAACTAGAGAGTAAAGCAGGTTTAATAGGTGACAACATTTTTGGTTTTAAGTATGACCAAGAAACCAAGCAATGATCTGTGATGTGGAGTGCAGAAGGAGCTAATGTATCCATAAAAGCCCAGAAGCAGAAAATTTAAAAATATGAAATAAATTTAAAACATATTTAAAATACAATATTAAAAAATTTAAAAAAGATTTAAATAATTTTAAAGTATGAAATAAATTTAAAAAATTGAAAAAAAGAATTAAAAATATTAAAAGATATTTAAAAATATTAATTAAATTAAGAAAAGCTTTAAAAAATTTAAAAAATATGAATTAAATTTAAAAATAGATTTAAAACATTAAAAGGGATTTAAAAATGTAAATTAAATTTACAAAATATAAGAAAGATTAAAAAAATTATAAAGGATTTAAAAATATAAATTTAATTTAAAAAACTTAAAAAAGATTAAAAAATTAAATAAAAAATTGAAAAGTAGAATTTAATTAAACTAATTAAAAAACAAAAACTGAAAATATGAATTAAATTTAAAAAGAGATTTAAAAAATTAAAAAGAATTTAAAAAATTAAAAATAGAGTAAAAAGTAGAATTTAACTAAAAAAATTTAAAAAAAGACTTGAAAAAAAAAAAAAATGTGAGTTTAATTTAAAAAATATAAAAAAGATTAAAAAAATTAAAAAGGATTTAAAAAATTAAATAAAAAATTTAAAAGTAGAATTTAACTAAAAGAATTTAAAAAAAGACTTAAAAATTCAAAAAAAAAAATTTAAATATGAATTAAATTTAAAAAAGCTTTAAAAAATTAAAAAAGCTTTAAAAATATGAATTAAATTTTACAAGTTTTAAAAAGATTGAAAAAATTAAAAATGATATTAAAATATGAATTAAATTTAAAAAATTTTAAAAGATTTAAAAAATTAAAAATGACTTAAAAATTTGAATTCAATTTAAAATGTTTAAAAAAACTAAAAAAATAAAGGGGTTTTGAAAAAAATTTAAAAAATAAAGATGATTTTAAAGTACGAAATAAATAAAAAAAAAAATATGAACTAAATTTATAACATTTAAAAGATATTTAGCAAACTAAAAAGATTAAAAAATATGAAGAAAATGTGAATTAAATTTTAAAATTTTTAAAAAGATTTAAAAAAATTAAAAAAAAAATCCTAAAATTCAAAAAAAAATTGAACTTAATTTATAAAAGATTAAAAAAATTAAAAAATATTTAAAAATATGAAATAATTTAGAAATAATAATTTAAAATAAATTAAAAGAAGGACATTAATTAAATTAAAAACTTACATATAGAATTTGCTTTTGTTGATTTTCGCGTAGTGAACTGAGCAAACTTTTATTAGTCCCCCTCTTATGGCTGTGTGTATGTATGTGGGTATAAATAACTGCTGAAGAGTATATTTTGTATGTATGTGTGCCCAGCACAGTGAATTGCAACAGCTTTTGTTGTTGCCGAGTGCGAGTAAGTAAGTCGCTGTTGCACATCCTTCCGCTGCTGTGGCAAAGTTAAGCCGTCATTGTGGCAGCTATATACGGCGTTTTTTGGCGTTTCACCTTTATTGTTGTTTTTCGTGTGCTTACATAACTCCTTTGGCCTTTCGCTGGAGCTGCAAAAAGCCAAAAAGATTTCGTTTCGAACGCCTTGTGGCACGTTCACGTTCAGGCAAGCACACACACGCACATGCATGCATATGCATTTGCCTCAAAAATGAACATTTCATGGTGACAGCAACAACAAACAAAGGATACAACCGAAAGGGTGCAGAAGGTGTCATCGTGTTGCATAGTGTGACAAGCACGCCCGCGGCAAAACAAGCTGAACTCTAACGGTGACGCCGACTCCGACTCCGACTTCGACGCAATTCGTTGGCACCAAACAACCAGCTCCTTTGCCGACGCAATAATTTTTGCTATTCTCGATATTGTTGTTGTTGTTGTTGGATTTGTGCATTTTACTTACTTAGTGCATGCAATCGCATTTAACGCAAGTGGCAAGCAAGCCGAGTGGCAAGCAAAGTGACTTATGTGCTAAATGCATACATACACACACACACACACGCATATTCACACATACACACTCACTTACTCACTTACATTTGAGACAACTTTGCTAAAGGCATTTGGCAGCAAAGCCGATCGACTCGCTCAAGCGGAAGGGCGAGTCAAATGCGCATAAGCTTTTATCCTGGCAATTGTTGTTGTTGGTATTGTTGGTGGAAATAAATTGCATTTCATGCAGCAGCAAATGCACTTTTGTCGCCTGTCATTGTTATTGTTGTCAACACGTTTGCCGCTTGCCACTTACTATACACACATACACGCATACTTGCCACATACCTCAGAACGAAATAATTTGCGAATTTGCATATTACTGTCGAGGCGAGCCTTGAAGGCATTCTCGCGCAGAAATGGCCGGGCATAGGAGACGATATTGATGGGAGAGGCGGCTCATAAGTCAAGTGAACCTTTCTGCGTTATGCCTTGAACAGTTATTACTCAGTTGGACGCATGTGTTGCACGATGGCAGTTAACTCATATATTAAGTTGGTAAGCAGGTGAGTTAATCTGCGGCGACACTTGTGGCTTACGATGAGTGCGAGCATGCCTGTATGTGTAAGTGCATGTATGGCTGCAAGTGAGTGTGGGGGTGTGCTGAGGGAAATCAATCCTTTTCGGTCGTATTAATTAGAATGCGAATGCAATTTTAATTGCGAATGCAATCAGTAAAATGCTAATCCATTTGTAGACCAACCAAATTCACATCTACATACACAAGCATGCCTTTCTTAGCATCAGTTCAAGCATCGGTAAGGTGCCGTAAATGGCATGCAAGTACAAGCCACTTATTTTGGAGACTGGTAATGGAGGTGATTCGTTTGAGTGGCAAATTTATCATTCTGTGGCGTATAGAGTATGGAGGAGTTGTTGGTAAATTTTAATTCATTGAAAGCAATTAGAACGATGGCATTCAAGTAGACCAATACATATGGGGCACAGCACGGCTAATGGACTCCGAAATGTTATGGATATGAAGTCAAAGGAAGTCTAAAAAAATTGAGCTTGAAGAGAATTTACTCAAAGAAATAAACTGAAAGTTTCACTTTCGTACTACAGGGTGGGCCAAATAAGACCTACTAATGACTAAAGACTACTGACTAGCAGTATGCGCCGCTGCTCCATCTTGTTGAAACCACAAATCAGGATACTGCTCCGCCATTGGCCGGAAAACGTTTTTAATCAATGTTCTGTAAGAAGCTCCTGAAATCGATTCCGGCCTTTCATCCTAATTTTCGAAAAAATATGGACCGATAACTCTAGTGGTCATAACACCGCACCAAACAGTACATTTAGATGGGTGCAACTGATGTTGGTGTGCTGAACTTATCTTTTCAGAGCTCCACAATCTACAGTTTTGTTTGTTGACATAACCAATTAAATGGAAATGCGCTTCATCTGTCATCAAAACATGATTTAAAAAATCAATTGGTGTGGCTAAATGTGGAAGAATAGAAAAACTCGATAATTTTAACGCGTTGTACTGTAGGGCTCTATAATAAATGTCCAACAATTCAATTATAACCTACAAAAAAGAAAAATAAATATGTAAAAAATAAAAAAGTTATTTGTGCCTAACATTAGTAAGTTATTTTACCCACCCTGTATAAAAAATATAATTTCTATAATTTGGATATTTCATGTTCAAAGTAGAAATTCAAGACCACAAGAAGTGCAATCTTCATGTAATAAAGGGTCTTTCAAAAGACGCACCTGGATGTCATTTTAAAATGAAAAATGTAAAACTTTAGATTCTTTCAGGTACTAAATGGCATCACCTAATGTTAACGCCAAACAGTCGATGCATGAATGCCTATTTGTTTACAACGTCCAGATATCAATATTGAAGACACAGGAACACTTTGCGTTACAGCAGCAATATTCTCAACAGAACATCCAGTTTTTTGTCTGCCAGTCCTTTTTCTATTCTTGCCATAACTTCTTCTTCTTGACTGGCGCGATAACCGCTTACGCGATTTCGCCGAGTTTAACAAAGCGCGCCAATCGTTTCTTTCTTGTGCTAAACACAAAGTGAAGTCAAGTCCTTCTCCACCTGCTCTTTCCAACGCAAAGGAGACCTTTCTCTTCCTCTGCTACCACCAGCTGGTACCGTATCGAATACTTCCAAAGCCGGAGCGTTTTTATCCATTCGGACGACATGACCCAATTAACGAAGCCGCTGGATCTTCATTCACTGCTCGATGTCTCTGTCGTCGCAAAACTTATACAGCTGATTGTTCCATCGACTACGACACTCGCCGTTGCCAACGTGCGAAGGTCCAAAACACTTCCGCAGAATCTTGCCAAAACTGTTCAGTTTCTTAAAAGTTTTTCACCAACCTTTGCATTATCGACCCATTGGCACGATTATTTCCACCAAACAATTACGAATTTTGCGATAAGTTTTTTTTAAGTAAAACTTCTTAGGCGTCGCTGGACGAGAGAGAATGGGGAGTAAAATTTCAAGGCCATGCAACGTTTTAGACATTTTCGTTCCGCGAGAGAGAAAAAAGATACAACGAAGAGGAAAGAGAGAGGGAGAGCTATACCTTATATGTACCTTAGATACACTTTAGACTATTTTTACCTGAGTTTTTCCTTGTGGTTGCTAATTTCTAGTGGCCCTTACTTGTTGGTGCCGACTTGTAAGAAATATATTTTGGGTGCCTTCTTTTTGACCAAGGGTATATGGTGCCTACTGTTTGGGGCACCACAGTTTTTATATGAAAAATGTGTGTGCTGTAAAACCTCGTACTCGGTATTTTTTCCAATTTTTGAAATTTTGGTAAAAATTGGGTCTTTTTAACTTGCACTAAGTTGTAGGATTTACATGGTTTTTAAAGGAGCTTGAACTGCGTGTTCATAAAAAATATTGGACTACGAAAAAAAACTATTGAATTGTAAAGCCTAGTAAATAAGTCCCTACGCTATATCGATCCCACAAACGCATTTGACAGGGTGCGATTAAATGACGTGACACGACTGCTGAATACGAAAACTCCAAATAATATCTTGGCTTCAATATGCGAATTAAACAACAATTAAAGTTAAAAGGAAACTAAGTTAGTTGATGCCGGTTACATCAGGAATTCGGCAAGGGGATAACTTAAGCCCGGCACCGCTCAGTGTTGGTATGGATGGAATCATAGGACAATTTAAAACAGCCGCTTTGGGTTCCGCCTGACAACTGGTGAATTTAAAATAATATGCTTCGCAGACGATGCTGTGTTGATAGTAGAAAATGAAAAGGACCTGCAGAGATTACTGTTCAAATTTGAGATAGTGGCTTCATCCTTCAACATGCAGATAACCGTGGAAAAGACCAAGGCAATAGTAATATTCAAACAGCCAAAAAGATGTAAGATGGCTGTTAACAATAAGCCAATAGAACAAGTGATGGAAATCCCATACGTGGGTTCACAAATCACCAGCAATAAGAACTTAAAGAAAGAAATGAAGACTGCGGCAAACGAAGCAGCGATACAACTTGACTACCTAAGATCGGCGATATGGAAGATCTAATACCTGAACATGGAAAGTAAGATAAGAATATATAAAAATGATGGCGGACATCCGAATCCACTGACTTACAGTAAAAATTATCCTAAATAAATGAAAAAGAGAAGAATGCTGTATAACTACAGTGCATCCTGTTGAAAGGGAATGAGAGCACTGTCTTTGCTTTGTCTGACATTTGCTAGACCAAGTTGAATTTTTGAATCAGATCGAAATATTAAGAATGGCTCAGCTCTCTGGTGGTTGCGCTGTCTCATTAAGGAAGGTCCCTATCATTTTTATACCCATCTTACCTACCCTGGCTTTAGTGTTATCTAAGGTAAGCATGTACGGCAGTGCTAGTGATTGATTTTCAATATGATCCCCAGACTTATTTAAATTAGTACATCCCGCCACCCATCCGACGAAAGCGAAAAACAGATGAATGTATAATGTGAGATCTTGTAAGAGAGGTAACATTGTTTTTGACACGTAACATTGTACGTTCAGCAACGCCAAAAGAAAAAGTGTTTTTAGAAAATTTTGTTTTCCTTGTTCACTCCTCTCGGTAGCATAGGGCTTCGACAAGACTCAGTCTTGCGTTGGTTTCGTTAATCTGTTTTGATTTCTGACAGAGTAGGTGATAAGCCTGCCGCTACCCAAATGCCCACCCCGGAATGCCCTCCTGCCGTTGCTTAGGAACAACGCGTTCTTACTGCTTTGGAGCGTCATCTGTGTTTCACGTTTTTCTGCAAGAAGGATCGCACAGATGGTTGAGGACTCTGCTGAATTTCGTGTGTCTGCGCTATTACCGGGATTGCCTGCTTAGTCTTGCTGGCGCCACTGATGCAATTTGTAACTGTGTATTTTTCTTTGTTTTTTTGCTTATTTTAGCAGCCACTATGCAAATAATGTGCTGACTTTTGTGCGGGAGTAAGGATGGAAAGGATACGTTTTTGGTGTTGAGGAATGGAATTGGAGGAATTTTTTGTAAGGGTGAATAGGTAAATTTGGAAAAGTGCGAGGACCGTGCTTTACATGGTATTCGAACCCAAAACCTCTGGGATGGCAGGCTTGTGCCTTTTCACTAGGTTACCGAGGCCGCAAAAGATAGCAATAGAAATAAATATAAATAAATTGTAGACATTGTTTATTAGCACTTAAACTTTATAAAAAAATGTATTTTAATTTTTCTTTACAAAAATGAGTATATAAAAAATCAGGTGACCCAAATTACAATAAAAAAAAATTGCTCCATGGTCTTCATCATTTCTCCTTCAAATGCTGATGGATCTGTAAAAAAGTAAAAAAAAATTCTTGTAAAATACCTAAGTTGTTGTTATAGTCTGTCGAGCCGGATTTTTGAATTTCGAAAAATTTAGCAAGGAGCGAGCGGACCGCTCTCTACCTAGTTAATGGGCTGTAGAAGCAATAATATTGGGAGTGTCCGCATGAAAATTTCACAGTATATTCTTAAGCTACTATACTTTTGAAATATCGAAAAAAAGATAGACTTTTTTTAATTCTGGATGTTTGTAAGTCCTTAATGGAGCTTCTCCAAATATGTACAGTGAGAGTCAACGAATTTAAGTTGCCTTTGAACTCAACTCATATCAGCAACATTTACGCTCAATAAGCAACTTCAGCATCTATAGAGTTTTCCCCACTTAATCAAAGCTACTTATCGCAAATCCCTTCATTTACTAGAATATGAAGATTTCTTCTGTCTTATCACAGCATTTCAATCATGACAATCCATCTCAATTACCAATCAATCATACGTTCGCCACAATTTCCCCGCACACACGCAAAGCAAGACGATAAAGATAATTTCTTTAAATTATTGAAATGAAGAAGAAAGAATTTTGTAATGCTCTATCGCCAGCTAACAATCGCAAATGAGAATCACCAAACTACTACTGTGCTTAGCTGTTGAATGAACTCGCAGTCGGATAGATGATGAAATGAGACGGCACACACAATAAAGCAAAGTCAAAGTTAGAGGCGAGTGGGGGAGGAGTTGTTGGTGGTTAGGTCCATCAAGACAGGAATTGAGGCGGAAGCCCTCATCGATGCATTCAACTGACAACAACAACAGCGACTACACACTCACTCTCCTGAGTTTTAGCGACTGTCACGCTAGCTGACTAACCAACTGTACTCTACTGTACCTTTTGTTCGGCGCTGCGCTAGAATGGCAGACGAGCAAATTCAAATCAACCCCACAGGAGGGCGGCGCACATATGTGTCTATATATATGTATGCAGCCTGCTTATGTAGTCAAATAAAATGTACGATACATGCGTGTATTGATTTGTATTTGTTTCTGCTGTGTATAGATGAGAAATATTATTGTTATAATAGCAACAACAATGGCATGCATGCAACATATTATTTCAACATGACAATCAAATTGAACAACACAGCAATGGTGAACAGTGCAGCGGGCGGTGAGCAACGCTTGGCGAACACTCGTAACTGCACAGTCGTTGCTCCTCAAGCAAAATATTTTCACATTTATTTGCCTATAAGTATGCTTCGGTTTTTTGTCCACGCCATACTTCACTTAACGCTCTCATATGACGCGAGACTTTATTCCTTTGGCTTTGTTGTGCTCTTGATTGATCGCCTGGTGTGTGTGTATGTGCGTACACGTTTGTGTGCGTATTTGTATGACTCTTTGCATGTTGTAGCCACGTCAGTCAGTGTGCAACAACACACAATAGCGACAACAAAACAGCGATGATGGTGGTCACGTGTCGCTTGGCACGTGTAACGTTTACGTCTTAAAAGTGCATTCTTAATATGAATTTATTTTACTCTTTCACTCTCCGTTTCTCATTTTATTCCTCATATGAGTGCTACTTCAATATATTTCTATTGTATGCATTTCTCGGTTTGATTTTTGAAGTAAGCTGTCTTTAAAGCTTAGCGGCACTGAATCAACTTTTCTATGGTATTTGCATACAGGAGTGGGTGTGAGGTACGTTGGGTGTAATTTGATTTTTTTCTGTTAAGCACATTAACGTGGGCATTAGCTCATCAAGAAAAAATGAGTGGTAGAAAAAAATAAATCAAAAATCACAGCAAAAGGAAAACAAAGGAGAAAACCTCAAGTTGTTCCTGTGGCAGCTCAAGTTCAATAGGCAGTCTTTTAAAATGTAATTAATATTTCTCGATACATTGTATATATTTCTGCCTAGGAAAGGATGGGATAGAATACTTGAAAGACCTTCCGTAGGGCCCACTTGGACAAATAATCAAAATTCGTCCGTTGTGACACCAAGTTTGTGCACTAGCCCACAGTTTCGCTGAATTGACGTGCGGCTCATCTTTCCAGGAGTAGACCACAAGTTCTCAAGGTAACCCCAATCCTCTGGTTTTGTGATGAAACCGTCTCCAGGGTCCCCTGTCTAGCCAGCTCAGTTTCGCTTTATGCAGCTGTGAGCGGTAACCGAAATGACTCTAATATCGAAGTATTCGAAAGCAATCAAGAAAAAAGTCAGGCATTCCCCAACTAGTTTCGAACGCATAAACAACGAGTCCAAGGTCGCAATTGCCACTTCGCTGTCAGAGTAGATATTTACCTCATTTACAGTAATTAAAGAAGTAAGCAACCAACCTACAGCTTCTATAATTGCGGTTACCTCCGCTTGGAAAACACTACAGTAATCTGGACGCCTAAATTTGAGCTTGATAGGGAGTCCCTCGCAGTATGCTCTCTCACCAATTCTGCCGTTCAACTTCGAGCCATCCGTAAACATGTCTGGCATGCCCTGCCTCAAACTGCTTTGTCCCGTATTTGATTTCTGACTAAGAGTATTTGTATTTGCTGCTAAGCGACTCAATAGTTGTCACTCAGACTCGTTACCGCTAAGCCTGCTAACGTAAATTTAAAAATTTGCTACACTCCTCAAAATCAGAAATACTTACAAAAGTTCTTGTCCTGCTTGGGGATGGTGCTGAGTGTGGCCACGCTATTCTGTACAAGTGAATGGTCAACCTCTCATAGTAAGTCACAACTCAGTTCTTCTTCTTAATTGGTGCGATAACCGCTTACGCGATTTTGGCCGAGATTAACAAAGCGCGCCAGTCGTTTCTTTCTCGTGCTAACCGGTGCCAATTGGACACACCAAGTGAAGCCAAGTCCTTCTCCACCTGATCTTTCCAACGCAGAGGAGGCCTTCCTCTTCCTCTGCTACCACCAGCTGGTAGCGCATCGAATACTTTCAAAGCCGGAGCGTTTGTATCCATTCGGACGACATGACCCAGCCAACGTAGCCGCTGGATCTTTATTCGCTGCGCTATGTCTATGTCGTCGTAAAGCTCATACAGCTGATCGTTCCATCGTCTGCGATATTCGCCGTTGCCAACGTGCAAAGGTCTAAAAATCTTACGCAGAATCTTTCTCTCGAACACTGCAAGCGTCGCTTCATCGGATGGTGTCATCGTCCAAGCTTCTGCGCCATACGTTAGGACGGGCATGATGAGAGTCTTGTAGAGTGTTAGTTTTGTTCGTCGAGAGAGGACTTTACTGCTCAATTGCCTACTTAGTCCAAAGTAGCACTTGTTGGCAAGAGAGATTCTACGTTGGATTTCAAGGCTGACATTATTATCGGTGTTAATGCTGGTGCCTAAATACACGAAGTCTTTTACAACCTCAAAATTATAACTGTCAACAGTGACGTGGGTGCCGATACGCGAGTGCGCCGACTGTTTGTTTGAAGACAGGAGGTACTTCGTTTTGTCCTCGTTCACCACCAAACCCATTCGCTTTGCCTCTTTATCCAGTTTGGAGAAGGCAGAACTAACAGCGCGGTTGTTAAGGCCGATGATGTCAATATCATCGGCATACGCCAGCAATTGTACGCTCTTATAAAAAATTGTGCCTGAGCGATTAAGTTCTGCGGCTCGTACGATGCTCTCCAACATCAGGTTAAAGAAGTCACACGACAGTGAGTCACCCTGTCTGAAACCTCGTTTGGTATCAAACGGCTCGGAGAGGTCCTTCCCAATTCTGACGGCGCTGCTGGTGTTGAGCAACGTCATCTTACATAGCCGTATTAGTTTTGCGGGGATACCAAATTCAGACATAGCGGCATACAGGTAACTCCTTTCCGTACTGTCGAATGCAGCTTTGAAGTCGACGAAAAGATGGTGTGTGTCGATTCTCCTTTCATGGGTCTTTTCCAAGATTTGGCGTATTGTGAATATTTGGTCGATGGTAGACTTTCCAGGTCTAAAGCCACACTGATAAGGTCCAATCAGTTGGTTGACGGTGGGCTTCAGCCTTTCACACAATACGCTCGCTAGAACCTTATAGGCGATATTTAGAAGACTAATACCGCGGTAATTGGCACAGATTGCAGGATTACCCTTCTTATGGATTGGGCAGAGCACACTTAAATTCCAATCGGCAGGCATGCTTTCATCCGACCATATTTTGCATAGGAGCTGATGCATGCACCTTACCAGCTCCTCGCCGCCATGTTTGAATAGCTCAGCCGGCAGTCCGTCGGCGCCCGCGGCTTTGTTGTTCTTTAACCGTGATATTGCTATTCTCACCTCGTCATGATCGGGTAGCGGGACGACAATTCCGTCGTCAACGATTGGGGTATCGGGATCTTCACTTTCTCGGTGACATGCGCAGCTGTCACTGTTTAATAGGTTCGAGAAGTGTTCCCTCCATAATTTAAGATTGCTCTGTACGTCAGTCACCAGATCGCCGTCTTTGTTCTTACAGGACAACGCCCCGGTCTTAAAACCTTCTGTAAGCCGCCGAACTTTCTGGTAAAATTTTCGGGCGTTGTTCCTATTGGCCAGCATCTCAAGCTCCTCGCACTCACGTATTTCGGCCTCTCGTTTCTTCTGTCGGATAATACGTCTCTCTTCCTTTTTCAGCTCTCTGTAGCGATCCCACATGGCTCGCGTTGCGCCCGATCGCAGCGTGGCTCTATAGGCGGCATCTTTTCTTTCGGCGGCAGCATGACATTCCTCGTCGTACCAATTGTTTTTTCGGGCTCGCCGGAATCCGATTTCTTCTTCGGCGGCGGTACGTAGGGAACGAGAAATGTTGCTCCATTGCTCGCGCATGCCGGTGTGTTGGGCAGTGCTCTCCGGGAGCAGGAGTGAGAGTCGAGTGGCGAATCTTCTGGCTGTCTGGTGTGATTGCAGCTTTTCGATGTCGAACATTCTTTGCGTAGGTAGATGTACGTTTTTTGCTGCACAGAGGCGTGTGCGCAGTTTGGCTGCAACAAGGTAATGATCCGAGTCGATGTTGGCTCCTCGGATCGTACGTACATCTAATACACTAGAAGCGTGTCTTCCATCTATCACAACATGATCGATCTGGTTTCGCGTTTTTCGATCAGGAGACAGCCAGGTAGCTTGGTGTATCTTTTTATGCTGGAATCTGGTGCCGCAGACTACCATGTTTCGGGCCCCGGCGAAGTCGATCAGCCTCTATCCGTTACCGGATGTTTCGTTGTGTAGGCTGAATTTTCCGACTGTGGGACCAAAAATTCCCTCCTTGCCCACCCTGGCGTTGAAGTCGCCAAGCACGATTTTTATGTCGTGGCGGGGGCAGCGCTCATAGGAACGTTCCAGGCGCTCATAGAAGGAATCTTTGGTCGCATCGTCCTTCTCTTCCGTCGGGGCGTGGGCGCAAATTAGCGAGATGTTAAAAAATCGCGCTTTGATGCGGATTGTTGCGAGACGCTCGTCCACCGGAGTGAACGACAGTAGTTGGCGACGAAGTCTCTCTCCCACAACAAATCCGACACCGAATTTGCGCTCCTTTACATGGCAGGTGTAGTAGGCGTCGCAAGGTCCTATGGTTTTCTTACCTTGCCCCGTCCATCGCATCTCTTGGATGGCAGTGATGTCAGCCTTTACTCTCACGAGGACATCAACCAGCCGGGCAGAGGCACCTTCCCCATTAAGGGACCGGACATTCCAGGTGCATGCCCTCAAATCGTATTCCTTATTTCGTTTGCAGGGGTCGTCATCAGTGTTGGAAGTTCTCATCCGAGGCTTTGTTGCGGTTTTCATTGGGGGGGTTTTTTAAGTGGCGGGTCCCAAACCCAGCGCACAACCAGCTATGCTGGGATGCTTCGCCTTCTCACTTTAGCTCACTCCCGAACGGGTGTTCGGAAGCTAACCAGAGGATACGTGGGCTAATCCCGGACGTTGTGAGCTGCTTGAACCATATGTAGAAGAATCGTCCTGGCCATTCCCAAGTGAATGGCGATCAGTAACTTTCTCCACTTGCGTGGACTTCTACACATGGAACCATCCTCCCACGTGGACTTCTACACATGGAACCATCCTCCCACAACTCAGTTAGTCATAGATAAAAAACAATAAATGAAGTGAGCACCAGCGTGAAGTGACTACTTCTTCTAGAAAGGAACGATAGTCATCCTCCGAAGCACAACCCAGACTTGGACCAACTATTTACAAGGCTTAACAGCGGGTTGAATTAGTACGCGATCTGTTGGGCACCTTCAAATACTAGCAGGTTATTCTCTTGAAAATTATGGAGTTACTGGTCGTTCATAGAGTATCTATTGGGCGGTGAATATAGGAATAATCTTATAGATATTTAAAGTACTACTACTTCTCTTTGGACAGCCAAAAAGCAGCAACCCCGGTGAACTCTTAGTCTGTATGTGGTATTTGGTCCATCTGTGATCACAGGTGGAGCAGCAACGGAACGAGTCGTCTCGTAGTATGGCAGGCGCTTTCGTCTAAGTCGGATATGAACGGGACGTATAAGGTTAATCATAGCTTAGCAATAATATAGAGAATATCAATGGATACTATTTCTTCTTATAGCGAAAAACTAGATGGTGCGAAATCCTGTCCGTAGTACCTTCCCAGCCTATTACGATAGGAGAGAGGACTGTGGGACGAGCCCTCCCTGATGGTAACTGACGTATTAACTGCAACGTATACGAACAGGACCTATAAGACTAGATGTGAAATTTTATACAAGGATAAAACCCAATAAATTCAGGAGCTGCGGTGGAGCTTTAGCAAAGTGACTGACACAGTCAACTATCTCCAACGCGAAAGGAACTTATAATTAGACATAGCTAACTAAGGATTGTGTATAGATTATCTTTAAAAAATAAATGTAAGGAATGGTTCTATACAAATATAATAACGACTGCCAAATCTTGAATTTGAATCTTCGTTATTGTATTTCAATTTAAAACGTGATACCTCTAAATTGATGACCCTTTATAAGTAAGCAGGTCGAAAAAGTAAGCAGGTCTTGGAAAAAGCCCAGGAAAGAAGAATCTACACATACCATATTTTCGTCGACTTCAAAGCTACATTCGACAGTACGAAAAGGAGTTACTTGTATGCCGCGATGTCTGAATTTGGTATCCCCACAAAACTAGTACAGCTTTGCAAGATGACGTTGCTCAACACCAGCAGCGCCATCAGAATTGGAAAGGACCTTTCCGAGCCGTTTGATACCAAACGAGATTTCAGACAGGGTGACTCGCTGTCGTGTGACTTCTTTACCAACAAACTCTTTTGAAACTCTTTTGCCAACAAGTGCGTCTTTGGACTAAGTAGGCAATTGAGTAGTAAAGTCCTCTCTCGGCGAAGAAGACTAACACTCTATAAGGCTCTCTTCATGCCCGTCCTAATGCATGGCGCACTCGCGTATCAATGGCAACATCCGATGAAGCGACGCTTGGAGAGTTTGAGAGAAAGATTCTGCGTAAGATTTTTGGACCTTTGCACGTTGGTAACGGCGAATATCACAGGCGATGGAACGATGAGCTGTATGAGCTTTACGACGACATAGACATAGCGCAGCGAATAAAGGTCCAGCGGCTGCGCTGGCTGGGTCATGGCGTCCGAATGGATACGAACGCTTTGGCTCTGAAGGTATTCGATGCAGTACCAGCTGCTGGTAGTAGAAGAAGAGTAAGGCCTCCTCTGCGTTGGAAAAATCAGGTAGAGAATGACTTGGCTTCACTTGGTGTATTTAACTGGCGATGTGAAAAAGAAAACCACGAGGAAAAATAGTCAAAATATCACACTTCTATTATATTGTCCATAGGTGAATGTACACTAGTGCTCGTATAGTTAAGTTCCTTTATCTTCTTTACAATATTCGCATTATTTTTAATACAACATTTTTTTCGTTGATTTTTTATTAATAATACATTAAAATACATAAAGTGACTTCTGAATTTTTTATGAGCTTTATATCGAAGAAAATTGTTAGCATTAGGTATATGCAAAAACAAAGGGATCAACGCGAGTTTTGAGCAACCTCAAACTCGGAGTTTATTTTCTAAAGAAACTGCGTACCCAAAAGATTTTTAAAAGAATGCTGGTTATATATTTCAAAATTTTAATTACAATTTTGTTTTTTTAATTTCTTAAATTTTTTTAAAATTGGAAAAAATTTTGCATTTTTATTTATGGTTTTTTCGTTATACAATAGGCTATAACTTTATTTAGCTTTAATTTAGTTTGAAAAAAATTGCGAAAATTGTAAAAAGTTAAAATGGCTTAATTATGTGAGCCCAAGTGCTTATAATATCGACCTACCTGATGGCAAGAGCATTTTTCAATCGAGTTATCACATGAGCAGACAACCGGACGTATAAATAGACATCTATCCTAAGGTCAATCTGATTACAAACAAAGGGTAATACAAAAGGGTAAGATGATTTTTCTATTTGAAATAACCAAAACTATGAATATCGAAGAATTGAATCCCTTTTAAACAATTTTACTTCTACTGACCTTCAAAATGACTCTCAACCACCAGAAGCCTTAGAAAGCAAAACAATTTCAACTGCTCACGCATTTATTTGCCAAGTGATAAGAAGATTATTGTTCTGACATTCCACTCAATTCCGAATGACTTCAAGGGCACTAAAATGCACCCAGAAAAGAAATTCACAAAATTATTTCAAAACAAATTGGAAAATTGTGCAAAATTAATAGAAAACGTGGCCAAAGCAACGTTCAATGTTCAACAATACAAAGAAAATACACACACACGAGCGCTCTTAGAATAAATTAACAAAATAAATTTGGCACACGCAGTTGCAGGCAAAAAACAACAAACAATCAAATAAAAAGAAAACATTTACACTAAACTAAACTTCGAGCCCACATCGAATATTCACACAAATCTGCACATACACTGGCCGCCGGTTAATTCTTTCGCCTTACACGCACACTTTCACACATACACACACTCATCGAACCACTCATCCACTCATGTCAGCTAGGTAATTCGTCAAAATCTAATCAAAGTTCGGGCTAAGCAAGCACCAACTAAAAAAATCCCAGCACCAAACTGACTTTCACACCCTGAGGGATATTAGCAGGATACCGACGATGCGCACGCATACGCACACGCAGAACTGCCAGCGTACGCCGAGAAGTGTGTCGAAAATTTCGCTTTGAGTGGCGAGCGCGCAGCTCAAGTCAACTAAAAAATCGACTTATAGTAGAAAGAAAAAAATAGAAAATAGAAAAAAAAACAACAACAACTAAGTCGATTGAAATTCACAGCTAATGTGTTGCGCAAGTGGCCTGGATCTGTCTACTCGTCGACAAACAAACAAAAAGTGTTTATTTCTATTATTTGTTGTGTGCTTTTGGGCGCGCACCACCACCACCACCATAGCTACACAAATCGACAATCAAAATAAAAACGCTTGCAGACAACAAATACAAATCTAACACAAATTATTTCGTTTTGTTCACCACAATTTTCGGTAATTACCCCGCCCCAAAGCGTATTCCCACAATACAATGGAATTGACGGAAAGGAAAGTGTATTGTATATATCCTTTTGGTATATCCTTGCCGGGTGTGCGTGCCAAAAGCGAACGCGCGTTGGCTTTGCGCTTCACTTGCCATGTAAAGAGTTAATTTAAGAAAAATACACACACAAAGCCAAATAAGTCGCTTCCGCTCGTCCTTGGCTTGGCTTAGCTTAGCGGTAGTCCTTCACATTTTTGTTGGGATTTTCTCGGATTTGCTTTGGCACTGCACATATTTTATTGTTATCCTTTTAGAGTCGAGTGCATTTTGTGCGCTGTGTGTTGTGTGTTGTGTGTAGTTTCGTTTTAATTACATGAAAATTGCGCTTCTGCTTCATTGCACTCAACAGGCGCGCGCAGCCGTTTCTGCCGCATGAAGCGCTCATGAAATGTACCTTTGAGTCCTATATTTTGTCTGTTGTCCTTACGCTTGCATGCAACAGTTTGTTTGTTTGATTTCTGGGCTTTTGGTAAATGCCTTGCGGTCCAATTTTGCTTTGTTTTATTCTCAAAGCTTGTGTTTTCTTTTGTTTTTGTTTTGGCGAAGAACTCGCGATTTTCACTTACATTCTATGCTTTGGTTTGCTAAGTAAACACATCACTTCCACGCATTTCAGCGGGCGTTAAAGAAAATAAACAGAAACAGAAGAAGTCTAATCGAAGGGTTAGGTTGTGGAGTTCGTGGGAAATTTTTTACAAATAATTAAATAAAAATATCAAATTATACTCACAGATATTTGTTGCGCAAATAAAAACTGGAAGCAGCGAGCTTTCTTATATTAGAAAGTATCAAAGTGATAAGAATGAAGATAAGATCATTTTCTTCGTAGTCATCTCATCACGAGCAATTCAATTTTGATTACCATAGGTAAGTTTTTAGAATTGATATAGAAGTTTGGACATAAAGCCATTCGCATTATCGTGTTAGGAATAGATCTATTAAAGGTAGAAATATGAAGAAAAAGGTTGAGAGTTGGTAGAGAAGTATTGAAAATGAAAAATGAAAAAAGTATCGAAATTTATGTTTCAATATTTTCTTCTTTTTACGAGACAGAAGCGTCGAAAGGCTGTAACCGAGAGTGCAGAACTTTAACTTAAACAAAACCTTCTACGGCCGCCGCAGCCGAATGGGTTGGTGAGTGACTGCCATTCGGAGAACGTAGGTTCGAATCTCGGTGAAATAAAAAAATGAAGAAAACACTTTTTCTAATAGCGGTCGCACCTCGGCAGGCAATGGCAAACCTCTGAGTTTATTTCTGCCATGAAAAAGCTCCTCATAAAAAATAATTTTCTCTACGGAGTCGGCTCAAAACTCTAGGTTCGCCCATTTGCGGAATAACCCATTTGTAGGTTCGCCCATTAAGACGCACACCAAAAATAAAAGAAGCAGTTTGGCCAAAAACCCCTAACAGAAGTGTACGCGCTAATTATAGATTTTTTATTTAAAACTCCAACCGGCCGCCGTAGCTGAATGATTTGGTGAGTGACCACTATTACTGTTCACACATGCGATTCATCAAAAGATACACGTACTTTAATCTTTTTACTGCTTTGATTATTTTCATTATTTTCAGAAACCACTTCAGTTGGATCTGTCCACTTCCTCCCACTATACTTATCTCATGTTGACTTGAAGAACCCGTTTCTTAGTCTCGTTCCCATCACAGTCGATTCTACGTTAGCGGAGCGACCCGGATTTATATCCGCCCAAGGACTGTCACTCCAGCAGCATTCTTAGTATTGTATCATCTGCTTAGCTGCCGCTGACCTCGTATACGAATGAGTGCTCTAACACTCGTATGTTGCAAATCGCTGAATGTTGACGAAATCTTATTCCACGCATACTATGAAATTAGAGGCATGACATTTATATTTTCCGGGCTTAATGGATCTTCTGATGGCGCTGCTAAATCACGTTTGCTCGTTGCAAATCGTGGGATTCGCCTGATACTTCAGGTAGTGCAGGCAGTAACAATGACCTGCCAAGAATTATTTTAACCGCAAGTGAGTCTCACTTCGTCATAATCATCTTTCGAAGTTTGGGATTAAAGAAATATGCCATTTTAATACACCATCTTTCGTTTGAAGCCGAAATAGAATTGTATTTGCTCTGTCGATAATTTTTTGTATCGAAGCCATTTGAAGTTGAGTTGGTTGACCACCGGCCGAAAAGTTAATGGCGCATTCGTGGTGTATGAAATAGTACTTCACAGAGATTCCGCAAAATCCCTACGGAGATAGTATAAAATTAATGAAGGATCATTGAAATAAGTTTATAAAAGTTCAGAGAGCTTATGTTAAATACAAAAACTGATTTCGTTCAAAAAATCACTTTCTATGACTTTTATTTTCATACCTTTCAAACAATTTATCATATATTAGGCCATATAAAAAAGTAAGTGGGATTTATTTTATCACAGATTCTAATAGTGCAAGTGGTTGCGTTTTTCAACTAGTAAAGCCTGCGCAAAATTCTTCCCCAATCAAATGTCCTGCTGCCTATGTACAAAAACCTCTGTTATTAGAATTTCAGTTCCAGATAAAAAAAGGAATATTATAATATTTCTGGAAACGCTATTTATTAAGATATATATATAAGATATGTAGTGATATCTGACCTACAAATACAATCCAAGTAGATACTTTCCCTGCTAATTTGAAGCTTCGCGATCGCAGTCGAATAAGCCAGGCATGATGGCTCACTTTTGGCAATAGAAGTGAAGGCTTGTGTTGTTAAACTATTCGTTCCGTAGCTAAATTAAAGGGTTTTTCAATAAGGGCGGGTAGATGTTGAAATGGAATAAAACAAGCTGTGTGTGAGTTATTGACAAAATTATTTTTTTATTTGAAAGGCGCATATATGCCATTAAGTATGGAATATGACATCATTCAAATGCCCGCCTCGGCTTCTTACGGTGGAACGGATCCGAGTGGTCCAATTTTCAATGACTCTTCCGCATAGATCCGGCTGAATTTGAGCGATGGCCTGTGTTATGTTCACCCTTAGAGCATCCGTCGATTGTGGTTTATTTGCATAGACCTGAGACTTCAAGAACTCCACAGAAAAAAGTCTAGCGGGGTCAAATCGCATGACCTTGGTGGCCAATTCACATCACCCCTGCGAGAGATAACCTTACCCTCAAATCGTTCATGCAGAATGCAGAATGTCAATCGTGGCGTTTGCTGTGTGGCACGTAGCGCCGTCCTGCTGGAACCACATGTCGTCTAGGTCCATATGGTTCAATATGGGCTATAAAAAATAGGTTATCATCGTTGTATAGCGCTCGCTGTTGATGGTGACCGCCTCACCAACGTCGTTTTCAAAAAAGTACGGACCAATGACGCCGACGGCCCGAAATCCACACCAAACGGTAACTTTTTGAAGATGCATTATCACCTGGTGATATCATCCAAAAATGCGCCTCGTCACTAAAGATGATTTTTCGCCCAAAACTGGGGTTTTCTTCCAAACGATTCGAAGCCCAGTCAGCGAACAAAGGGCGTGGTCTATGGTTATCTTCTCGGTCAGTTGGATCTTGTACGGGTGTAGGCCCGTAAAATATGAAAAAAAACTTGCTGGAAAACGGGCCAAGACTTTTTTGGCTCTATCTGACTCGCTCAGTATCCCACATGGAAGTATTTAAGAGTGATTAATGTATCCACGTCTCGCAATGCTTATATTGCCTAAGAGGTGAACATCCCTTGTTTGTTGATAATGGTTGATGACTGACCAAGAATTCACCTCGATGACGTAGCCAAAATTTTGCAAGCACGGCATATGGCCAGAATCGATAGTAAATCACGCAAAGCCTTACTCTGCCCAGAAACGATTTTAAGGTTAATGATTGGCTTCAAAAGTTGATCCTAACGAGGACCTCTGCCATTTAAACAAAGAACACTGCAAATCAAACTCTTACATATAAAAATATTAAAAAATAATAAAAACGCACAAACATGCAATAAATAAAGAAATTAACAAGTAAAAAAAAAATACGAAAAAATTTGGACTTACATGCACCTTAAACATACTCATAATCTAGATCTCGATAATAATCAGCCCTATCAATAAATTTGTCGAAAAAAAGTAATGCATGCGATTAAATTAGCAACCATATGAAGTGGAAAACATTGTTGCCAGACTGAAATGCAAATTGTAATGATTCGAAATGGATGGCAGAGATTAAAAAAAGAAAATGTATTTGCTAAATTTTATATTGTATACAATTTGAAATGAAATTAGTTTTCGAATTTTTTTTGTGTGTTCTGATTTTGTATTTATTAAACTTAAAATAAAACTGAGTTTTTGAATTTTTTGTTTGTGAACGACTTTGGAAACAATAAGGAAAGTAGACTTTCCAAAATAGATGAGTTTAAAGAATTGAATTTGAGCAACAAATTAAATAGTTTACTGAAGTTGCGGTCGTAGGAATTCTTCTTGCTGGTCCTTGGGTGTGCTAACAAGCAACAAGATTCGGAAGAAATATGTGGAAAGGTTTAAGTTCCCGCTTAATTACTTCTATAAGAACGGCAAGAACAAAGAGCAGCCCGCAATTCAAGACACCAGCCGTCTGCATTACAGAGAACAGTGGGGATATAGATGAGTTCCAAACTGCTTTGACTGGATGATTTCTCACACCAGTTCGATTAACAGGGAGCATTTGATTCCGGTAATGTAGCAAAGGCCTCAAATCAAAGGCTTGGGTGAGCTGAAAAAAGCAATTGACAGCCATCCCAACGAAGTTTAACCTCACTAGTGGGACAATCAATATTCCGCAAGCGCTTCATGACTTTTCAATGGCCGGTTAAAAATGGACGTATCGAGGGTAGAAGGAAGGTGTGTTTAAGGAAAGTGATCTGGTCAGTGCATGGACAGAAAGCACCTGATTATATCATTTCTTCATTCGAGTTTTGCAAAAGTTTTCAGACGCTAACTTTTTCTAAGAGGAACTGGAGAATGCATAGAGTCATTATGATGAATTTCATTGATATTTGTACTGATGCGCAGTTGCTTAGGATCAGCTGTTTTCTCCGAACCCCATTTTCCAAGCCGAAGTGCTAGGGATTGAGCGAACCTGTAGGTTATCAAGAAATAGTAGCGAACGAACACAGAAGGTAAGCATCTTTTCAAATAGCCAAGCTGTATTCAGATAGCCATACGTAGCACTAGCAATAAATTCCATATCAGTAAGGATTGAGTTGGGAAACAAATTTTGGCAAACTTCGATGAATCAAAAACAGAAGTACTTCTGATGTAATCATAAATGGCTGTGTGTAATCCAATAGCTGTTATGGGACATTGGTAGCTGAAATGGAACTCCTGTACAAGTCTTGGTACTGTAGATGCAAACCAGATGACAATAAAGAAAGAGCTTTTCAATATCTCTTGGAGGACTAGCCTTGGCGCACAATAGATATCAGAAACTAGGCTGCTTTTTAAAGCAAATTAAAAGAATTTTCCTTTCAAGATGATTCTACGCGCCCTGCAAGTGAGCGAAAATAGTAGTTATATGGGAATAAGTTTGAGTAGAAGAACGAATTTAGATGCCACATACCCAAAATAAATAACGAAATCTCACTGCACACAATTCTACTTTTTTCTAGTTCAAATATTTTCATACTTCCTTCCATTAAAATTGATTTTCCCGCCCTTGCGTACAAACAAACTCTCGAATATTGAAAAGTCAATTTAGCGCACACATGGCGTCTGATTAACCGAGGCACCGCATGTGGGCCACCGGCGAACATAGTGTCAAAGTGAAAATGCCAATGCGCGTCAACGCCTAAAACTATGCGAGCAGCGTCAAAGAAAGAAAAATTGCAAAAAATTTTTGATTTGCAATGGATGTTGAGTTTAACAAAGTAGTGAATTTTTTAAAATTTGCATATGAAAAAAGCTGCTGCATATGAAATCGACACCAAAGTTTAAAAAAAAAAGTTACTCGAAAAAAGTGGAAAAAAATCCGGCCCGGTAGTAGTCTACAGTACATTAGAAACCAGAAAAAAATGTGAAAATTTCTAAAGGGTGAGTGAGTGAGAGACAACAAAGTCAATATCTCGCGCAGGCACTCACCAAGTCTAACGGTCTCTGTGGCGACAGTGTTAAATGGCCGCAATATGTCATACAAAGCGACGAGCAAACAAGCAATCAAACTATGCTGAGCCACAGAAAGGTGACTGAAAGCAACAACAAGAAAGCAGGCGTACGAAAAAAAAACACAAATAACAACAATGTAAGGCTAGTACTTGCAAGCAAGCAGACGATTTGCATGAAAAATTGGCTGGCTTACTAATACGTTTGACTTCCGGTTGATGGATTTGAAAGAGCGCACAGGACATTTGCCAGAGACAATTGTCGTTGGTTCGTTTTGCACAGTTATTCCTTCTTCGGTATCTGGTTGCCTTAATGCTGAGCTATAATTTGCATTGAGACTTTTGTGGAATATTTGAATATTGCCAGCTCGCTATCAGATAATTTGCTGCGCTTCAATTGCGCCGGAAGCGGCTGTTGGACTGGTGAATATGGCTTCTTTTTTTTTGTTTTTTGAATTTTTTGAATTTTTTTTTACTAAAGCAATTCCTTCTTCAGCAGTCACTTAAAGTGAGTTAGTAAGCATTGCATATTTATGTGCGCCTGCCTCTGCCTCTGCAAGCAGCAATTGTTGATTTCTAGCTCGCTGCTGATGCAGTTCAAGGCACACACAAAAGTTGCTTCCGTCATTTGTTTGAGTTGATATGCAAATTTTTACGCCCTGCAAATTCTTTTTCTTTTTTTTTTTTTTGTGATTTTACAATTTGCTATTTTTTGTCATTTGTGAATTTTTCATTTTGCAAAATTTCAATTTTATATTTTTTTCTCTGTGGCCTATTTGCACTGAGGATTTTAGCATTTAATAGCACTACTGCAGCCACCGTCCCCGCCACCACGGTCGCCTTTGTTGTTGTTGATGGCGCAAATGGTGTTAGGCGATGAATGAGTAACGACCGGAACGTTGTTTTATGGGCGCTATGATAAAGCGGCGGCAGGAAACACAACAAAAACTGGCAATAGTAAGTGCCACAACAAAGACTGGTGCACAGTAGCCGAAACAGCAGTGGCGGCGATAATTGTGTGGGCTGGTGTTGGTGTGCGCACATTTGTGAAGGTGATAATATGCTTGTACATGGAAGCATACTTTTTGGTGCTAAACATCGGGCGCGCAGTGTGAGAAAATTGAAAGGTCTTTGATGAGAAAAGTTTGGAAAAAAAAGTTTATGTTATAAACACAGATGTGCGTGTGTATGATGATTATGCATTAGGGTGGTGCAGATAATTCTTATTTTGGAATTTTTCGCGTTACATCCCCAGAATCGTTCTTCATTAAGGGGTTATATACCTTGTGTTGGACTAAAAAATCGAAACATTTTTTATGGCATATTCTAAAAGTACATCATCTTAAAAATGTAAATTCAAAAAATCATAGAGATCAGAGCACTATAACGAAAGTTACAGACCGTGGAAGCGCGCAACCTTTCTTGGAACGTGAAGTGCACGCAAAACTTTAGACGCGATTATCTCGAAGTGGTGTTTTTTGAAAATTACCGTTGCGGAGATCATTATTTATCAAAAACTATTTGACCGATTTGCATACATTTTTTTTTTAAATATTCGAAGTTACAACCTCGTGAATCTGAGCGGTATAAAAATTTGCATAGTTCTCTGGAATTTTTTTTTTAATTTTCCACCCCTCAAAAATCGTTTTTTTTTTTTTGGTGCAAAGCGGTTTTCATATCGAGACAAATTTTTTTTTGCAGTAAATAAACCGTTCAGATTCACTAAAAACATTTTGCTACAATAATCATGTAATATTTTTGATTTCACTTGAGCTGCTCATACGCTACAGTGATCATCGCAAGACTCTTCTAAAAAACGGCGTTCCGAGCGAGGGGCGATATCAACAATAAATCAAATATAAATAATTAAATAAAAACACAAGAATGTATTTTCCGAGAGTTACCCTTCGGTATGATATATGCCTCATTTGAATAAAAGTTCTAAAACATATTTAAAAAAAATTATGACAATCGTCCATTTTTCGGGCTCACAAGGTATATAACCCCATAAAAAGAAATAGGCGCGTATCTTTTGTATTTTAAAATCGATGATGGCACAATTGAATGGCGCTTCAAGGCCCCAAGAAAATTTATATGCAAATATTTAAGAAATGAATGCCAACTAGTTTTTAATTTAATTTAAATATGCACTTAAAAGTTACGCCATTAGAGAAATTATTTAAATAAAATACTAATTTTAGTTTTTATTTAATTATGTTGGCATATTGTTAAGCGGTTCTATTAGTGCATTCGTGATCAATAATTTAATAAATACAAATAATACTTAATACTTCAGCATTTCTTAGAGTGGAGCATCAACAGACCAACGAAAATGGACTAATTTCAATGTCTGCTGCAAGAGTTCTGCTCCCTCAGCCATCTTCTACGAGAGTTGAAATCAAGATTATCGTGTTTCTTTTGTAAGTGGAGTACCGTTACTGCCCTGGATTCTATCACTGCTGAGAACGAAAATACAGCAGTAGAAGATGCCATGAAGTTAATTTTCCTCGTACTTGTTATCGATCACTGGCTGGCTTAGATGGCAGAGAACTAAGAAAGAAAGAGAGACGTATTATCCAAAAGCAGAAACGAGAGACCGAAAAACGTGAGTGCGACGAGTTTGAGATGCTGGCCAATAGGAACAACACCCGAAAATTCTACCAGAAAGTTCGGCGGCTTACAGAAGGTACAATTGTTGGCGTAACAACCGCGCTGTTACTTCTGGCTTCTCCAAACTGGATAAAGAGGCAAAGCGAATGGGCCTGGTGGTGAACGAGGACAAAACTAAGTACCTCCTATCATCAAACAAACAGTCGGCGCACTCGCGTATCGGCACCCACGGCACTGTAGACAGCTATGTATAATTTCGAGGTTGTAAAAGACTTCGTTTATTTAGGAACCAGCATTAACACCGATAACAATGTCAGCCTTGAAATCCAACGTAGAATCTCTCTTGCCAACAAGTGCATCTTTAGACTATGTAGGCAACTGAGTAGTAAAGTCCTCTTTGGACGAGCAAGACTAACACTGTATAAGTCTCTCATCATGCCCGTCCTAAGTATGGCGCACTCGCGTATCGATGACAACATCCGATGAAGCGACGCTTGGAGTGTTTGAGAGAAAGATTCTGCGTTAGATTTTTGGACCTTTGCACGTTCGCAACAGCAAGTATCGCAGGCGAAGGAACGATGAGCTGTATGAGCTTTACGGCGACATAGACATAGCGCAGCGAATAAAGATCCAGCGGCTTCGTTGGCTGGGTCCTGTCGTCCGAATGGATACAAATGCTCCGGTTTTGAAAGTATTCGATGCGGTGATAGCAGAGGAAGAGGGCGGCCTCCTCTGCGTTGGAAAGATCAGGTGGAGAAGGACTTGGCTTCACTTGGTGTGTCCAACTGGCGCCGGTTAGCACGAGAAAGAAACGACTGGCGCGCTTTGTTGAACTCGGCCAAAATCGCGTAAGCTGTTATCGCGCCAATTAAGAAGAAGAAGAAGATTCATAAATTAAGATCATGAATGGTGAAGTACCTAATATGTTAAAGGTATTAAGCGGACCTAAGTGGTTGTGTGAGCATACCCGGGTCCTTAACGTAAGTATTATTTTACTGTCGGTCTATACAAATAAAATTATTGAAGGTGCATTCCAATATTTTACAATAACAAAAAATGCCAGAAGTGAGCATGAACTTCCTATGAAATTCTCCACAGGTTACATTTGTATAATTTACGATAATAACTGCATATATTTTTCTCGCATATGTATCAGAGTGTCTATGTTAATCATAAAAAATTTCACATGAAAGGCGTCGAAATGCAAGGAATAAAATTGCGACGAGTCAGATGAATAGCGAGACGTTGCTGATGCGTGATACGAGTACAATTCTAGTAATAAACCAAAGTCAGCGTTCATCATCAACTTCGGAGCTAGGCTGTGCTAGTATGTGCTCAGCACCAAATTGTCAACTGAAGGTCCTGCAATAAACTTCAAACTTAGCGCTGCCATTTTTAACCTCCATTGCTACCCTCTCTTAGTATCTACGACAAGCGGATGCGTCTGATGAGTTTGATGATTTCCAAAGCAATTTCGTTGATGGATTTCATTTAATGGTCACAAGCGAGGGAAAATTTAAATAAGCATGCATTTAGCGGAGATGGAGTGCAAAAGGTAGCTGCAATATACGCAAACTGCCTGATGAGCTCTCTTAGCAGGCCGATACTTATTTAACTGGTGGCAGTAGTCAGTTTCACATAAATAAATCTGAGTGGAATAGGTTGGTGCGAATTTTTCGTGATGTTGCGGAAATATTGGCATTTGTTGCAAATGTACGTATGTGTGTGTATGTTTGTGATTTTGGCCTGTACTGCTACGAGGGGTATTTTAAATAAATTGCAGTCATTTTATAGCGAACACAAAGTCGGAATAAAAAAACTCACATTTCAAGCTTTGCCTTTCATCGCAGTCATTCAGCCTGATGAGCTGCTCCAAATTATGTGAATACAAATAATTTATTTTCATTTTTAACATTTGCCAATTTATCAGTTGAAGTTTGCTGTTGTTGTAATGAAAATTAAAATTGAAATTACAATTGAAAACATTCAAATAGGATTTGCATAAATTTGTGTGTAGGTACTGGCAGTTTTGATGACTGATGACTGATAACGGGAGCTATGAAGCAAAGTATAAAAACAGCAGGGCATAAAAGTAATGTTTATACCGCACCTAAATATCGGATATTTAATATTTTGGACCTCGCGGAAAAGCCTCGACTTGAAAGCGTTCATTGAAATCTCAAGAAAGCTGTTTTGGAAAGAACAACCTTAATGAGCTTTTGGAGGTTTTTGGCTCAGTTCAAGTATAACGCGGGCCTTCATAGCGAAATAGATCAGTACGCGGCTACAATTCGGTTGGTCTGTGTTCGAAAATCATTGTAGGAAAGAAACACCATCGGAATTCACAGAGAGATCGTTGGTTCGAATCTCGGTGAAACCAAAATTAATAAGAACATTTTTCTAATAGCGGTCGCCCCTCGGCAGGCAATGGCAAACCTCCGAGTGTATGTATTTCTGCCATGAAAAAGCTCCTCATAAAAATATCTGCCGTTCGGAGTCGGCTTGAAACTGTAGGCCCCTCCATTTGTGGAACAACATCAAGACGCACACCTCAAATAGGAGGAGGAGCTCGGCCAACCACCCAAAACGGGTGTACGCGCCAATTATATATATATATATATATAAGAAACACCAAATCATAGAAAATTGGGCTATAAAATATAAAATTGTCTTAACCAGTCACCCTTCTTCAGACAACCGTAAGCCTCAGTGTGCATTTTTTGATGAAAAAAGTTCACATAAAGGAATCGGAGTTGACATACAAACTGTAGGAATCTCTACTGGCAAAATAATATTAAGATTTACATCATAAATTGAAGGAAAAATTCGGCAGTTCTGTAACCTGTGGCAGTATGGCAATGGTAAATATTTGAAGGAAATATTTGGAAGAATCTCACTGATTGATTAGTATCCAGAATCTGCTGCGGAGAATTTTACATTGTTATTTTATTTTGTTTACAGTAGAGCAATCGAGAAATCCAAGATCTCTATGAAAAGCTTCCCAAACATTGCTTTACTAGCGGCTCAGTGGTGCCGTTTGGCAACTGAAGTAAAAATGTTGATTATTTTATGTCTTAGATATTATGTCGATGGTCTTTCAGTCAAAAGTTTATACAGTACTCATTGCGGTAGAATAGAAAATTGAGAGGAGGTGGCCGCTTTTCAGATTTAAGCCTATAGTGGCTGTACGGCTTTTCTGAATATCTAGAAAAATACTCATACCTCTTTACCTGAAGAAATATAAGGGAAATTAAATTCTGTGCAAAATAGAGTAGACTGTGATTTTCAAGGAAAAGAAAAGGGTGATAAATTGGCAAGCTGTGGATTTGGCGATCTACGTTCCTCACAATAAAATGGATAGAGAAGCTCGCGTTCAAAGAACACAGAACGGCTGCAATATCCCGAATACCTATAATATAATTATTATAAAAATGCTGGAAAGAGTCGGACAGTGGGGTAGCAATATTCCGCTTCAAATTATATGTTACGACATTACTAATGGTGACTAATTCAGAAAAAAAATCTTAGATCAGAACGCATGACTACCATTATTACCATCAACTGTACACAGCTCTAAAAGCCGAAGTTTAGCGCAAAGAGGCCACCCATAAATAAATATTAACTGAATACCTGAACACTCAAACACCTATAGTATAGATAATTGCTTCATGAAAGGGTCGACCAGGTAAGTACTGAACTTGCTGGTCAAACTAAAATTAGATACGAGTAGTACCGATCAGCGGGAGGTTTTATGAAGTGGCGTAATGCACGAGTGAAAAATATACCAATCACATTTATCACTGACAACCTAATATGGATCCTCTGTGCGAGAAATGAAGCAAATATGCAGCTTTTTCTATGAATTTATTTGATTTGAATTTTGCTAGACTAAGGTTGCTAATTTTTTGGTCCAGGATGATGTGCAAGAACCAATGACTTTATTTATCCATAGAGTTACTTCTCAGCTTTATTGAGGAGTCAGAGAGTTTTGAATAGGAGTAATTAAAACAAACCCCCTTCTGTTCTTTCTTAGGCCTAAAATAACGCATTCCCATTAATTTAGAAGTTAAAGAAAACACTTGAATTACAAGAGAAGTGGAGAACGCACATTTATTTTCATTTAAAAGGTTTTATTATGTCAAGATGCATGAGTAGCAGTAATATTCAGATGAGCATACATACTTCTTAGCGCATACCCATACATTCTACTGACCCAATTTCCTATCACCTTTTTACTTAAATTTGGCTGCGATCCGTTCAAAGTTGTGGTTTCATTGCTTTATAGTTTTGGATTCTTAAAGCACGCTTATAACTTAACATAATAACATAAGCTAACATGAAAACATAACTTATCATAATAACATAGAGACATAACTTAACACACCAATAACATAATTTAACATAAAGCCATAACTTAACGTAATAAGGGAATTAAATATACATACATACATAACACAATTTATCATAACTTAACATAATGACATAACTTATCATAATAACATAACTTGTCGTAATTTAACGTAATAATATAATTTAACATAAAGACATCATATTAGGATAACTTAAAATGACAACATTAGCATAACTTAACATAGTGGCATAACTTAGCACAATGTCATATCTTAATATAATAACATAATTTAACCTTAACATACTAGCATAACTTATCATAATAGCGTAATTAAACATAGTGGCATAACTTAACGTAATAACGTAACTTAACAAAATGTCATAACTTAACTTATTGACATAACGTAACTTAAAAAGACAATTTAATAGAATACATAACATATTTAACTTAACATAATAATTGGCGCGTACACTCTTTTCTGGTGTTTGTCCGAGCTCCTCCTCCTATTTGTGGGGTGCGTCTTGATGTTGTTCCACAAATGGAGGGACCTACAGTTTCAAACCGATTCCGAACGGCAGATATTTTTACGAGGAGCTTTTTCATGGCAGAAATACACTCGGAGGTTTGCCATTGCCTGCCGAGGGGCGACCGCTATTAGAAAAATGTTTTTATCAATACTTAATAGCTTAAATACAATAGCATAATTTAACATTAATGTGTCTTAATAAGATAATTTAATATAATAACAAAATTTAGCATAACTTAACATAATAACATAGGCACATGACGTAACATAGAAAGATAATTTAATATAATACATAACATTATTTATCATTTCATTTTTAATTTAACTTAACATAATGACATAAGTTAATATATTAACATATTTTAACATAAAAACTTAAGATAATAAGATAACTTAGTACATAACATAATAAGATAATATAGAAACTTAACTTAATAAGATAATTTAGTATAAGGACATAATTTAGCATAACTTAACATAGGAGCATAACTTAACATAATAACATTACGTAACATTATGACATAATTTAACATACAAAATAACGTAATATGATAAGATAATTTAATAGAATACTTAACATAATTTACCATAAGTTAACATAAAGACATAGCTTAATATAATAACATATTTTAACATAACAACTTAATATAATAAGTTAATTTGGTATAACATAATTTATAACTTAACATAATGATATAACTTAGCATATTGGCATACCTCAATATAATAACATAACTTAATACAATGGCATAATTAAACACAATGTCGTAACTTAACATAATAACATAACGTTACACACTAACATAACTTAACATGATAACATAACTTAATATAACAACACATTTTAACATTAAGACTTGACATAATAGGATAATTTAGGACATAACATAATAACATAACACAGAATATAGTATAATAACATAATTTATCATAACTTAACATAACGATATAACTTAGCATATTGGCATATCTCAATATAATAACATAACTTATCATAATAGCATAATTAAACATAATGGCATAACTTAAAAAACTGGCACAACTTAACATAATAACATTATTTTACGTACTAGCATAACTTAACATATTTGTATAATTTCAAATAATTATAAAAAATGTTAATTATAAAAAACGGTAATACTTGTAAAAACCCCGTTTTCGGTCCACTTTCCCTTTTTTCCATTCATATTAACTAATTAACTCTTAAACAAATTCTGCTCCCTCCTACTCATACAAAATGTAGGTGCGGTTTTTCGGCTTTTATCACTCAGAGTTATATATCTTGAAATTGAAAATATTTCCCAGTCCTGTGTCCCATTTTAAACTGTGAGTCAACATCAAAAGTTATGCAAACTTTTTTACTCATCATATGCGATATTTGCATATAAATTACAGCTGATAAACCAATTTTTGACACATACGAATTTCTTACAGTTAGCGTAAATAATGCAATTTAATTTAACAAAAAATGAAATCTGCATGTCACGAAGTCTGTTGCACTAACCCACATGTGGTCAAAGGGATGGGCAAAAAATAAAAGACATAAAGAACAAAAAATAAAAAACGAGTGATGAAGCCCAAAAATACGACAAGATCAAAGTGAAAAAGAGTATTCAATAAAAAAGGATAATTTTAAAAAATATGCGCTTGTAAAGTGAACGGATATTAACACGCGCGTGCCGGACATGCTGTTAGCAAGGAAACAAGTATGAACAGCGGGACTAGTGGGAAGAAGGCTTACAGGATGGGCGTGAGTGCGGCTGAAAATCGTGAAAAGGTGCCTTACATGTGGCAGAGTTACTTTCTTCCAGCGGCTGTAGCAACGTTTTTGGTCATGCAGAAGTTACAAAAAAAAAGCAAACAAAAAAAAAATATATAAAAAATATAAAATAGGAAAAGAAACGAAACAAAAAAAAATATTAAAAAGGATTTACCGCTTTATGTCCCACACACACAAGTTACACTAATAGGCTAGTGCTATGCATGCAATTGACTTTCTATGTAGGCAAGACTGGCATACGCACTCCTTCCTCCATATCTCCTTTTTGCCACCCTTGACACATTTGCCTTTCTATGCTTCTGCATTCTCAGATTTTCACAAATCATGTACGAAAACGTATAACTAATATGATTGCTATGTTATTATCGAATATCCTTGACAGCGACCGCATTACAGTGACGCTGGACAATCCTTTTCCCGCTTTGAGTGTTTTCAACTTCCTTGTCGGCTTATATGCACTAGTGTGTGTGTGTAGCGGGCAACTTACAAAGCCGCATAATATTATATATTCCATCATGTTTTTATTTACAACAGCCAAAAAAACGAAAAAAAAAAATCTTTTATTATTTTCATAAAATTTCACCGGGCACATTGCACGCAGTACCCGTTTGCCTTGGGGCTACTTAAATAAGCAGGCGTTAAAAAAATATACGCGTTATAAAAATTCAACACAGAATAAAAAAACGAAAAGAAAAGGAAAATAATAAGCGAAAAACATGTCCTGTCACCAACGCATAACGAAACGCATGTGAGCTACGCATACACCCACACACACACACACGCAAGCACGCATAGTTATAAGCCGTTATATGAGCTGCCAACATGACATGTGCGAATTTTTTTGTCATATTTTTTATATTATTGTTTTCTTTTATCACTCTGCCTTTCGGTTTTTCTTTTTTTTAATTTTCATGCTTTTTTTGCCAACCACCCCCGCAGCCACAGGCGTTGTTATAACGATGATTGAGTTGCAGTTATTTTTGCATATATACACACATAGCACTGTGCGTAACCCTTGCCATTTTTTTCTTTCAGTTGCTCACCAAAGCGAGCGCTCATATGTGGGCTTTTTTTACTCCCGTCATTTTTTCTTGGCCTTATCCTGTGTGCAGCAACGTGTGGTTTTGCTTTTTCGCCTGTTCTCCTCCCCTTCCTCTTCCGCTTTTGCTGATTTCCTGTTTCCTTTAAACCGAAAATTGGCTAAATTGTGTTAAGGCACATATGCATGAAATTCAATTTAACCCTTTCACATACATCTACGCACAAAGTGCAAGTTTTATGGCAGCGCAATGTTTGTGGGTGTTGGCTGGACGCCTAAATGTATGCACTGCAATTGAATATTTGGTTTCGAAAATTTCTATAATGCGATTTAGACAACGAAAATAAATGTAAAACTGCAGTAGGTTTGATTGGACATCCATAAGCAAGCTTAACAAATATTTTCGATTAACACTTTAGCCGCTGGAAATAATCTTAAAAAGAAATTATATATTATATCTAAATGGGTATGGGAATAAGTTTCCGTTCTTTCTTAGCCAAAGTAGTATGTGTCATTGGAAGCTACAACTTTACTCCATCTTTTAGGCAGCATTCTGATTTCTCTCACGAAAAGTTCGTGTTCTTTTGACTTGATCCATTCAGTGAGCCAGTTTGTGATGCTCTCGTAGGAAGTGAACCGCTCTACAATAAGGGCTAGCTGATCGGAACAGATGGTAATCCGAAGGTGCAATGTCTGGGAAATACGGCAAGATTTCTCAATTCAGTCTCTCCAAATATTTCTGAACCGATTTAGCAACGTGTGACCCGACTTTGTCATTACAGCAAAATCTGTTTGTCATGTCTACCGTCCCATTCGGGCCGCTTTTCTTTGAGAACTCGATTCAAGCGCACCAGATGCAGTTGGTAACCATCGCTAGTGATGGTTTCAGATGGTTTAAAGAATTCATAATAGATGACACCCTTCTGATCTTCTGATCCCATCAGATGCGCAACATAACCTTTGAAGCATCAATATTTTTTTTTCTCTGTCGATGCACCTGGTTCACCTGGCACGCTTAAGGTTATCATAATAAATAAATTTTTCATCGCCAGTGACGATGTGATACAGAAAACCTTTTCTTTTCTGCCGTTCAAGAAGCATCTTACACGTCTCTCGATATCCCTCTCCTTCAATCGATGTGGCACCCAGTTACCTACTTTCAGAAACATTCCCATCGCGTGCAAACGTTTACCGACGGTTGATCTGTCAACATCCAGCTCTTTGTACATACATACAATCAATGGTTCGACATGCGTGTTCATCCAATAATTGTTGTAGTTCAGTATCTTCGAATTTTTTCGGTGTCCCAACGCGATCTTTATCACTCATGACGAAATTGCCACTTTGGAAGCGTCTTTACAAGTTGTATTTGATAGATCGTGATTATCGTGAATATTGATCAATACTCGGCACAAAAACAAAAAAAAAACGAATGCATAAAAAATAGAATGCATAATAAATAGTCAAAACTTGGTAAGATATCGCGTTGTTATTATTGTGACTACGGTTGCATGTGCATTTCCCAACACGTTTAGTTAATATTACTATGGTCACTCAAGGTCCAATTCATTTTTATAAACAGAAATATTATAATAAATAAACACAACTCTGAAATAATTCATTAAAAAGCCTAAGTTTCAAGAAAAATTTAAAAGTTTGAAATTGTTTTAAAAATCAGTGATACTTTAAACCCTTTAGAGACCAAAACTGGCACCGAATAAGTCTTCAGATATAATTACTTGTAGGCCTGATCTAGATGATAAGAATTGTGTAGGTAATACTTTTTATTAATTTTTGGGAAGCCAATAAATCTTTTAACTTTTTAGAGCCTTTCGCATCTTTGTGCGATGAAGAAAAACTTGCTTTATTCGATGACTTCACCAAAAAGAAAGAGGAAGAGAAAATTGAAAATAATTACGAATCGGTTATTTGCAGCGCTGTCAGATCGTTCAATAGACAAAAATATCGTAAGTGCTGCCAAGCTTTCGGACGATGTCGCTACCATCTTGTTTTTAATTGCATATTAAGCTTGTCACAAACTCAATGCAGGCACCCATTGTGTAAAATCAATTACGTTGTAGCATCGCTGATAGAGCAGTTAATTTAAAGGTCTCAAGTAGATGATAGACACTGTGAGGCATCTTGTTTGATCCCAGACGCTATAATTAGAATTGAGTACTCCCAATACTTGATACTGAAAATTGATATTTGAAAAATGTGAGCCCAGCAGCACCGAGAGATTTCGTAGGTCTTAAAACATTTAGGCTAAAAAGCAAATTATATTCCAAGCTGTGGTAAGTAAACGGGTAGATAGTCAAGGAGGAAAGGAGAGAAGCAACAGAAAGAAAGAGATAGGAGAGAATAGAGATTGGGGCAAAGATAGCTAGCCCTATGAGAATTTTCTTGATTCTTTGTAAATCTGAAAATATATTCTAGTTTGAGAAAACGAATATTACTCACACTTATGACAAAATTCGTAGCTTTGCTCTAGCAAAACCAGGGCACTCACAGAAAAAATGATCAGTGCTACACACCTCCTCTAAGCAAAACAGACAAACTGGGTCCTCAATTATGTGGAGGCAAAAAATCGCCCATTGCTCTGTGAAAATCATATTCTAGGGATCAAAATAAGAAACTTCGCCGAAAAAACCATACATCTAAGACGAACTCTGACATCCCCCAATTTGGGTCGAACCTTTTAGTTTCTTTTCTCATGTAAAGGCCAAAAATGGTGATATTTTGAAATGATTCTATGGGGAACCCCCCAGGGGAGTTCCAGGGGGTGTGCCACTGGCATGGGTGGATCGGCCGTCCAAAGTTAGTGGGGGTCGATCATACATTTGGACTCGATTGGAGCACTCTAAATGGGTCAAAGTGGGATTTTTCGTGCGACCCAAATTGGGGGACATCAGAATTCGTTTTAGAGGTATGGTTCCTTCGGCAAAGTTTCTTATTTTGATCCCTAGAATACGATTTTCACAGAGCAATGAGCGATTTTTAAATCGACTCGCCCTAATGCTCACTCTATGGGTTGTGTCCTGTAATAATACCGATCATCGAGCGAACATCTTTTGTTCCAAGTTTGGAAAAGAAGGAGAGTTCGACATTTTTCTGTTCGTGCTAGTCACAAAACACTTGAAGTTCTACAGCGTGCTAGACGGGACCATTCTTCTTCCTCATTTCTTACTTGAAGCCCTGATATAAAAATGAACGAATTTGTGCTCTTAGTCGGTTTAATAAATAATCAGCCATCATCAGTTGATGAACGGAATGCCAAATCAGATTAAAACATCACCGCCATCTGTGAACCTGTATAGGAGAGGTAGTCAATTCCTACTGTGAAAGAAAACTTGACTTAGACTCAATGAATTTTGCATTGCGACATGGCATGCGCATATACGTACGCGTGATTCAACTGATTTATGAGCTTGAAGTTGGTAACGACTTTGATCAATGAGCGTGCTTCGGAGCAATTGGAAGAGGTTGACAATTATAGGCGAAAAAGCATCCTTAGACACATTTTGTATGCGCAGGTATGTTAATAAGAAAAATTGCTATACAGGAAACAAGCTCAGTCCACACGATGTGCAACAAGTCGCAATGTGTCTACCAAAAATTAGTGTTTGGTATAGGATTAGGGTTGGCGTCTTCTTTGGGGCTCAGGATTTTATATAAAAGAAATAAGTGAAGTGATATCTAGCAGTAGTTCCACAAAAGGAAAGCAATTAAGCAGATAATGTGGTGAGTTCTACAGTTTTTGAGTTTCAATGCTTTGAGCCACCTCCAAGGCAACCAAAAAATCCGAAGCTGCGGCAAAGACTTGCACGATGTCAGATTCCACTCATAGTCGTAGGAATGGGTTGTTGTCAATGATAGCATAAGCGTTAACTTATGTGTACAACGTTATTGAAGGAATAGCGGACTACACTTATCTCTTAGAAAGGATCAGTTTCAATGTTCTAAAACGCAATATATGACTCTCTTATCCCTTCTACATATTGGGCAGAACCATGCGATAATTCAATCTAATATCCCAAAGTGTTATACGTAGTATGTAGACTGTTCTTTACCTAAATCAGGTCTTACACACTATCGTTCAATGTTAAATATTCTCTAGTATTTTATTTCAATTTATTAATTTTTTTATAATTCATTTAATTTTTTTATTTTTTTCATTCTTATTCACTCCGCTAAGGAGTGTAGGGCCTCGACAAGATTCTTCCATCGTACACGTTCCTAGGCTGTGGTTTTTGCACCGTCCCAAATGATGCCGACATCTGCTAGCTCGCACTACACCAATCTTGTTCAAGTAATCTTTGGCCGACTGCGACCTTTGTTCCCTTCCGGGTTCCTGGGTCCCAGTGCTATTCTCGTTGTACTATCAGGTGATTTTTTAAGTGTTTTACCTATCCATCGCCACTATCTGGGTTTGGTTTGCCATAGGATGTGTTCCTTATTTGTTGATCTCCACAGCGTATCGTTGCTGATGGTGTTCGGCCAGAATATTCTACAGATGATGAGAAGGCACTTGTTGACAAAATATTCTAGCCTCTGTGGACTTCTTCTTAATTGGCGCGATAACCGCTTACGCGATTTTGGCCGAGTTTAACAAAACGCGCCAGTCGTTTCTTTGTCGCCAATTGGACACACTTAGTGAAACCAAGTCCTTCTCCACCTAATCTTTCCAACGCAGAGCAGGCCTTCCTCTTCCTCTGCTACCACCAGCTGGTACCGCATCGAATACTTTCAAAGCCGGAGCGTTTGTATCCATTCGGACGAAATGACCCAGTCAACGTTGCCGCGGGATCTTTATTCGCTGCGCTATGTCTATGTCGGCGCAGTGTTAGTCTGCATTAATTAGTTCGTAAGAATTTTGTGTTCATACACTTAAATAAACGAATAAAGTGGCAGGCCTTGGACAGATACAAATCCGGGTACTGCCAGTAACATAGAACCAACTGTTGTGGGAACGGGCGTAAATGGAAATGGTAATGGTAATGGTTGCACGTGCTAGGCTAAGGCCTTTATGCACTGCGACCAGATTGATCTATTGTACGCTCTTAATTACTTAATTATAATTATTTAGCATACCGAGGAATCGAACCCGCTTCTTAGGAGGGAGCAATTACAGGTCTGTGTCTCATGTGGCCTAATGCCTCACAGTTGGTGATTAAGTGCTACATAGACTTTCCTTCATCACAGCAGAACCTGCAAGATCTTGTACTAGATAACTCCATTGTGTTAAAATGTTTATTACAGGCAAAGTGCTCCACAGAGGAATCTGAGGCGCTGTTTATCTAGGGTTAGAGCAGATTTTGCTCTGTTGGCATTGAAGTTCAGAAACTTTTTGGAGTGATTAAGCCTGCGTGTGCCGTTCCAGTGTTCCCTGATTTTAGTTTGGATCCATTTTTAGGTTTCCTGTTTTATATTATTTATGTTAAAGCAAACAAATGGGGTAGATCTAACAAATAGTCTTTCTGTCCCTTTTATTTGGCGTGAGATTCTGCCTTCTCGTTTCCTTCGTTTCCCTCATCTTCTGGTACCCAAATCAGTAAGACCTGATTATGAGTGACCAATTTGTTGAGTCCATTGTTACACTCTATTAGGACTTTTGACTTGAATGTGAAGCTATTCAAGGCTTTGAGAAGCGATTGGCTGTCCGAAAGTATTTTAATTTTTACTTTATCCCACCCTCTTTTGAACATGATTTCCACTGTTTGCATTATGGCGAAGAGCTCCACGTGGAAATTCGTGGTATCTGTACTTAGTGTTGGGGCTTTGTGTGCTCTAGGCCCCACTATTCCTGCTCCTACTGCTTGGAGCGTTTTGGAACCATCTAAACGCATAACTAAGTATCACTCTTAACTCATTTTCTTCTTTTTCACATCGACTCCTTTTAATTAAAAAATCCGTTATATTCAAAGCTCTGTTGATCGAAAATATTTGTTACCTTGGGACAATAAATGTAAAAGCTACTGACAGTGATTAAAAACAAAAGTAACTCATAAATAAAAGGCATTAAACTCACTTAATACTCAGTAGCACACATACATACAAGTACTCACTTACACCTACATACATGCCTATACGAGGGGGTTTCAGTAAGTACACGTGTTAGTAAGGAAGACAACATTTTTCTAAAAAAGTTTTATTTTTTATTTTTCAACAAGGGGAAAAATACGCTTTTCCGAATGCTGCAGCCATTTTTTTAACCGCCACAAAAAATAGGATTTGTCGAAATCTCCAAAATACGTCTCTGTCTCGGCGGTGACTTCCTCGTTTGAACTAAATTTTTTCCCCGCGAGCCAATTCTTCATGTTAGGGAAGAAGAAAAAGTTGCATGGCGCCAGATCGGTGGAATACGAAAGTGCTGGTGCGTTATCGTGGTGAAACAGTGTCTATTTCAATTTTTTGTTAAAGCGGTCCAATAACTCTCTGTATTGTCCAGTGATCGTTTTTCCTTCTTCTGAAAAAGCCATGAGGATGACGCCGTTCACATCCAAAGAAATCGTCGCCATGACCTTTCGGGTCGATGGGGCTGTCTTCGCCTTGTGGGGAGCAGATTCACGAGGAGAAATCCATTGTTTTGATTGCTACTTAATTTCTGGTGTGTAATGATAAATCCACTCTGGTGAATCCTATGTCGTCAAACTCGGGTACTTATTCAACGCCCTCGTACATGTGTATGCACACATATTACGAATTCAATATTATTATGAAATTTTCTTCCAATGTTTGTGTGGAAAGAGTTGCTGAAGTTGGGGTGTAAGCGTATTTACTAACATTTGCAGAGGAGAAAAATACACTCGCACAAATGAGTGGGGTTCGATGACAATCAATGGTTTTTGGTCTGCTGGACACACAAAGTGTCTTCCCATGAATACTCACATACATGCGCGTATATCTACTTTATACTTCATACTTTAATATATGTATCGGGAGATTTTTTTAGAGCTTGCAACTTAAATTGATAATAGAAAACAGAAATATTTTTGGAGTGAAATTTTTTTTAGTAGATAATTTCATGAGATTTATTTTTTTTATATGATATCCTGAATATGTTCGCCACGGCTACGAGCTACATCGCTCACTCGATCACTCCAAGTTTTTACTACTTTTCGAATAAATCTGAATAATAAATCTAAATGCGGCCAATGAGCAAAAAAGTGACGCGAAGAATGGGCATCGGGTTTCAATTCTTGCACGAGCTGTATTTTTTAGGCACGTAAGCCAAAATCTTTAGGTAAAATTTGCCACGTAGTCGCTGAACAAAGGTCAACAAATTGAGAACGACAATGAATCGACTTTTCGGCGTCTTCTTCAGCACTTCGCTCTAGATGGACTTCGTAAGAAGATTTATTATTATTATTTTTTTTTTTTCAAAGTAAATTTCCATAATTTGAAAGCTTTGGCATTAAACGATGAACGATGACTTTCTCAACCCTACTGAGCAGAATTATCAACGCAGTTTGCCATTCTCATGCAGCACCCGATACCTGCACGCCATATGCAGTACTCTGGCTTTGGAAGCGGCACTTTGAAGTGCCGAGCGAGTGTTGAACCGAGCCAATGTATGTACAATAACGCCAAAAGGATAAGCACACACACACACACACGTATGCATATATACATTTACTTACTTTACTATCACTGCTTCTGTTTTGTCCATTGTGGTCATGGCTCATAAAGGATTCAAATGTTGTGTGACGTACACAGACACAATCCAGTGCTGCTGCTGTTGAATGTTTCAAAGTGTGGCAGAAATGCACACAACAACAACTACATACATACAAAGAGTTGCATGTTGTGGACTTATATTTTGCACGACACTGGGAAGTCATCTTCTCCCGCTGCTACGTTCTAGCCGAAAGTAGAGTTGTGGAGGCCATCGAATGAAGTGGACTTATACTAATCTGAAATAAATGAAGAGTCTCTACCACATGCCACACAAGTGGACACAAGAACATTAATTCAGGTATAGGAGTAGAAATAGGAGTAGCTACTTAGCCAGTGATGGGAACAAGTGTTGCTACGTTTGGATGATGACATTTCCAATTTTTGTTTTGGTAGTTCAGTTGAAGTAGAGTGGCTAAGTAAGAAGCGACTCTGTGTTTTTACTAGTGCCGGAAGTTGCGAACAGATGTTGCATCTCACACTTGGTGCACTATATAAGTGTTGCATTATGCTGACAAGATAAAAGTTAATAATTTACCAAAAGAGTTTTTAATGAAATTTTTGACAACAAAAAAAAAACAGCACCAATATGGTAGAAAATGTTGATTGTTTGATTATCTGATGCGGGAGGAACAGATAATAGAATAATAAAAAAAAAACTTTGTGGAATTGAGTAGCCGTTTTACGCAAGTAGATTCATTAAGAATTTTATACTGTAATAGCTAGGAATTACTCGACAAGCGCTGCGCTATCGATGACACAAAGTATCTATTAGGTGTAGGAATAAGTTAGTAGTTAGTTCATAGCGTTTTTACAGTAAATTTTTATTTAAACAAAAGACAATAACTATATCAATAAGTTAATCAATTACATGATTGCCTCTTCCCACCCCTCGACCAATTTTTTGATGCCATTCCGCCAAAAATCGCCTTGTCTGGTGTCAACGAAGTTGTGGAGCCAGTTTTTAAAGATTTCTTCGCCTCTATGTTATCGAAGTTAATGTCCTTCATATAGTTTGACAGGGAGCAGAAAAGTTAGTAATCGGTCGCTCCATGGTCCGAGGAATACATCAGACGCTGAAGGATCTCCTATTCGAGCTCTTGGAGTGCGACTTTGACGACTTGTGTAACATGGGGCCTGGCGTTGTCATGTTAACATGAAGGAATATGGTTTGGCGTCGTCTATGATGTCTTTTCAGGCGAATAGCCTCATTTACTTGGTGTAGCTGGGCAATGTAGAGCTTCTTGTTGCCCTGGCATTATTTTCGGGCATTTCCCAGTGCACCACGCCCCCCCGCATTCCCACTAAACACATATCATGCTCTTCTTTAGATGAAGTTCTGGCTTGACTCTGGCCTTTGGTGTATCTGCTGGAGCCACCCACTCCTTTCGTTGCTCAAGTCGCTGCAGTGCTCAAATCACTTGAGTGGTTTTTTAGTTATTGCCGTTTAAAAATGAATTTTATGATTTTTTAGCACAATTTCGCTGCTAAACACGCCTTTGTAATAAGAATGGGGAATTTAAGAAAAAAAAAAGCCTTCCAGAAGAGATTAGCTAACATAAAGATACATAAAACCCTGTGAAAATCGGCGCACTTTGTGAAAAATGATTAGCAAACATACATATTTTGTGAGTTTCTTTCAACAGATGTGCTTATGTGGGCATCAACAGATAAAAAGAGTGTTTGGAAATTAAAAAAAAATCAGGCTTTAAATTTTTTCAGTAAAAAAAGATATGGGCTTGAAGCAAAAGCGAGGGGTCTTGGAAAATGTAGGGAATACCTATTCAAAATTTTTTGCATTATAAATTTTATAAAGATATCAGTATCGAAGGAGAATTTACTTATTTCGGCTGGTTTAGGTTGACCTGTCTGGCTGAAAGCCATCACCTATTGGTCCTTAGTGGTACCAGATGAAGCTTGACCCTTACGTTTCCTTTTCTTGTAAAAAGCCTGCGTCTTTTGCGAATCTAAGTAAGCTCTGAAGTCTTAACCCCGAGAGACATTATAATCTCTCATATTGTAGAGCTCCTAAGCATTTTATTTGGGTTCAGGCGCGTTTTCATGTCCGCAGCGATGCCATTGTACGCCGTATTTAATGGTTTCAGTATGTCGTTTTCTTGTTCAAATGGTATGCAAACAGCGTTCTTGGCAATCTCATCTACAATTTCATTTCCGGCAATACTTTTATGTCCGGGTACTTAATAGATCTACAGCCGTCTGTCTGCGATTAATCGCTCAATTGGCTTCCCTGCTTTTTAGAACATTTTTAGATCAAATTTCATATGAGTTTATGGCTTTCAAATTTCCTTAGTAACTCATTAACTGCGAGTAGCCAGAGAAGTGGCGATAGAACACCACATTGTGGCGTATCCTCGCATGCTACTTTAGTGAGTTTAGCTTCGTTCCATTCTGCCCTTATTATTCTACAACCTAGCAGGTTCTTTATCCAAGAATATATACATACAGCGGGTTCTGTATTTGCTGAATGCAAAATAAATTTAATTTACTTAGCTGGCAACTACAACGGCTAGCCGTTCATTCGCTCAACGTGAGCTAGCCAATGCTGTCGCTGCATTTGACCCTAAGACTTATACCCAACTTTTACTACGACTTCTTATACCCGGGTACAGGTGTGGCCAGTAGCCTGTTTTACCCGTTTTTTCTGAGAAACAAGTTATTTTTTTTAATGCAATGTTCAAGCTGACTGTCTTACGAACATTTTAAGTAGTTATAAACATATATTTGTAGCCTGCTTCTAAGAATTGCGCGCATTCTAAGTTATTTCTAAGAAGTCAATAATTTCTATTGTTGTTAGAATTTTTAGAATACAACCTTTTTCGCGCACTCTTAATTATTTAGAAGAAGACATTATATTGTACCCTTGCTAGAACTTGCTGACAAACAAATGTTTCAAATGTGAAGTTGATTTATATTTGTGAAAATAACAAGTCAGAAAAAATGTAAAATATTACAACATGGATAGCAGAAGGAACATGGAATATTTGTCTTCGAATCAATATATGAGGTAAATACAAATAACTCAAATATAATTTCATAAATGGAATAAAAATTAATTATTTTTATATAGATTATCTGACGCTGAAAAAGAGCAGTACATACAAAACCTGTTTGATGAAATCTCGGATGATGAATTATTTGAATTTTCCGACCCTGAAGGGGATGAAAGCGAACAAGTAGCAGTAGCAGATGGCGTGGTTGAATCGGATGTAGAAGACCCTGATTACACAATTGACAATGCCCAGGTAGATGAGGCTGATTACGAAGAATCTGACAATGAATCCGATGCTGCAGATGATTCTGAGGAGATTAATTTGCGTGCAGCTGAATTCGTAGCACGTGATGGTACCATATGGAGCTCACAGCTACGACTTGCACGCCAAACTAGGCAACAAAATATTTTGCGACAGCGAAGTGGGCCCGCAAGATCAACTACTATGATGTCAATAGTCAATACATATAAATGTTTTATGACTCCGGAAATGGTGGATATTATAGTACACTGCACCAACAAAAAAGCAGAAGCTACATATGCGGAATTAGACGCAGAACATCCAGAGGCGGAACCAAAAACATGGAAGAAGGTTACTTTGAGCGAAATGTATGCGTTCATTGGAGCGCTTATTATGACTGGCGCTAACCGCAGCAATGCCGAATGTGCGCCGGACTTGTGGTCGGTGGAAAATTGTCCATTATATCGTGCGTCAATGGGCATTAACCGCTATCAGGCCATACTGCGGTTTATAAGGTTTGACGATGGCAACACACGGGAACAACGTTTGGTAACTGACAAAGCTGCACCAATATCCGAGCTGTGGACCATGATGAACTACAACTTTGAGCAGTCATATAAGCCAAGTGAATAGACGAGCAGCTCTTTCCATATCGTGGCCGCACCCGTTTCACGCAATACATCCCATCGAAACCGGCAAAATATGGCATCAAAGTGTGGTGGGTATGTGATGCCAAAAACGCATATCCACTGTATGGACAAATATATACTGGCCAAGCACCTACGGGACGGGAACCTAACCAGGGTGAACGCGTGGTGAAGGATTTAGTAAGCCGCTTTCATGGAACCGGCCGAAATATAACGATGGACAATTTTTTTACATCCCTAAATCTACTGGAAAGCTTGTCATCCATGAATTTGACGGCAGTTGGAACTCGGCGGAAAAATAAGCCCTACATACCAAAGAAGATGTTGGCACACAAAGATCGTGCAGAGAGGTCAAGTACATTCGGCTTTAGGCCCAACATATCCATATGCTCCTATGTAATAATTGTGAAATAATGAAGACAATTGAATAATTTAAATTTGTTTGCATATTTAGTTATAAGAAATAATCAATAAAATAATATTTTATAAAGAAAATAATAAATAAAAATGTTTTTCTTTCAAAAAATGAGAAAAAACGAGAAAAAAAGCTACTGGCCACACCTGTACCCGGGTATAAGAAGTCGCGCGTGGTTCCATTTTAGAGAAGAAAAGCTTTTGCCATCAAAAGAGAAGTGTCTTAGAAAATATGGAAATTCAAATTTTAGATTTCTTCAGCTTAATTATTATAAATATATCGGTATCAGAAACTTGTTAGGATCCTGAAAATCGAGACAATTAAAATTAAGAATTTGCTTAGTTTAAATTATAAAAAAAATTTACATTTTACATTTTTTTCAGCATAAATATAGAAAGATACCATCTAAAGGAGAAGGTTTTTAAAAGAAGGGAAAAATTTGTGAGATATAATATATATTTTTCTATTAAAAGGAAATCAAACGCGAAATTTAAAAATTTTTGTCTTCTTTTGCTTGTCCAGGAATTAATGAAATTATTCATGCCGGGATTTTTTTATATTTTTAATGGAATTTTTCTTAAAAAATTTGGTTATCCATCTTCTTGGTGCATTTGAAAATTACCTTTCCACAGAATAAGTTTTTTTCTACCACATCTAAGCTTCGTCCCACAGTGGCTACTAATACAAAATAGACTTAATTTCGTTAAATTGCTAGTCACTTTAAATCGATGCATGTCCTTTTGCTACAACTAAAGCAATCAATGTTAATGCAATTAAATCACAACCTAGCAACAACAACTATAAATCAGTATTAAATCAAACTAAAAGCCAAATCGAATTTACCAAATTTGCGGAATTTTCACACGACTAACAATTGAAAGCATAAATAAATAAATAAACGAATTGCACAAATGGACAAACCTAAATAGCAAACAAATAAATAATAGAGCACGTAAACAAACACAAGTGGTCAAATAAGGTATGTGTGCACGTATATGTAAATGTGTAAGTGGTCAAATAACGCAAAGGATATACAAAATTGCAAGCGGAAAAATGTTCCGCTTCAATAATTACATTTTATATAAAATTAAATTCCAAACAACAACTAATTTATTGCTAGAACAACCACAGTATTGGTGAGTGTAAGGATAACAAAAGCAACAGGATGCGGTGCAGTAAATAGAAAAGCAGAAATAAGTGACAAATTTACAAAGTACAGCTAAGTGAAAGAGTGCTACTGGGGAGTTGTATGTATTTGTTGGTATAATAGTGGCAATTTGTCTGTTGTTGTTGTGATTGTAGTTGTTGTATGCGAGTGCAATCATCCACAATTGCAGTTGTTGTCGTTGTTTTGTGGTCCATCAGTAGCTAAAAGCTACAACAGCTACAATAGCTCACTCAACTCGAGGCTTCCGATCACAGGTGACGGTGCCAAGTGAAGTGCTCACCAGCACACAAAAGCCCTGCACCACATACAAAAGAGTGCAGCACAAACAAACGGAGCCGTATTGTGAAGCAAGCTTACATTTGTTTGTGCATGTAAATATTTTCTATATGCCGGTTCAAATTCAGACAATTTGCCATTCACTATATTCGATTACATTGTAAAAAGCGCAGCGACACTCGCAATCAAATGAAAATTTCAATATTTAAATGTGACTGTATAGTGATGTTCATGTTATTGTTGTTGTTGTTGTTGTGGCATATGCTCCAAATAAAGCTCAAGGTGCACTTAACGTAAATACTTGCCTACTCTTTTTATTGCTGCCCATATGTTTTGAATGTACAAGTATTTTTTGGAGACCCCGGGCGTATGAGTAACACTTGAAAATGTGGATATATCACATCGCAATTGTAGGCAGTAGGGTTAAATAGAAAGAAAATTATAGAAGTTAGTTATAGTAAGTTAAGCGAATACTCGCCTATAACAAAAATACGTTCGCCACTCTTTACTTAAATATTAAAAAATAAACTATATTTTTATAAAAAAAATAATTGAAATATGCGCCTTTATAATAATTTCGGGGGTTGCGTGGGGATGCACCTTTATAATAATTTTGAAAGTTGTGGCTGACTACAGACATTCAGCGGGTAAATTCTTAGTGACTTTTACTTCATATATTATCATGGAAAGTTTTCTATCTACTTTTAAAACTTGCTCAACGCAGACCATAACTGATCAGTAGCTGATCTCTCTGGTGCAACCTGAGTAAGTTTTGTTTTTAACATATCTGGTCCTCTTCTAATTCTTCAGGCAATATATAAGAGCGGGCTTACTAATTCCCCGTCTTTTATTGCGGGGTTGCCCCTCGGCACACAATGCCAAACCTCCGAGTGTATTTCTGCCGCGAAAAAGCGGAGGCAGCGTAAAACTGTAGTTCTCCCCATTTGTGGAAACTATCAAAAAACCACTACAAATAGAAGGAGGAGCTCAGTCAAACATCCAAAAAGGCTATGAGCGCCACGGTTGCAGGTGTTGCAGTGTCAGCACATTCTAGTTTCATCACATAATGCAATGGCAAACATTTCCAACTGCATTCTATAATGCACCCGTGGGAAGTTAAGACTAAATCCAGTATCATACAACAGACTGCGTCACTGCCGGCGAAAGAAGATGACAAGCCAGCTACGGCCACAACGATCAGGCAGTACAGTTCGCGACGGTTGCTGGAAATCTGCATTAGATTTAAGTCAAAAATTGTTAATAAAATTTAAGAGTGAATTTTAATAATTTGTGTTTTGTTTTGGGAGGCTGGCCCACTAATTTTTTTAAGTGTAGAAGGGTGTAAGTCCTTAACTTATATATAGGATGGTCGTTTGAGTAGTCCGTTCAAAGTCTGAGAGGTGGCACTAAAGATAATAAGTTTATGTTACGGAAGAATACACATCAATCATTTCAGTCTGACCGATTCAAGTCTTTGTGTGTGGTATTCGTTTGAATCGAGGAAGTTAAGTAATTTTCCTTTTCCATCACGACACCGCACCAGCTATGCCTCAGCAGTTGTGGTCTTTCACTTGGTCTCTAGACTTTGCTCCGTCGGATTTCTCGGACAACTTTTTATTCCCCAAGTGTGAAGAAATGCCTGGCGGTAACGACGAATGGCTATTTTTCACTCAAATTGAATTATTCGGAAGCGATTAAATTACTAGAACAGCGCTGCACGAAGTGTGTAAGTCAAAGAGGAAACTATGTCGAAAAATAATAAAGGACTAAACACCAAAAATTTTTTTTTTTCCTTGTTCACTCCTCTCGGGAGCATAGGGCCTCCACAAGACTCTTCCATCGTACACGGTCCTGTGCTGTTGTTTTTGCACCGTCGCATGAGATATCGTCATATGCCAGTTCACGCCGCATCGACCTTCTCCAAGTGATTTTTGCTCGACCGCGACCTCTGCTCCCTTGTGGTTTTCAATCCAGTGCCATTCATGTGATGCTGTCTGTGTTTGATTTGCCTAAAGATGGGTTCCTCGTTCGTTAATCTCCACAGTGCGTCATTACTGATGGTTAGGTTAGGTTAGGTTGTGATGGTTGCCCAGAGAGTAGGGCCCACTTGGACGAAATAGTTTGGTTCGTCCCTTGTGATCGTTACTGATGGTGTTTGGCCAGAATATTCTGCAGATGATGCGGCGGTATTTGTTGATGAAGGAATGAAGCCTCTGTGTGTTGGGGTTAGAGACCAGCCATGTTTCGTTTCCGTAAAACAATATGGACTTCATGCATGAGCCGAATATTTGTAGTTTAGTGTGCCTGGAGATTTGCGAACTCTCCCATACTGTATGCATTCGTCCGAATGGCGCCCTTGATTTGTTTAGCCTGCAGTTAACATCTTCATCAGATCCATCATCTGCCGTGATGATCCAGCCGAGGTAGCAGAAGCTTTCGACAAATTCCCCCGGGCATCCGTCAACCAATGTCTGTCATGTGTCATTGTGGTTAACTTTCATAGCTTTGACCTTGGCCATGTTGACCTTCAGTCCAACAGTGCGTGCCAGCGTGACTAGTTTGTCCGCCATCGCTTGCATGTCAGAGAGTTTGTGAGAGAGGAGGCAGAAGTCATCGGCGAAGTCCAGCTCCACAAGATGTCTGATGAAACTCCATACGATGGCTTTTTGTGCAGTGTCAGTTGGCTCATGACGTCATCAAGGTCGATGGCGAAGAGAAGGGGCGACAGAGGACGACCTTACCTTAAGCCTGCGTTGGTAGTGAATGGATTTCTGATATGACTTTTATGAAGCACTGCCAGTTCGGAGTTCTCTTAGAGGGATTTGATAAAGCGGATTTTCTTAGCGGGAGCTCCCTTTCTACAGAGTGCCGTCCATATTGCTTCTTGTTTGATAGTGTCGAACGCCATCTTAAAGTCTAGAAACAGCATGTAAAGCGGGGAGCACCACTCAACTGTATGTTCTACTATAATCTGAAGTGTGTTGGCTTGGTCACCACAGCTTCGGTGAGAGCGAAAACCAGCTTGCTCGTCTCTTAAGGAGCGTTCGATACCCTTGAGCCTGCTTTGTATGATCGCGGCTACAATTTTGTAGATGGTGTTAAGTAGGGTTATTCCTCGCCAGTTGCCGCAGTCACCCAGGTCACCCCCCCTTAGGCAGCTTCTTTGATGATAACACCAAACAGTTAAGTAGTTTTTATTTTTGCATGGACTCTTCAAACGACCCTCGTATATACTCCTCGTTTCGTAAAACCAAAAAAAATGTTGTTCTCATCTCTTTGGCATATTTTCTTAAAATTGTGAAAAATGTTTACGTTTTTATGACAGAAATGTATTTGGCGGCCGCATCATTGCACAGATAGCATCTATTAAATTTTCAACACATCACTATAGCATCGTATTTGCAAACTTACACTGATTTCATAAAAAGTTGCGAAATTTGTTTGGAGAGTGACTCCATCGAATCGGCTTTTCAATGTCGCTACCAACTGTTGTTATTGAAGGTATTACGCTGATTTCATTGTAACCGCAACCAAAAGACAAACGGGCTTACATACTCACATACAAACATGAATACAACACACATACATACATACATACAGCAAAAATATATAGCACAAAAAATATGCCACTCAGCTGCATATGCAAGCATGTATGCACTTCCACGCGAGTATGCTGACAAGTATTGTGTGGCACATTGCACCACACCGCTGTTGCACATATATACGCTATTACATACGTGTATACTGTACAAACAGTCAATTCTAGCAAAAGGATCCCATTGTCCACGCTCACTCACTCATTATTAATCCACTGTGATTGGCAGCGTTCGAATTGAAATGAACAAACGATAACTGGACGACAGTTTCAGGTGGGTGTTGGATATTGGAAATGGACACAAGATGGGGAAAATAACGGAGTTTGGAGGTTGTTTAAGAGTGAGTGGCATACAATTGGCGCCGATTTCAACACATGCAGACATCGTAAGGGTATGTGCAAGAATATTGACCACTGAGCGGCTACAGTTCGTGAATTTATTATGCGGCATTGACAGCATGCTTGGTACACTGATGGCGCACAAAACTTCAGTTCCATTTACTGCCCTACTCCACTCACTGTTTTCCTATACCGATTTCAAATTTTCATCATTCACTGAAAGTTGCTGTTGGTCTTTTAATTCACTCCGCATGACTGAGTGTTGTACTTTTGGGCGGTGGAAAATCGATGCATATTACAAGTATGTAAATACTTTTACGCCTCTATATAAGTACATATGTCTACATGTATGTGTGCAAATGTCCATAAATTCGGATATACTCGTGCATGAGAACACTGATGTACTACGTAATTGGTGGCGTGTAGGTATACAATACCTCAATTGCTCTACCTGCGGCTTCGACAATCCGTTCATCACTCTAAGTACCTGGTTCGGTTGCATGCAATTTATTGTTTGTACGTCAACTTAAATTGTGCAATTTTTGAATGCAAACAAAAAAATCTATGCTCATACGAGGTGTGGCTATTAAACAGCGTGTTTGACGCTGCTATGGAAGAAGTATGCCTTATCAATAGCTGTTTAGCATAAAACCACGAAAGAGTAAGGAAAAACAACTCGAATTGGGAAAGGATATATATATATATTAGGCCGGGTCGATTTGTGGGGAGGCCAAAAAATCGCCCATTGTTCTGTGAAAATCACATTCTAGGGATCAGAATAAAAAACTTTGCCGAAGGAACCATACCTCTAAAACGAATTCTGATGTCCCCCAATTTGGGTCGAACTTTTTAGTTTCTTTTCTCATGTAAAGGCCAAAAATGGTGATATTTTGAAATGATTGTATGGGGAACCCCCAGGGGAGTTCCAGGGGGTGTGCCACTGGCATGGGTGGATCGGCCGTCCAAAGTTAGTGGGGGTCGGTCATACATTTGGACTCGATTTGAGCACTCTAAGTGGGTCAAAGTGGGATTTTTCGTTCGACCCAAATGGGGGGACCTCAGAATTCGTTTTAGAGGTATGGTTCCTTCGGCAAAGTTTCTTATTTTGATCCCTAGAATACGATTTTCACAGAGCAATGAGCGATTTTTAAATCGACCCGCCCTAATATATATATATAATTGGTGTGAACATCCTTCGCTCGGTATTTGGCCGAGCTCCTCTTACTATTTGTGGTGTACGTCTTGATGTAATTCTGTAAATGAAGGGAATAGGATAGAATTGTAGAGGGTCGGAGAGATTACTCTCTTCAAGAGAAAAAGGTTAACGGATAGAGAGGAATTAGGGGGGTGGGGTTTCATTACTCCTCTGCAAACTGCCCAGATTTTGTTTATGGAATCTTAGCAATTTCCGAGCGAAAGAGAATTCATTTTCAATATATCCGACCCGGAAACGTACCATCTATGTCTAGGGAAGACCGGACAGCTTCTGAGCAAATGCTCTGTATCAACTTCACGATCCAAACAAAGGATCACCGATCATATCTACGGTGACTATATGCCGTCTCTATTACTCGTTTCCTATAATTACTCCTGTAATAGCTCGTAGCTCACTTTTTCTCTGTCTGATATACATATAGAGCGACCTACACTTTTAAGGATCCGGCAAGCTGAAGATGGTTGAGGACTTTGTTCGTGGGATATTGTCCGCCGAGCAGCGGGAGATCAATACGCCCGCTCGTTCCTCATTGTTTTTCAAGAAGTTTGACATTAACTAAAGCATCCCAGCATTAGACCATCCACCTTACTCGCCGCGTCTTGCTTTGGCTGATAGGCGTTGCCCTCAGTTTTTTCCCTCACCATGTTTTCCTAGTTATGCCGAACATACCGCAGATACAATATGGCACCGCACTAAACCAAAGCTATTGAACCCCGCTTACCAAGCGAAGAACCTTTAAGCTTTCTATTGTCTTACAAGTCCTCATACACATTATAATGGGTTGCTTATTAGTTCCGAAGAGTTTTGTAGCAATCCACTAGTTTCGATTGCATTTTATGTGAATCCAAAGTCTCTAAAGCAGCTTGACTTCCTAATGTGTCGTATTACTCAGCCTCATTTGTTCTCCCTCAAATAGCTGCGCGGCTACAAGTTTTGCTTTCAAAAGGCTCCAACTGGATTGTGGTTGGGCAAGTGCTCATTGGCAGGTTTTTATGGAACCCTGGTGTGAATATTCTTTCACAAGTAGTCTCCTCGTCCAGTTGGCACCTATCAACACACCCGACTTGGCCTTTTTAATCGATGTATGGTTATAATTCTTCACAGCAGTTTCCTCCAGAGACGAACGCGGTTTCTATCATTCAGGAGCCTGGGTTCGCCCGGCACATTTTAGCAAACTTTTCTCTCTGCATCTGTTACATTTAGTAAAGCCAGAGTAACTTTTCTGAGTCTGTAATTTTTTGGCACGGATGTTCGGCCTTGAGCTGGTAATTTCTAATCCACCAAGAACCTGAACGATTCAAGAACTTAAGACCACTAGGATCTTATACCCATTGAAAATCTTCACTCCCCAAAAATCTTTGTCAATCAAGAAGTCTAAGAATATTAACCCCATAAGAATTTCTACTCTTTAAAAAGCTCAACTTTTCAAGAGCATCAACTCAATAAGAACCAGCACCAATCACGAACCTCCTTACACCAAAGACCTTTACCAGTTAAGAACATTAAACCACTAATGACTTCTACCCTCTAAGAACCTCCACCCATTAAGAACCTTCATCCACCAAGATCGTGCATCAGTCAATTACTCTAACCCACTAAGAAACTTTACACATCACACGAACCTTTGTCCATTAACCAATGAAAAAGTTGAATCCACTAAGAGTCTTAACCGCCTAAGAATCTACACTGTTCAGTCAAGAACATTAACCCACAACGGGTAGAAGGCTCAGACTTTATACCCATCAAGAACCTCTTCTCACCAACAACCTCAACCCACCTAGAAATTCCACACACTACAGATATTAATCTTGCGGCCGCCGTGGCTGAATGGGCTGGTGCCGGTTCGAATCTCGGCGAAAGATCAAAATTAAGAGAAACATTTTTCTAATAGCGGTTGCCCCTCGGCAGACCTCCGAACGTACTTCTGCCTTGAAAAAGCTCCTCATAAAAACTATCTGCCATTCGGAGTCGGCTTGAAACTTTAGGTCCCTCCATTTGTGGAACAACATCAAGACGCACACCACAAATAGGAGGAGGAGCTCGGCCAAACACTCGAAATAGGGTGTATGCGCCAATTATATATATATAATATATAAATATCTTAATCCAACAAAAACCTTAATCCACTAAAGAGCTCTACCCACTAAAAATCTTAACCCACCAGAATCCTTAACTAACCAGGAACTTTCACCAATCAAAAATCTCAATCCCCTAAAATTTAAACTCATCAAGAACCACAAAGAACATCCACCCGCCAATAACAGAAAATACCACTTTTAGCACCTCCACTGTTTGTACCTCCACCCAAATTGTAAAAATAGAAAATCCAGCTAAAACGAAAATACCAAAGTTTAACAATCTTTTAACTTATCAACCCCCACTAATTTTTCATGGACAATTATTTTAATTACTTTGCTATCAGCTCATTTACTTCCAATTACATTGATTTTCATGCTAAATTTAATACCGCAAAATTTCTAAAATAATCAATACAAATACAAACAATTAAACTGTTACCAATAATTACCCGCTAACGAGTTGATTAGTGGCTAAAGCTACCAGAAAGATATTTGAATTGAATTCTAATGCCAACAAAGCGAAACCACATGTGATTAAAATTTACACTAATTTCCTAATTGAAACCCGATTTGACATTGACTAAGTCAAGTGACAAACAAATCAACCAATCTGAATAAATAAAAAAAATTTAAGCCACAAAAAAACAAACCAACAAATAAATAAGCACCAGTATGAGGCAGAACAAAAAATAGCCAGAGAAGCTGGGGCAGTGAGTGAGGAGCAAAAAGGATGCAAAGGATGAAGCGACAGAAGCAAAAAATTACGACAAATTAAGGGTATTAATGTCTGCATGTATATATGTATGTATGGATTTGTATCTAGGTATGCATCTGCGCCTCCGAAAGGCAATTCATCATAACAAATAAATACCAACAGATTGTCACACAATTAAAATGCTGATGATACAAAATGCCGGCTAGCGACGAATGAGTGAATGCACCGCTAAAGCACAAACAGACAAACAATTTTACAAATATAAAGTACTTGCGCATACCGTGCAGTGGGAAGCCTAACGACTCAACACACATTCTAGTTCATGAACTGGTACCTAAGGGTAGAAGTGAAACTAGTTACAGAGTGAGTAGAATTATATCAGTTGCGACATTAAAATTTTATGAAAAGCAAATATTTTCCTTAATGTTTTGAAATATTATTCTTTAATAAATTTCAGAAAAAAAATTTTTTAAAATTTTAAAAATTCGAATCATTTGTAAAAATTTGAGAAGTTTATAAAAATTTGGGAAATTTGTAAAAACTTGAGCATTTTGTAAAGATTTGAAAAATTTGTAACAACTTGAGAAATTAGTAAAAACTTGAGAAATTTGTGAAAACTTGAGCATTTTGTAAAAATTTGAGGATTTTGTAAAAAGTTGAGAATTTTGTAAAATTTTGAAAAATTTGTAAAAATTTGAGAAATTTGTAAAGAACTTAGTAATTGTAAAAATTTTTAAGAAATTTGTAAAGAATTTAGTAGTTTGTAAAAATTTTAAAAAATTTTACAAATTTCAGAATTTTGTAAAAAATTTAATATTTTGTAAAAAGTTGAGAATTTTGTAAAATTTTGAGAAATTTGTAAAATTTTGAGAAATTTGTAAAAATTTTGAGAAATTTGTAAAAATTTTGAGAAGATTGTAAAAAATTTAAGAAATTTGTAAAAAATTTAGTAATTTGTAAAAATTTTAAAAATTTTGTAAAAATTTCAGAACTTTGTAAAAATTTGAGAATTTTGTAAAAAGTTGAGGATTTTGTAAAAATTTCAGAATTTTGTAAAAATTTCAGAACTTTGTAAAAATTTGAGAATTTTGTAAAAAGTTGAGGATTTTGTGAAAATTTGAGAATTTTTTAAAAATTTGAAAAATCGTATCATTTGCAAAAAATTGAGAAGTTTAGAAAAACTTGGGAAACTTGTAAAAATTGTTAGACTTGAGCATTTTGTAAAAATTTGAAAAATTTTTAAAAACTTGAGAAAGTAGTAAAAACTTGAGAAATTTGTAAAATCTTGAGCATTTTGTAAAAATTTTAGAATTTTTATAGTCTCCAACAATTCAAGCTCTTTTCATGTTGCTCGCTGTCTGGGCATTCTCAAAACATGTCCAAGCTATTTAATCTTCTGGAACTTAATGAAACGTATCATGGTTTTGTTTGTGTTGAATAGCTCCAACTGGCGATTATATTGTATCTAATTCGAAAGGAACCATCTCACCTAACAGGCCTAAAAATGTTTATAAATACTTTTCTTTCAAATACAGGCAGGTGAGAGCATCCAGCTTTATAAATCCTTAATTTTCACTCCGGAGATGTGAGTTTTGATTTAACTAGCTTCATATTGGAGTAGTGAGACTTTTTAGTAGCTAAAACTCTGCTATTAATTGCTACTCGTGGTTCTTTATTTGCTGATATTTTGATACCAAGGTAAATTCTTGTTTCATACAATCTGAAATGTGCATTCCAATAAGCAGATTGACATTATGTCTTGAACCGGAGTTGGATCGAACAACGTACTCCGTTTTCTTCATGCGAATTCTCAGGCCAGTTTTTCGAATTATTTTTTTTAGTTTTATAAACGCATCCTGCAGCTCAGTTCTATATTTCACCATTAACATATAAATATGTAAATTTTAATGTATCATAGAAAAAATTTTGTATCTAATTAAACTTTTATTAATTTATTTTAAACCTATAATGATAAACATCGACTCTCAGGAGCAACAATTTGTTTTTTTTTTTCTATTTTTTACCAGATCGCTCAATCAAGGAGAAAAGGAAGAGGTTAAAAACCAGACAGGTAGAAAAAAAGGAGGAAGGGGCTTGGGCTAGAGGAGGACAATCAACAGTGGCGATTTACGTTTGTATTAACCGCTTCAGACTACTGATGAATTTCACCAGACGTGTGATATTTAAACCCGGAATATTTGCCGGTGTAACGAAAAAGTGAGAGCTTAGAGGTCCAAACCTTTACCCGACGAGAGCAAGGCAGCTGAAAAGAAGGTGCTGAGATGATTCGACCTCGACTTCCAGACAGCTTCTGCAAAAAGGACTTGAAGCAATCCCAAGCCTCACTGCATGGACAGTGTCCGGTGAGGATACCTACAAAATTCAAAAGCAGCGGCTTTGTTAGTCTTATAAGATCGCTCGAGTGCCCAGGATCTACCCGTGGCCAGAAGGATTTCGCGACTATGCACGTTTGCAGACTAGCCCAGCCCTCGCTGAGTTGACGAGTAGTAGATCAGTAGTAGATCACATGTTCTCTAAGGAACTCCAATTCTCTCGTGTTGCGATGAAGCCGTCTCCAAGGTCCCCTGCCTAAGCTCATCGGCCCAGCAGTTTCCTTGTATGCCACTGTGATCGTTTGTGTCAACTCAGGTAAGTGTTGTACGAGCTTGTGTGTGGTAGTGTTTTATTTTACTCTATTGCGTTGCTGATGCGCCGCCTATGAGGCACTGTATGTAAATAAAGGTAATTTTCTTTGCAGGTTTTTGTATGTTTAATTGTTTGTTTGTTGTTGTTGTTAAAAGTTAGAGCTTATGTGTAATTTTAGAAATTAAGTTTCGTGTAATTTTTTCCAGTTACATCGCAATGGAGCACGCAGAATATTAGTTTTAGTTTTTGAGGAAGTTGTTGGTTTTTTGTTTGTTTTTGTTACGAAATATATAAAATATCTACCATCCATCTTTATACGGTGCGTTGCCTTGATGAATCCACATTTTTTTCTTTGCCATATGCGGACGTTTCTTTGCAATTTTGGCCTTCAAACGTTCAAATACCACTTTACAATATTCGCTGTTGATGGTATTTCATTCTCAAGATAGCGGAAGAATATTACACTACGTACATCCCAAAATACCGAGGCCATAACCTTTTCAGCCGATTGTTATGCTTTCAGGCGCTTTGGACGTGGTTCACCGGTGACTGTCCACTCAGATGACGATCGTTTTGATTTCGGAATGAAGTGATGGATCCATACTTTCTCCATTGTAGCATATCGTCGCAAAAATTCTGATTTATTACATGCAAATATGGCCCAACATTGCTCAGAATTATCAACACGTTCTTGTTTTTGGTCAACAGTGAGCAAACACGGCACTCACTTTGAACAGGGCTTTCTCATAGTCAAATGCTCATGCAACATAAAGCCAACGTGTTCCTTTTATATCTCTACGATGTCAGCTACCACATGCAACTCCATTTTTCTATCACTCGAAGCAATTTTGGGGATCTTTTCCCTGCGTTGTGCATCATCGGTGTCCCTACGACCACGTTTGAAGTCAGCAAACCATCGCTTTATTGTCGTTTCTGATGGAGCGGAGTCCTCATAACATTTTGCAAGCCATTGATGAGATTGCATGGTATTTTTTCCCATGACGATGCAGTATAAAATTGAAGCATACAATTCTTTTTGATCCATTGTTTTGAAACTAACAAAAGTCGCGCCACTCTTAGCACAATAACTCACGAACTAAGTAATAGAAATTCATGAAATTTTAACAGTTGTCTTTTTGAGGTTAGTACTAACTGAAAAAGAGATGAATGCAATAAAATTAGTGCCATCTATGTGTAGGGCCCCGGACTTTTAAATTAGCTGGTGAAATGTTGATACACAAGGTAGCAAAAAAACTACGTAGCTCACCGCTTTGTTAAAAAATACCCATCGCTAGCATTGAAAAATTGTAGAAAACAAACCACTTCAGCTGCACAACAAATTGGTAGTAAAATAATTCAGAACTAGTAGCTTTAACTGCAGGGTACAACTACATATAAGCACACATATATCCAATGTACAATTTACTATAAAAGCTGCTCCGCCAATGCTATTACAAAATTACTGGCCATGCGGTGTCCAACAAAAAGGATTCCACCACATACGAGTATTTTGCGGCCAAAAAGTCAGCGTGAAAAGTTTATTCGAAAATAATTTTTCATTAAATGCGCTGCAAATCAAATGAAAATCCTGAAATCCTGCGTAATCCGCACACCAAATGGAGACACAATGCGGGAGCATGCATGCACTCACACATACTCAGACACATATATTCCTATATCAGTGCATATAATGCCGCGACATTGGTAAATTTGCTTCTGTTCGTTTCATGCGAATTAATTCCATTTTGTGGCATTGTATGTGTTGCATAATTAAAAACGTAACAATATGTCGCAAGCCAACAGTTTGGCGGTACATACCTACTCGTATATGTATCTACAATATCCACATATGTATGTATGTACTACGTACAGTATCTGCGCAACGAATTGTGTGCGGTAGGAAAATATTGCGAGCTCTAACTTTGGCAGGCAGTACAAACGATTTCATGTCAAGCGAGCCCAGTATTTTGGACATTATAGCAAATTTTTCTGAAAATTGGTTTACTAAAAAAAAATATTAGTTTTAGCTACTTTTTTTTTATAGGATGAAATAGTGAAATAAGCTTAAAAAAAAATTTTTTTTTTTAAATTTTTTATTTCTGGAAAACATTTTTTTTCGATTGAATAATAAAAAAAATTAAATTTTTATAACCTGAAATTCACAGCTATTAATCAGAAAAATGTTAAAGGGTGCCTTTTTAAAAATTACGAAAAAGTTGTACAGAATTTTTTTTTGATTGAATAATAAAAAAATCCAGAAATAAAATATTAAAAATAAAAAAAAATCCAGAAATAAAAATTACAAATTTATGAAACAAAAGATCTAGAAATAAAAAAATAAATTCTTTTTTTATTATTCAATCTAAAACAAATCCAGAAATACAAAATAAAATTTTTTTGTTTTTATTATTCAATCTAAAAAAAATTCTGTAAAATTGAATAATTGGAAAAAAATTTAATTGAATTGAATAATAAAAAAAAAATTAATTTATAAAATAAAAAAAAAAATATTTCTTTTATTTTTTATTTCTTATTTTTTTTATTGAATAATAAAAAAATTTAAAATTTGTATAATAAAAAAATTTCAAATTTATATTTCTGTATTTTTTTTTACTATTCAATATAAAAAAAAATTCTGTAAAATTTGTTTTGCGATTTTTGAAAAAGACATCTCTGAAATTTTTCTCATTAATAGCTATGACTATCCTCACTAATACCTACAAGTATCATAGTAGGCTTCCCATAACTTTTCGAGTTATATTTAAATACTGACAGCGAACCAGCATAGATCAATAAGTGTGCCGCCATTTCTTTACAAATTAGTTGAAAAAATTTGTATTCCCTTCCGTCAGCGCGGTAGCGATCGTCTTTTCGTAAATAGAATTTAACTTGCACTGGGGGCAATCGCCATCACAACATTACTTTTAGATGTCAATGCGCACGCTAGAGTTCTGTTCAGGAATAGTTCATTGCTACATCTTCAGTACGAAAGAGAAGAGGTGAGTGGAAAGCAAAGAAAAAATACTTCAAACTCAGCGAAGAGAAGAGCGCGGCAGCGCCTGCGATTGATTTGCGCTAGTATGCGTATTGCATTGTATTATAAAATGTATGTTTACTGCATCACATGCGAAGAATAACTCTTAAAAAATTACTGCTTTCTCAGATTTTTCATGCACAGCTTTTCTTTTTTCAGAAACATTCTAAGAAGAAAATTATATTTTTCGAGCTGGTATCATTAGCTTTACAACTACACATAAGTGCAAATAATTCAAGTTTTGTTTTATAGCTCAGTCAAAAGACGGGCTTTCTAAAAGTTTTTCAACAAAAAAAATTAAACTTATATATGAGGGAGAAAAATAAATAAAGTACAAATTTATGTAATTTAGAAACGTTTATTTTACATTCCTAATTGTTCGCCTTGCACATATTTAGCTGTCTCCAAAGGGAGGGGCGGTTGAAATGTAATGCAACGATAGCGATTATCCCCTCGAATTGTTTTACTATTTTAATTGTGTGTATCGAGCATATTAAAGTGAGCAGACTGGTGTATACTTACTGGTTGACAATTGGTTGGAAAAGAACCCGCCATGAATTGACAAATTGTCACTGAGTATACACCAGTCTACTCACCTTAATCTATTCTCTTTCAATACGCGTAATTAGTATTTCCATGTCCCAGAAAGTAGACTATTGCCTCCGCAGCATTACAATTAAAATAGCCAAACACTTCCAGAAGGACAATCGTCGCCTCTACATTACATTTCGACACTTTTGCGGTAGTCCCTTTGGGTTCTCCTTCTCTCCTTCCCCTTACTTACCGTAACCCAAAATTTTTTTTTTTTTCGTTATTAAAAGCTGATTATTTTCTAATTCTCTACTTAGTTTTCCTTCAATGCTATGGAAAAGTTACACTCATATTCCCACTTTAGCTTGGGTTGTTGTTGTTGAAATGGTTAAGTATTTCTACTGAAATTATCATAATTAGCTACCAGCGCCGTTCTACTACCACTGTTCTCGTGTGATGATGTCTGTTTTTTTTTTAAGTCAAATCCATTTTGTGAGATCCAAGCAGAGCATCTCCATGTCTGAGATCTCATTAACTTGCTGTAAGAAAGGCTTACCGAAAGAGCGAAGTCGTGCCTTAGCTAGCCCCGGACATTCAGTAGTGGAAAAGACTTTCTTTCACCCCGTCCGCTTGAGAGCTTCTGCAGATGCGATTAAAAGGAAGATTTGATCTGGGTGCATGATCCCCTAGCTTGGGTAATCTCGTGATCGTTCTTTCTTGATACCGACAAATCTGCTCGGTTTCCGGTACAAAGGGAAATACAATAGGTCAAGTAAATTCTATTATAAATTAAAACAGTAAGACATTTGAACTCAAAAAGTTTTCCCTGCAATATTTGGTTATGAGGTTCGAGTATTCGCTGAGGAGTGCCATAAAATTATGTCAACTCATAACCTCCTAACTAGCGATTAATTATACAAATTTTTTTAAATATTTCTGGTAAGAATACAGGCAGTGGCAAATCAGTCCCTTCTATTCACGGTCACAAGGCGGCTTTATTCACCTCATAAGTACTTCTAGAAAATCAAAGTATTTAAGTCTTAGTTTGAACATTCTTACATCTCTCAAATAAATTGCGTACCAGCATTAATGCAGTTGAGCTCTGAGTAAGTGATGTCACTAAATCAAATCAATATGTCTCGGCTTTCGAGCTGACCTCCCAAAGCATAATCATAATTGCAAATCTCATAAGGTACCCTTACCGTTCCTAATTCATTGCACAAATACTGTATACTCGTATGTATAGACAAATGAAAGTGGTATGTTGTTGCCTCCGCTATTATGAGAGGGGTCAGTAAAGCCACAGCTACAGAAATACACACGCAAACTGAACAAATGTATGCATGCAGGTGCCTCGATATGCCAAATTTACAGATGTTACCGCGGAAAATATTTGATTTCAAATTTGCTTGTAAAATGGATGAGGAATCAAGGTTTTGCACAGTAGATATAGAAAAGCAGTGACTGCGATTTATTAGTTGCATTGATATTCACATATTATTTTCAAGCAAAAGCTGATTGTAAGCGCATGCAAAACATATGTAAAGTAATGGTGCGGTGGTGGCCATTCTCTACTATAACTTATTTAAACTTAGAGCTTGATTGGGACACCACAAGTTTGAGCTCGAGTTCCCCCTCTAATTCTCAATTTTGCGAAACTCCTCGTGTCCCTAATAAACGATGAAATTCTTTAGATGGCTGTAGATGCTAAGCCAACGTCCAGATATCCAAAGAAACAAGAGCTTCGAACGCGATGTCGTATTCTGGTAAGAGCGGGACAGTGGCTGAGAAAGTGTTCAGCACTCTCCATTTCCTCATCTTTCCTACCTGTGCGCCTGTAGTCATAAGAGGGTAACTCCATATGTTTTCCATGTATTTCCTTCGTGCAGTGTACGGTGATAATACCAAGCACTGCACTAATGTTAGTCTGGTCTAGATTATTGAGGCATCTAGTTCTATGTTCACTTCTTCAAAGCCAGATCTATACTTTTACCAAACAAGTGAACTCGATAGTATGTATATCTGCTGTTAGTCTGAGCGATGTAGACTGACCTGATCCAGAGTTCACTTGAGGATATAGAGATGCTCACAAACTGGGCACAGTTGACAGATTAAGATCAGTTCCGTTTCTAGCTAACTCATTCGCGATCCAATTTCCTGGAATGCCTCTATGTTCAGAAACTCAACCAACATTCGCATTGCACTGATAAGCCTGCTCATTTAAAATAGTTCTACATTCGATTGGCACTTAGGTTCTTAACGCTATGCTAATCACAATTCAAAAGGGGGTTTTGGAGCAGTGGTGGAGTCCAATCTGGTTCCCTATGTATTTCTGGAAGAGTTCCGAGAATTTTTGAGTGTCCAAATCTGAAAACTTTCCAAGGTAGGTATGCATTCAGTCTGACTACGTTGCAATTAGCCGAGAATTTTCCAAAGGTATCTATGGGCAGCTGTAGCCGAATGGCTCGGTGAAAGACCAAAAAAAAAGAAAGAGGCAATGGCAAACCTCCGAGTTTATTTCTGCCATGAAAAATCTCCTCATAAAAAATATCTGCCGTTCGGAGTCGGCTTCAAACTGTAGATCTCTCCATTTGTGAAACAACATCAAGGCACACACCACAAATAGGAGGAGAAGCTCGGCCAAACACCCAATTATATATATACCTATATCTGGGAAGAAGTTCTAATAGAGTCTCAAGAGTTCTGGTTGAGGTAAGAGACAGCACTCCAGTGATAAGCATAGATGCTGCTCTTTGTACCGTTTTCATTTTGCTCTCGGATAACACAGTGACCTAAACAGTTACAAACACAACTCACCAAACAGTGACCCCCAGTTCAGCCAGTGTACCGTTTGCGTTTTGAAGCCCCATCTGAGTAAGGCCAAAGGCGAAAGCTCTTATGAATACTTGCATCAGCTTCATTCGAGGCCTTTTGTTTTTTTTTATTTAATATTTTTTTGTCTCATTCTTTATGTTGGAAAAAATAGCGCTGATGGCTTTGGCAGAGAGAATACGATGAGAATATTGGATGCGTTGTAAAGAGATATACAGAATGGCGTTGCTTACAATCATCGTCTCTGTAAAAATTGGTAAACATCTCTTCGAGACGTTCATTTGGCCCTTTAAGAAATTAAAATACTTAGAAATTTTTAACCGAATCATTATCATAATTCGAACTTTGAAATTCGAGCGGTGGTAAATAGTAGGCTAGAGACGGGTATCAGATGCAGAAAGCGGAGAAAAAACTAAAGATCGGATACAAATAACAAAATCCGATACCAAAAAGACAGAGACTAGAGACTAGACAGAGTCAAGCAGAGACTAAAACCAAAGGACAGAGAAAGAGATCAAAGGCAGAGGTCATAGGAATGCAAAAACTAGACACAGAGGCCAGAAACAAAGAGGTGATCTTATTAAACTTCATGAGCAAATTTTCACTCTTATTTTGTGCACAGAATAATAAAAGAAGAAATTGTGATTACCACAGCGGGAAGTTTGACCACGGATGTGATTAACCTGCACGTTGCTGATGTGCATTTGAGTAACTCTATAGATAAACTCTCACTCCGAAACTAGCAGCTAATAGCCCTCGCTTTAAAATCACCACCGTTGAATGAAGAAGTCCAATGAAAGTGAAAAAAAGTAATGAAAATGTATAGCAGCCAAAGTGGAGCTGCGAACTTAGTAGTTTTTTGAAACTAGAAATGAGATTCTGCAGAAAAAGTTGAGGAAATATACTGTAAATGCTATCACAGTAAGCCGACTTAGGCTTATTATCGATTCAGGATCTTATTCCGAAGCCACTCAAGATTATTTACAGCATTATCGACTTATTTGAGATTTGCCAGCATTTCTTTGTTTCCTCAATGAAAAAAGGCAAAAACACAAAATAAAAGAAATCACTTTTCGACTATTTAAGATTTAAGCATTAAAAAGTTTAGAGTATCAAATCAACTGCTCTACTCCACCGTATCGATTGTCTCACGGTCAGAATATCTCTGTTTGTTTTAAGTAATTTTCAGCAAAATTTTATTTCGTTGCAGAAAAGAAAACTGTAACTTGAACCTTCACACAAAACAGGCACATACATTTGCCCACAGTACGAAGAGTCGAAAAAAGGGCACAGCACCCAGAAATAACCGCAGCCGCCAAATGTAGAAAAGTCGATTTCACACATAATTTGGGGCTAAAAACACAATCGCGTACAAGCATAGATAAAATAATATTTGCATAAATTTGCATGTGTCGCAAAACATACACATATGTAGGTATGTATGTGTGTGTGCATAATTCGTGCCATTACCTCATGTGTGCATATGTCATAGCCGCCAGTATCCTCATAAATCAATTAGGCACACGAATTGACAGTCCAAATGCCAAAATTTGTTTGTTTGCTGCTTCTTTACTTACTTGCAGTCGGGTTGCGGTTTGTGCGCTCAAAAGTAGGCAAATGTTTTTTTGTTTTGCTGGTTTTTGTAGTATGGGTTTTAACGACAATAATCCGCTACCGGTGTGGGTTACATTAAAACATACTCGTATTTGGCGTCAGGTGCTTGCAGATTTATTACTAATACTAACTAATTCTTATTTGATGTGTGAAACGTTTTTGCAAAGGGCTCGCGAAGGTGGAAAGAATTTAAGGAACACTTGAATTGTGATTTTTTTTTTAATATTAAAGCGATTTACAATGCGACCACTGAATGTTTGGGAGTGAACTAAATTTTGTAACGTGGGATGTATTGAATGGTGTAGTGGTTGATGTACAGTAATGAGTGATGAACAATAAACAACGAGCGCCAGTTTTTCGGCTCACATGAATGCAAGAAGAATCGTTTTCATCGAAAAAAGCGCAAAACAAAGATAAGGAGTCTTTGAAAAGACGCGCTTAAAGATTGTTTGAAAATAAAAAAATTAAAAATAGTAATTCTTTTAGGCCACACTATTTTTATTTAAAATACGTATCTTAAAATTATATATGAAAAATTAAGTAATTTGGATATTCATGAGCTCGTCTATAGGCTGTCATACGAGAACTAAAATTTTCAAGGACTCACTCCCACATTATCACATTGAGTTCAGCAAACTCGTTTAAAATTTTGTGTTCCAGCTCTGGAAACATTGCTGGTTTATTCACATAAAATTTACCTTTCAAAAAAGCCTCTCCAAAAGTATTCTAGTGGAGTTAGTTCGAATGATCTAAGTGGGCAGTTCGTATCACCACTAAGTGAAATTAATCGAGTGGGAAACTTAGATCGCAATAATGCAAGACTTAAGTTCGCCTATGTTTATTCCTTCAAGCTCAGTTCACAAAAAATCTTCAATCAGCTGTCTACAGCAATGTCCATTGACAGTAAGAGTTCTTCCATAGCACCCAGTATTCTTAATCGTCTGGCTATCAAACCCGGACATTTACAGAGAAAGTGCTCAACAGTCTCCTTCTCTGAAAGGTCCCCACAGCTTCCTTAATGAAGGTGAAATGATAAACCTAGCTTTTCCGCATGTATGCCGATCGTCCAGTGATCAGTAAACACAACTACGAGCTTAGAAATTGAATGGCGAGAACCCCAAAGGACTTTTTGAGTCCTTCCTATATTGTACTGGGGCAAAAAGGTTTTCGAAATAGCCCATGAACAAATGAAGCTCCATCTTTTCTGCACTTTTCTAAGAAATAATTTATGCAGTTCCTCTTTAACAACTGTCACGGGTATGCCGCTGACCCGGTAGGAGGACCCTGAGGCCAATTCAGTCCACTTCCTGGCAAACTCATCAGCAAATTCATTTCCCCTATGCTCCTGTGTCGTGGAGCCTAGATTAGAGAAATGTTGCCTGCACACCCAAGAGATTTGATCCCCTCCTTACAGGAGGAGCGTACTGGTTCTGCTCCATGGCCTCGTTAGAGCCTTGATCGATAGATAAGATAGATAGATAAATTGACTGATTTAGAGAAAACCCCCGCTTCGACTCCTGCTTCCGTCTTGGAGCCGTCAGTGAAGACAGAGGTGCGAGCTTTGGTGCAGGTTTTCCCCTCGATCCAATCTTGCCTATTTGGAATGATTGCCCTAGCACGAGCCTCAAAGTCTAGTTTGCGGATGGAGAGATCTGTCCGAAGCTCGGAGAAATACGGTGTTAACTGCCCAAAAATGCTACCTTATCCCTTGAGAGATTGCCTCCAGGGGCCAACCTCCTTTAACCTGATTGCACTTTGTGATGCGATGAAAAGAACGTAAAATTCGATGAGAAGTAAGTGCAAAAACGATATTCAAGGCAGCTCCGGGGCAAGTTTTACATGCAGTCCTTTGCACCCTTCCCAGTTTAGTGATATTATAGCTCTTGCGTTAGAATTGGCAGAACTACTACGGTGTACATCCACAGTAGGGCCGGTAGCTTGGGTCCCCATTTTTTGGCGAAGATAGATTTGAAGGAAAAGGAGACTATACTAGCCTTCTTTGCCCGATTTTCAATATGTAGCTTCCAATGGAGTTTGGAGTCAAGTATCAATCCAAGACACCTAACTTCCGATGAGAATGGGAGAACGTGGTTGTTTAATTTGGGAAGTCCAAAGGAGCGAGGTAGTGTTGCTAGATTCGGCGGACGATTTTTGGACCTTTGTTGGCTACAAGCAGTAGATTGTGTATTACAATAAGTTTTGTATGTCGATAAAAAAAAACATAATTTTATATTTTAAAATGCAAATTCCAATTTATGAATTCCGTCCCTGAAATAATAATATGGAAGGGCTGCAAAATACGCGCCCACACCTATTAAGACCTCATGAAAAACGCTTTCCATGCACAATTTTTTTAAGGTCTGAATTAATACATGTATTTTAGCCATTGTCAAATTGCTTTCGTGACACGGTGCATTGTCCTGACGAAACACGGTACATTGTCCTGCAAACTGGGTCTTTTTTCTCAAATTTTTCCCTTCAGCTGTTGTAAATAATAAACAGAATTTATTGTTTTACCAGTTTGTAAGTAATCCACAAACAAAATTCCTTTAGCATCTCAAACAACTCATGCTAACACCTTCGTGTCCGATTTCTGGACAGGAACTCGTTTCGAAGCCGAAGAGCCAGGTTCACACCACTCGTTAGCCTCTTTTTTTCGATTTAGGCTCATGGTGATAGACCCAAGTCTCATTCATAGTGATGATTCCACGCACAAAATCCACTTTATCCTTTCGAAACTCTCTAAATATTCCTGAGAAAGTCATATTCGAATGTGTTTTTGTTCCATTGTTAGCGAATGCGGCACCCATTGTGCACACAGCTTTCTGAAACCCAATACTTCAGCCAAAATATTGCTTACACTACCTAATGAGATGCCCAGGGCTTCTACTAAATCTCAATCAGTCACCAGACGGTTTTCCAATACGATTTGCTGTATTTTTTCTACGATTTCTGGTGTTGTTCCTGTGTTTGGACGTCCTTGACGTGCGTCGTCTTCAAGGCTTGTACGACTGCGTTAAAATTCAGCTGGCTGAAGATGGGTTATCTTTCTACTGTACTAATGGATGACGAAAAGTCCTTATACACTTTGAACGTTCGTTCTTAAATCTCGGTTGGCTTTAAACCTTCGAAAAATAAAAATTTTATCACCGCATGATACATGATTTTTTCTCTAGTGAAAAACACTGTGACAAGTCGGCACTAAATTCGTTGTAAACAAAGAATGAATGGACAGATTGAAATGAAACTTAACACTCCTTCATATGAAGAGTGCACCAACAAAACAACAACAAAATTAGGCTGGTAGAAATGCTCTCCCTTATCGAACCGCACAACTTATTGAACAACCTAATAATTTTTGAGGTACGTCCAAAGATGCTCTATCAGTCGTTTAATTTTCAATATTTTGCAATGAAAATTGAGAAAAATATTGTTTTTCAAATTTGCGTGTAACTTCAAAAATATTCACCGGAACGATATTAACTTCTCTGTGTATATTCTTAAATATAACTACATTAAGAAAATAAAATTTAAAAAATCGATTTTTTGAAAATTCTCACTCTATATAACCCCTTAAGAGTTACATTATTATATATTTTATATTCCTTAATTTCGGAAGACAAAGGCTTTTATATGCTTTTTTCACCGAATTCGCCGTACCACTCCCTTAAAAAATATTTTCTCAGTAAGAAAGCTTTTTTTGATATTAAATTAGCAATCCGAGCTGTACTTTCCATGCATTTCGTAGTCTCAATAATATAGAAGCAATAAATCACATTAGTCGGAAATAAAAGAAGTTAAGAGGGTTAACCCTTTATGCGCTAATTTAGGCAAATGTCCGAACATGCAATGGGTTGGCTACTTATCTACATATACATATACTCGTATTTGTTTACTTCGCCTGCCCATTTATTATTATAGTTTTTGGTTTCTGCTTTGATGGCAAACAGTTGAACGCGTGTGAATCCACTGAAGCGCTTGAAAAGTCACAATTAACCAGCAGTGGTAAAAAAAAAAAAAATATGCACGAATAACATATATAACATGCAAACATCTTTTTTATGCATTTTTGGAATGTGAATGGAAATTTAGTGTAATCAGATACAAGTAATTAAACAGCAAAGAAGGTACGGAAGGTATCAAACGAACCAACCAACAAAAGCATAAATGACTTTCCATGTATGTATGTACGCATGTATGTGTGTGTGTATGTTTGTGAATAAAAAATGTATAACTGAGTCTGTAAAGACAACCCCCACTAATTTAGCGCTTAACTCTTTCACGATCGCGGCTCATTAATATGCTTGATTATTTCCCTCAAAAGCGCACACACACACACACACACGCACGTATTTAAATATGACGGTCATATCCTTTCTGCACATGGATAGTGTGGCCACCCGTTGATGGGCCGACGACCGGAATGTTCGGATGGTCACGTGACCATCTTCAAACGTCGCGCGCTTAATCAACATTAAACATTGTCAGCTACAGTGGAGTGAAGTGCTTTTATTTGAGTTGTTAATTTTTTTTTTTTGTTTCTGTTGTTTTTACTTTTGCACGCACCCATTGTATGTAATAGCGATGCCAATATTGGCGAAAAAATTTGATCCCGATATTTCGGGATATTTTGAAAATAGTACCGGGATGCCGGAATTTCGGAATATTTTTTAAAGTAATTCAAGATGCATATTGAACCGATTTCTGAAATTTAGGAAGTACTTTAAAAATATTTCGGGATCCCGAGATATTTTGAAAGTATTCCCGGGATCCGGGAATTTCGAAATATTTTTAAAGTAATCAAAGAGTCATTTTGAACTGATTCCTGAAATTTTGGAATTACTTCAACAAACTTTCGGGATCCCGAGATATATTGAGAGTATTCCCGGGATCCCCGGAATTTTCAAATATTTTAAAAATAGTCTAATGCGCATCTTTAACTGTTTCCTGAAATTTTGGGATTACTTCAAAAATATTTCGGGATCCTGAGATTTATTTTGTGACAAAAACATAAATTAAACAAAAAACCTTTAAATAAAAACCTTAAAGATACTAAAAAATATTAAAAAAATTTGATTGCACTTAAAATGCATACGTAAGGCAAAGCATTTAAAGTGAAATCACCAAACTTCATCTGTCTCTGTTACATACAAAATCAACTGATGATAGACTGCTCTATGCCCCAACGCTTATCACCTGAATTGTTAGCAGTTAGCCATTTACAGGATATGCGGGATTCCAAAATTACTACAAGCCAATCTTGGATTTCAGGCACTTAATAAACAGTGAGATCCCTGAATACTCATATTTTCGAATGCTCATATTTTCGGGATCCGGGTATTGTCATCCCTACTACGTAGATCAACATTGCATTGCGGTGGTGGCAGCCGCAACAAAATCACTCAACCTTCTTCTTTCGAGCATCAACTTCCGGTCGAAGCGTTGGTCGTTTACTCCTTTACTCGTTTCGTTCTTTACTCCTTTACTCATTTACCTTCAATCGGTTTTATTATGATTATTTTCATTTTGTTTTTTTCTGTTTCAGTTCAAGGATTTTTATGACTTTAGTTTATCACTAGGCGAGTGACATCAACAATGGCTACATTAAAATATTCACGGTTAATATTCACCTCATCAGCATATCGAGTGTCCGGCAAGAGCAACGATGGGTGGCAGCGTGTGAAAGATTTCTTCGTTCAAATCTGTTTTTTTTTCTCTATTTTATTTCACTAACAATTTTTAGATATCTAAAAACTGTCCTTAAATTTTTTTAATCAGTTGATAACCCTTTCTGGCTCTTGAACACAGCAAAGGGTTAAGTAGCATAGCTCACTTTTCAGCACATAATTTTTGCCTACTATGTTTTTCTTTTGTTTCTTTCTTCTATTCGTTCTTGTAATTTTGTGTCATTTTTGTGCATTTCTATTGTCAGCATCGGTTTCATTTATTTTGCTTCTGCACACAATTAACGCCCTCTCTGCTTATCCCGCAAGTTCAATACCTCATTCTTGTATTCTTCCTACTCTTTCCCTGACTTTTTTCTCTTCTTTTTCCCCTTTTGTTTCCCTTCTCACTCCAGTTTGTGTGTTTTTATTTTCCTGCCTTTGATCTTCTGCGCAACCCTTTTTTCGCTTGCCTTTTAATTTTTTGTTGTTTTCACATTATTTTTATTAAAAATATGCGGCTTTTTACGTAATTATTTTGAACTGCTAATGAAAATCTACAAATTATGGCATTGTCACACTTCATTGATAATTTTCTTTTACCGCCAGTAGATTGAGAATTTTTCTCATATTTTTTTGCTTTTTATTAAAATTGAAGGCAGTCGCTTGCATTGTTATTTTTAATATTGTGGCATTTTATTTTCTGGCTATCGAAATATCTTACTTTTTAATGCGTCTGACACGCTTCGATTTTATGGCTGATTTCTTTAATTAAATGCCAGTGAGAGGAGTTTGCGGTGTGAAGTGCTTGAAGATAAGAAAAATTGGAGTATTCAAGTTTTGAGTGAGTAGGGAAAGTATAAATATTAAATAATTCAAATTTCTTTGCTCGGTCAAATCTGAGATGTAGCGCTTCGTTGGCGCTGCTAACTTGCTAAAATTCAAAGTACAGCCACTTCATGTACGAGGAGTGTTCAAAAAATAAGATGAGTTTTCATTTTTCTCAAAAAAATTTTTATTTATTCATCAATTTCTATTTTATCTCCATCAAAGTATTCCCCCTCAGATATAATACACTTGTGGCAGCGTTTTTTTGCAATTCTTCAAGAAGAAGCTGATATGTCCCTTTTGGTATGTCCTTGAGCTCTCTTAGCGATTCGGTTTTTATCTCCTCAATCGTTGTAAAATGCCGACCTTTCACGAGTCTCTTCAATCTTGGGAGCAGGAAAAGCCAAAGGTGACCAAATCTGATGAATTCGTTGGCTGAGGTATGATTGCGGTGTTGTTTTTGGCCAAATAATCTCTCACAAGCAAAGATGAGTGCGCAGGTACATTATCCTGATAGAAAAGTCATGCTTTTTTTCCACTATTCCGGGCGTTTTTTTCGTATTGCTTCACGCAAACGGCGCATAACTTTAAGGTAATTCTCCTTTTCTACCGGACGACCTTGTGGTAAGAACTCCTGATGCACTACGCCATGGAAATCGAAGAAAACAGTGAGCAAAACCTTGACATTTGATCGAACTTGGCGTCCTTTTTTTGCTCTTGGCTCTCCTGGACTGTTCCATTGGGACGATTGAGCTTTAGTTTCGAGACCGTAACCACATATCCATGATTCATCACCAGTTATGACCCTTTTAAGCAAATCTGGATCATCGGTGACGTCATTCAACAATTTTTCATTCAAAGATTTTTGCGTGGCTGCCATTCGGAAGTGCACAGCTTAGCAAAATAATAGATGAAGTTAAAAATTCTGACCATTTTCCGTCAGTGGTTTTAGGTGAGGAAAATCCCATGATACAGTGAAATTCCTCTTTACGGACAGTTTTCAAAACTAGATAGCTTCAATAGACGAACAAATATCGGGCACACAGAATTTTCATAATTTTTTTTTCATATAAATATCATCCCAATAACTGGGCGCTCTAATAACCGAACGCGAATATTATACTTCAACCCGTTTTCATAAAAAAATCTCCCATAAACGGACAAAATTAAAAAGAATCCCAAGTGAGCTATATAATCCCAGAAACAATGAAAACCCAGTGCCGAAAAACTTTCTAGTTTTTTGATAATGCAGCATACCATCCAAGGAAATTAAGCTTAACTAATAGAAACATTTTTTTTGCCTCCAACCACGACGGCAGTAGGCAACACCTTGGTCAAGAATATTAAAATTTTTTGTAGAAGCTTACTTTTAATACATTGCCTACATAAGTCTGAACGGCCACGGCACTCGGCCATCAGCTTTTCGTTTGATATCAGATATGCCCATAGCTCCAAAGTAGTTTTCAATGTCTTCTCTCCATCGTTTTCTGGGCCGGCCTCTTCTTCTGTCGCCTTGTGAATTTGTTTCGAAGATTTTTTTTATAGTTCTATCGTCGCCCATTCGTAAAATGTCATCGTCCCATCGAATCCTTTGCGCTTTGATGTACCTGATTATGTTTTCTCAATTGACTGTTGTTCAAATCAATCCTCTTTTTTCGCGAAGAAACTACCTACACAGGTCCCTTATCTGGCAAGCTCACCCACTTCGCAGTTTCCCGCAATATCAAAACAAGCTTCTCGACAGTGTTGTGCTTGGTGAAGTGAGTTCCGTATTACAGAGTTCCAAAGTGGAGGTTAAAATGAGAAAACTATATGTACACATTCTTCCGTATCGACCTTGCAGAAAAGTCCAAGTAGGCGGATAAGCAAATTTGTGACTTTTAAGAAACCAATCAAGTAGCAAATGCTACAACAAAACGGTGATTCCAACGATACCGTGTTGTTTTACGATTCTATAAGAAGGTCGAATGATGAGACCAAAGAAGACGAGGAACGCCAATCATCAAAAAATCGTTAAAATTATGTGTGATGTGGATAAAATCCCCATATTTGACTAGCGCTTAAGCATCTACTTCACTGTCCAGGAACTGAAGATTAGTCGGAAAGTCGTTTCAAACCATTTGTTTAAGCACAGAAAGGTAGTAATGATTGGTTCGAAAGAACCCTTGGATTGAATTGACACTAGCGATACTTTACTGCAACGTAACGAAGTCGATTAATTTTGAAGCGGATGATAACTAATGATGAAAAATAGGTCACTTACGTAACCCATAGCTTAAAAAGATTCTGGTCAAATCGCGGTGAGCTTCGCGAAATAAGCGCTCAGTGCGGATTAAAGGCAAAAAGTGTTGTACTGTGTCTTTGGTGGAATTGGAAGAGGATCTTGAGTTTCTTTCATGGAGCCAAATATTCAGCTTGGACCTTTAATGTTACCAACTAATCAACTGTTCAGATTGCAGTGGCCAGAAGTGGTGATTAGAACTAGGGGTTGTTTTAGATTAAGAGAATCGAAAAAGTAGCCAAAGCAAAATGGAAATGGGCTTGCCATATTGCGCGCCTTACAGGTTATACATGGACAAAGCGAATCCTAGAATGGAGATCACGAGAAGTAAAGAGAAAAGTTGGAAGAACACCCACAAGATGGAGCGATGACATTAAAAGAATAACGACAATTTCGATAACGGCAGCACAAGACAGAGAACATTGGAAATCACTGGAGGAGGCATACAGTTCAACAGTGAATGCAAACGGGTGGATGATGATGAGAAGTTGGTTGATTTTATCGCATAGAGCATATGTTCAACAGCGATTATCATCTTTATAAGCATTAGCAAATTATGTATCTGGCATCCAACTGGTCTTCAAAGGGACTCATCACAATGAGCTGTTAAGTTTTTCTTGCCAGCAAGGGCGAGGATCTCTTCATTAGAAGAGTTATGAGACCGTTTTCAAATGATCAGAATTTGTAAAAAATACGGCGTTTATGTGATATTAAAGAGATAGTCCTAACTACCATAATTTTATCATTGATTGAGAGCGAAAAAATACTCAACAATTTTCCATGGCCTAGAAATGGAATACCCAGGAGGCAAAAATCAACATTTTCGACACCTGCTCTTCTTTGCTTTTCATCGAGGTCAAACAGCTGCCGAAGCAGTCCGAGAAATTCGTGACGTGTATGGAGAAGGTATCATAGGCAGGTCTACAGCACGAGTTCAAAAATTGGGATTTTGTCGTCGACACGTCCCGCAGCGGAAGGTTTTCTGAAATCGATTGAGAACATCTCAAATCACTTAAGGAGAAAAGTCATTAAACTAGTCGTGATTTGGCGGGAAAAATTAACTGCGACCATAAAAGGATGAATGAGAATTATCGAAAAATTGGGAGCCTGGATACCTCCCGATTCAACGGAAAAAACACAAAGAAAGTCGCCTTGGAATTGTTTCTCAGCATCTCGCGCGCCATCGAGCACCACGCGGTCAGAAACAGCGCTTTTCTATCGAATCGTCACGGGAGATGAGAAATGGTGCCTAAACATCTGTACAATATGAAGCAAAGAAAGAAGTGGTTGGCTCCGGGAGAAACGCCACAGCCGAGATTCAAGCCGGATATTCATACAATGAAGGTCAAGGCATGTATTTGGTGCGACTGGGAGGGCATGGTACTCGAAAATAATACTACAGTGAACAAGGAGCTCTACATTATCCAGCTACACCGCGTGAATAAGACTGTTCGACCGAAAAGACCTGATCGCCATGGTCAAACCATACTCCATCACGACAATACCGGTCCCCATATTACACAAGCCGTTAAAGCCGCACTCTAGGAGCTCGAATGGGAGGTCCTTCGGCATTCGCCGTATTGTCCTTGAACGGACCGATTACCATCTTTTCCGCTCCCTGTGAAACCATATGAAGGGTCTTAAATTCGATAACAAAGAGATCATTAAAATCTGGCTCAACCACTTCTTTGACACTAGACCAGGCGATTTTTGGCATAACGGCATCAGCAAATTGGGTGAGCGATGGGAAGAGGTTGTAAGCAACAACGGCGAATATATAATTGGTTGACTTATTGATATAATTATTGTTTTTTGTTTCAATAAAAGTCTTCATTAGAACGCTACGAACTTATTCCCCGACCTAATAAATAAAAAAATAAATCTCTACCCACGAGTTCCACCGTTAATATTTCTTATTGACTTTCTCTTGTTGCTGCTACTCCACCACCAACAACTAATCCCTTCCGGCGCACAATTTTTTATCACACCACCACAACTAAATTAGTTTCCTTGCACAGTTTAGCATTCACTTCGCCTCTCCCATTTGACCTCAATAATAATCTTGACAAATAAATCAAATAAAATGCTTTATTACTTCGCAAATAGTAAAAAAAAGGCTGCCAGCTTTCACTGCTGCTTGTGAGTGTTGTTATGTTATCCTAATCAGCAGGACACACAAAGCCTAATCTGTCACACATGGGTTTGTGTTTGAAAGGCAGGAAAGAAGCTTCCGTTGCTTGGTTTCTTATCTAAAATTGCAATCGAAGTTTGCTGTGAAAGGTACAAAAATGTTTTCAAAGCAGACACAAAGAAATATTTTGCTCGCATAAAATGTGGGAGAGATGGTTTCTGCACTTAATTTATGAAGCGAGTGCACGAATATGTGTAAATGTATGAGTATAGTATTAAATGTGGCTTATAAATGGAGGTAAGTGAAATACATATTTACATACGAGTGGGTACATACTTACTATATACTTACTATATACTATATATATGTATATATCATAATATTAAGTTGAAATTCATTATTTTTGCGCAACTATTTTAAAACTATTTTATGGCCAATCCTTAGCTCTTTGCCGATGCTACGGCTACTATGCCGCTCAACTTCGCCCTATATGTGAGATTTAAAAAAAATTATAATAAATTCTAAAATTATACAAAGTACGGAAATATGGATACCAAGGGAAAGAGGAAGATGCGTGAAATCCAATGTATTTTTTTCATAGTTATCCTGCGGTAAATCGCTTCAAAATGTTTTTTAAAGCTTTTATCATTGAATATCCTTAACGATTTTAATTTAAATTTTTTAACAAAAATATATTTCAAGAATTCTTACACGTTTTATGAATGTTTATATTCACAACCACCAAACCAAATTTCACCGCTCTACCTTCATTATTACTGGATATATCTTTGCAGTTTACAGCAGAAGTCTAGATACCACTTCGAAGATGTTTTATAAAAAATATCACGACATTTTTTAGGTATTTTTTAATTTAATGAATATAAAAAATATATATAAATAAATTCAATTGTTCCATGTGAAATATAAGAAAATATAAAATATCAACCAATTCATTCTCACATAAGAAGGAAAAAACCATAGAGAACCTGAAAAGTCGAACAGCAAAAGTGTTGATGCTCTTGCAATAAAATATGTATGTATGAAAAAGTTGAATAACAATTTGAGAAAAAATACATTTAATACCTAGTAGAATATCCTCGTAATCGAATAATCTCTTTTAGTCGGTCAGGCATTGAGTGAATCAGGTTTTTTTGCAAAACCCGAATTTATAGTTGATTTTTCGAAGTTATGTGGTGTTTCCTTAATCGTTTTTGCAAATAATCCAATGTTCTGTAGGGTTCATATCTGGGCTCTGGGGAGGCGTTGATAACAATTGCGGTAGTTTATGTATTAGCCACATCTTCAATATGTGTCGTTGTTCTGCTGGAAATAAAATCCACCCGACCATCCCATTTTTTCACCACTTTGTAACAAGTTTTCTCGAAGGATTTTTAAATATACTTCTTTTGTCAATATTTCTTCACTAAAAAAAACAAGATAGGCAACACTTTATGTGAATATGCAGCCCCAATCGCCGACGCCTCCACCTCCATGCGTGACCGTTTTAATTTAATTTTTTGGTGAAAAAATTCGAGCTGCTGGGACAAGTTAGTGATGTGCAGAATAAAACTCGTGCACGTCACTCAAGAACAGCCGAAAATATTGCTGTTGTAGCCGAAAGTGTTGAAGAAAACCCAGGTTTGTCCATTCCTCATCGTTCTTTGGAATTAGGCATTCCACCGTATTTTGCATAAAGTTTTGGGTCTTAAGGCTTATAAAGTCCAATTAACACAAGAACTCTAGCCGGCTGATCATCAACAATGTCGTGTCTTTGCTGATTGGGTCGTTGAAATGCATGAAAATGATCCGGAATTCCTTTGAAAAATCATCTTGAGTGATGTGGTCCATTACCATCTCGGTGGCTTCGTCAACAAGCAAAATGTCGGAAATGGGGCTCAGAAAGTCCAAGAGTTATTGTTGAAAAGCCTCTCTATCCTCAACGCGTGAGTGTTTCCTGGATTGCGCTATCTAGAGATGATTAACGATATTTCATGGCCGGAGTTGGATGGTATTGATATGGACAAGGTTTATTTTCAACAAACAACGCTACGTGCCACGCAAGCAGCGAAACCATTGATCTTTTACAGGAATAACCCCTTTTATTGGAAAACCCTTTATTTCGACTCGTCGGAGAAAATTACTTTGTCCCAGAACTCAAATTCTATGAGTTGATAAGTTCTGACAAAAACGAGCCTTTTATTTCTGTTAGTATCACTGATAAAGTGTTTTTTTCGCCTTATATCCATTTCTCTTGATTGACCTTCACACTGTATCCGATGAAACAATGGTGTTAAGAGATGTTTGCAATGCAGTAACTATATTCGGAGCATTTTCGAAAGGATTTTTTGCTATTGTTCTCTTGATAAGGCTTTCCTCTCTCTCAGTTAACTTCCTATGGCGGTCTGATCTCTGCTTATTTTCTATTCTTTTCTCCTTTTTAAATATTTCTATTACCTTTTGCACTGTTGCTTTACTCCTGCTGATGGTTTTCTCGATTTCTGAGTATGATTTTCCATCTTTATGCACATATATTTATATATATGGAGATCTTCCCGAAAATATTCTTTTATAAGCTTTTTTTTCTTTATAGTATTTAACGGAGATTCGAATCAACGTATTCCGAATTGAGAATGGTAGTCACGCACCAACCCATTCGCTACGGTAGCTGAGTGATGGAAATCTTTACTTGGATGTTTACAATTTTTTTTGTTAATTGGAAAATATGATATCCCTCAAGTCCGTGTTTCTTAATATACTTCTGGTGATACCTGGGTTGCTATTGTCTAAGTCTTAAACCCACAACTTCAAGTAGTCCAAAGAAATAAGTCCAGAATGGTTAAATCGACCGATCTTATTGGTCATGTCAAATCGCTAAAATAGGACATTACGAGACAAAAAATGCTTTATTGACAATATCCATTGTGGCCCATGCTGTGTGTGCGACTGCACTGTCTTGTTGAAACCATTTGTTTGCCAAGCCGCGCTCATCCAGTTCCGGCTTTAAGAAGTTATTTATCATGGTCTGTAGCGCTCGTCAGTCACATTGACTGTATCGCCGACGTCCTAGAAAAATACGGCCTCATTGCAGTGACTTTTCCCGCCACATCACCCATTGTGGCTCTTTGTAGGATTTTCCTCGAAATAAAGATTTGCATTATCAAACATTTGCGCTGTTCGAATTTCAATTCGTATAAGTCAACAAGTTCTTAAGTATGGATGACGCAAAAGTTAACTAAGTGATTTTTCTTAAATGGCAACGACATAAGCCCGGCGAATAAGTTCCTTCGCCACTCACAATGCAAATTTTCGCCATTTTCGTATGTTCGCCAAATCGTTCGCTTCGCTACATTTGTTCGCTTTGCAAGTGACAATATTCCGCCTTAATGGAAGTAAGGACGTCTTCGGCCTACTCGTAACCTTTTTACTCGAGAGCCTGGCTGCTCGGCCTAAATAAACTAAATAAAATAATTTTACTTTTTGTTACTGCAATGTTTGTGCTTTTTAGGCTAAAAAGCATTAGCTTTGGTCACATATGAAGTGCGCCTCAAAAATTCCATAAATACTGATTGATAACTGCAAAATATCTATACAAACCCACTATTAAATTATTTGCGCAATCCCCACCGCCTTGTAAATCTAGAAAATATGTCCCGCAGCGATTTTCAGCTTACAAAAAAAGACGAAAGACGCACTGGACTACGGCCAGAGGAAGGGGAAGCAGCTAAAATATTGTAGAGAAATATAGGTATGTATGTGTCTACAATAAATAAAAAATGTGACAAAAGCAAAACATCGCACTACCAGAAGTTAATCCTCAAAGCAGAGACACGCATGAAAAGGACACTCTTAGATTGCACGACAAAAGTAAAAAGAAAGTAAAACCAAATAAAAACTTCTTTTCAATAATGACAAACATATTATTGTGCGCGTCAAGCAGCCATGCAACCGAACTGCCAATTTGTCATCAGATATTTTCTTGGCAAAAAAAAATATATAGATATATAAAAATTATTTAAAAAAAAAACTTTGCAAAATGAGTCAGGTAGGTTTTTTCATAGTTCATTATCCGTTCCCCCCGTTGTGTTGGCGTTGGCAACGCACACAATATGTAGTACCAAAGGTGATTCCGCATAGGTGGTTGCATGATTGTGTGTGTTTTGTTTGTGTTATGTGGTCGTCCGCAATTTATCGTAGTTTTAGCTTCGTGACTGACGCATGAACCCCAGCATGTATGTAGGCATGGACACACACGTGTATTATCAGCGGTCGAACACATATGCGCATATGCTTAGTTGCCTGCAAGATTATGTGTGTGCGTATGTGTGCGCGTATGCTGGGTCTCATATGTGTAAAATCTTGCATGCCACTGGGCGCGTATTCTCCTCCATCCATGTCCAGTTGCCACGACCAACCGTATCTGACTCGCCGTAATCTGATCGCATGTCCATTCCATACACATGCACACCACTACACACGATTACATACATATGATCACATACGCATGTGAGCATATTTTTCTTAAATTTTGATTAAACTTTTTTCATTTTTTTACAATTTTTTTTTCGTACTTTTTTCATTCATGGATTTATGGCACCGAGAAGTCATTGTAAAATTCTCTGCATGCGTTTGGCTTTGAAAGTTTTCATTTCATTTTCGATTCGATTTTATTTCAGCCATTCTTGGTGCGTTATCTGATATTTTTTCCTTTAGTTGGCATCTAAGTATTTCGCTTTTCATTCGTGCTGCCCATTGGTTTACCTCTATTATTGTCATCTGCTTATGAGCGTATCATTATTTTTGATTGATGTGCTTGGCTGGTGTGGCGGAGTGGGTCGTCGGTAGGTAGAGGTGGGGCTGTGGATGTTCTTGCCAAATTTTAAACTGCAATTTTAAGCCCACCCACTCATCCATCAACAAAATAAATAAGTGGGCTTTCAGTTGTGTTGAACTTGAGATTTGTAATTTGATAAAGCTTTGCAGCGTTGGGTCAAAATTTGGTACTTTAGGAGCCGTAGTCGAAGGGCAGCTGCTTTGGAATACTGACGAAGTGTTTTCTTTTATTTATTTAATACCTCGCAGTGGTTTCATTAAAAATTGAATTAATTAGTTAAATTTATTAATTCGTTGTGGAGGCGTATTTCTATAGGCATAAATAAGGGGATGCCCAGTGGTTTTTGGCGTTAGGGGTAGTCAGAGGCCTGAAAAAATCATGATTTTCAGTAATTTTTTTTCGCTAGTCAGTTGCTTTATTTTACAAACATAAAAACATAGCGTTAATAAATCATGTTTCGACTTCACTTAAGCAAAAATTAATAATTGTAAAAGTTATCACTCGAGAAGTCCTTGCGGTGTTTATCACAAGTCCTTGGAGATTCATCCAAAATCAATCGGACAAGAGAAATTAGTTTTATTAATAGATAACCTTCTGCCTAATCGAAACCTTTTATCCAAAATTAACAATATGGAGGACTCAGGAAATAGTTTTGAGATTGTCGAGAAAAAAACCGCCAATTAATTGTTTGAAAAAAAATGGAAATTTAAAAAAAAAAAAACTTTCAATCAGCACGAGTTTGTGTGCATAAATTTTATCGAAATCTACCAAGCGGTTTTTAAGTTACAGTGATCACCAGTTCAAAAAACATAGTTTTGAGAAAAACGTATTTAAAGTTTGGCTATCGAATTCCGGAGTGCTCGAGCGCACTTTGTTAATTGTTGTCGAAAAGTATTAGTTTAATTCACCTCAAATTTTCACACAATATTTTTAAGAAAATGAAAAAAAAATCAACTAGTAGTACTAAGAGATTTTCTATCTAACTAAAATTTTCGTTACATCCCACAGCAGTATGAATTCAATCATTCTTCTCTGGGTCTACATAAGTAAAAAACTATACTTGTCAGATCCGTGGAGTAAAACATTTTAAATTGTATATTAGTGTGGGACGCGGGTCTATGAGATTCTTTTTTATATTTTACTTTATTCTCTTTTTTTTTGGTTTTTTTATGTGAGAGTGATTTTTTCTGGGTTTTCGTGACTAAGGCCCTCGTCTCATTTGAAATGCTGTTTTGGGGTATTTTTTAAAAGCGTGTAAAACGGAAACGAAAAATTATTTTTATTTTTGTTTTCAGCACTTTACTTCCCGATCCATTGCTAAAAAATTAAAACTTTTTTGGCCATACGAGGTTCGTTCGAAAAGTTTCCCGCCTTGAAAAAATAATCTTCCAAAAACAGGTATGTCGCTTGCGGCACGGATTCCAGGACTTGCAGGTGTCTAAAATCAAAAAGACGAAAAGGTTCCTGTTCAGTATAAATGGCGTTATCGTGTGAATTGGGATCTTACAAAACCGAAATTAAAATATGGTGGACGTTCAAAGGACGTTTTCCTTGACGTTTTTTTGACGTTTTTTTGACGTTTTTTTTGATTTTAAACGATTATAGGCGTCGCACGCCAACTCCACAACCATAACCGTAGCTGTATGTATTGGGTTGGGGAATAAGTTCACAGCGTTTTTATATTTTCTTTTATTCTATTATAAAGAATTCTTTTTTTTTTAAATGTTAGAACGTATATTGAAGTATTTCTTATTTTATAGATCGTCAACCGTGACGACTCTATTCTTTGCGTTCGAGCGCTGGGAGGGGTTGAATTTTCATGTATTCAAACTTTAGATGCGTTTTTCTCAAAACTATATTTTTCGAATTGGCGTACACGATAACTCGAAAAGTTATTGACCGATCTCCCTGAAATTTTGCACACATCTTTTTTATAATAGTAATTTCTATGTGCTTCAAGTTTTCGAAAATTTTGCGAAAAAATAATTTTTTAATTTTTTCGAAGCAAAAATAGTAGACAAATTGGCCCCAAAACTAATTTTTTTTTAAAGCATTTTCTTCCGCGAATTTTTTTTTTCATTTTTGTTTAATTCATATAGAAATTATGACAATAATAAACAAAAAAATTTTTGGTTTTTTGTATTCAGGTCACTAACGCTGATTGAGAAGCCCCGCAGCGACCTTCTTGGAAGAATTGAGGATACATCTGCCATTTTAAATGATTAAAATAAAAAAAAAGTTGTATATTATTTTAATATATAAATAAACTGTATGCCAATTTTGAAAAAAATATATTGACTTCTTCATTTTAAATAACTTTAATGAAAATCAGGAAAATATGGCCGTTTACAGGTATCCGCCTCTTAATTGTATTTTTGAGTACCATAGTTTTTACATTTTTAAGGCTTAGAAATGGAGTACCTACTCAGAAGGCAAAAATCAACATTTTCGACACCTGCTTTTCTTTGCCTTGACTCCGCAAAAGCAAACTGACACTGAATTCGAGTTCAGTAATCCGAACAAAATATATATCTTTTTTTTATTTTCCGGTGAATATTCAGTGTGTGACCTTCAACTGACCTTCAATTTGATCTCTCAAGAAAAAACTGATATCGAATTCGGACTCAGCAACTCCAAAAACGTATATATCAGTTTTTTGAAAATTTTCTGGTGAATATTCTGACCTTCAATTTGACCCCGCAAGGAAAAACTGATAACGAATTCAAATTAAGTAATCCTAACAAATTATAAATTAACCTCTCATCAGATTAAAACTTGTAAAAAATATTTTTTTATGTTCTCATAGGCACATCTTTACTTTATTGAGTCCAAACCGAACTAACTTAAATTTGACATTTTGTTTGTAACCTAAGCTTGCGGCGGAAATGTTGTCACATGCATCAAACATGTGCCATACCTGTTTGCCACGATTTCTGACTTTGGGTGATATGACACCCTGACATAGCGTCAGCAGAAATTGCCTCGCGCGTGTGAACGTCAACTTTAGCTTTTGTGGTATTAACTTATATATCTTTTTTTTTTTAATTTTCCGGTGAATATTCTATGCTTGACCTTCAACTGACCTTCAATTTGATCCCCCAAGAAAAAACTGATAACGAATTCGGACTCAGCAACCCCAAAAACGTGTATATCAATTTTTTGAAAATTTTCTGGGGAATATTCTGAGTTTGACCTTCAACTGACCTTCAGTTTGACCCGGCAAGGAAAAGCTGATAACAAATTCAAATTCAGTAATCATAACAAAATATATATCTTTTTTTTAGTTTTCTGGTGAATATTCAGTGTTTGACCTTCAACTGACCTTCAATTTTACCCCGCAAGGGCAAACTGACCCGAATTCGTTGACTCAGTAACCCCAAAAACGTAGGTATATTCCTATATTAATTTTTTCAAATTTTTCCGGTGAATATTCTACGGTTGTCCTTGAAAAAAAATAGTTTCGAGTTTTTCGGTAGTTGAATGATGATTTCACCTCTGAAGGGGGCTGGAAATTTGCCTACTTGCCGGGATGTATTACTGTTGATTAGAGCTGCGGTAAAAAAATGCTAAACCGAGTTTGAATACATACAACTTTTTGTTTTTAAAGTTTTCCCGAACATTTAACAATAGTTATAATAGAACATTTAGTTACAATAAAAAATAAAAATTGAAATTTGTGCCTAGACGATCTCTTCCAAAAACGTATGTGAACATTTTGCGAAAAAAACTTATAAAAATTGGTCAATAATTGCCTTCTCTAGGATTTATGAGCAAAATTTGTCGAAAAATCCCCATTTTGTGGCGTTATGGCTACGGCACCACCAATTGCAGCTTAAGATATTCTCATTTTATGACGTAATAACATTTGTAACAACTTGTAAATCTCTTCATAGCCTTCAACTGCATATGAAAAAATTAAAAAGTAACAATTGACGAAATATCTTTAAAATATGATAGTTTGTTTCATTTCTCACACACACATTTCTCGCATTCTCACATTTCTCAAAGTTCGTGCACCCTTTAAGATAATCCTGCATTTATTTTGTAACTGTAAATATATAACGCAGCATCTACTGTCTATGCATCTTCGTGCTCTGAGTTAATTTTCCTTTTTCGCTTCAGTTGATGCATTCGGATTTTGCATTGTTGTGATTTTCTTAAAATTTTTTAAATAAATTGTCTGAAGTAGTTAATGATATACCAAATTCACAGTTCGATTGCTCAAAGCTTTTGTTTCACTACACCACTCAATTTAAATTTCAATTGCTTGCAATTGCCCGGAATAATTGCCTTCAGCCGTACAGATTGTAAATATCAACACTCTGCTGGTGATTGGTTATGCAAACGCAATAAAGCCAATTTGTTAATATGCTAAAATTTCAAAAAAAAAAACAAAAAAAAAAAAAAAAACAAACTCACTTTAGAAAACAGCTTATTACAAAATTAACCCCTATATGTGTCACTTACATACGTACAGTGTTGTGCAAAACATATGCAGGTGCAAATAAAACTGCTATCCGGTAGGCTTTTCAGACAGCGAACTGATTATATTCAATATTTTTGTAGTTAAAGGATGACATAATTTGGCACATTAACGTCATAGAACCTTAGAACCAATTATGTCTTAGCGTTACCGAAAATTTGAACCATCGGATGAAGGTGTGCCGCCGAGGCAGCGGTGGTCATTTTTCCAATACATTGTTCCACACGTAATTGAGCCATACCAATATTGTCATAATAAAGCGAAATGACAATAATTTCCTAAAAAAATTGTATTTTATTTAAAATCAACACCGGCCCTTAAAACTTCACCACCGCAAAATGAATCACCTTCCCGGAAGGTTTATAATTTTTGCAAATTGTTTTGTATGTCAATCAACTTGACAGCTTCAGCTTAAAAAACGGGCCAGCAATGAAGCGCGTAAAGGTCAAAATAAAGACTTCCATCACACGAAATCATGTTTTTACTCACCAATTTTTTTAATTTAATTTAAAAAACAAAACAAAAATAAAAAAAATAAAAAATGGATGATTAATTTTGCGCCACCTTGTATGGATGGATTTTCTAACAGCGGTTGCCCCTCGACAGCCAATGCCAAATCTGCCGTTCGGGGTCGGCTTGAAAATGTAGGTCTCTCCATTTGTGGAACAACATCAAGGCGCACACCACAAATAGGAGGAGGAGCTCGGCCAAACACCCAAAAAGGGTGTACGCACCAATTATATATGTATTGATGGATCTCATTAGTTTCTTAATTAGTAGTAATTTAAAAAAATATTTGTTTTTGGGTTACATTCTTGTACTACATAAAGTAGAAATTCGATACTTGGGGCACAATATTTCTTTTATTACTACAATATTTCTTTTTTTTTTGCATAATTAGAAAATGTTTACTTCAATACTTGCAAAATTTTTAGTTTTGTCTTTCACGTTTGCCATTTTTTACGCTGGATTTCTGAAAATAAATCGCGTGCTAATACCGTTGACGTCATTTCGGAAATGATATTTTTTTGCATTGAATCAGCTGAATGAATTTAGAGGAAGTACCGTTTAATTAATTTGCTGACGAAATGACAAATTCGCGTTGATCATGCAATAGATCTGGTCGCATCGTGGGAAAGAGAAAATTTACGCTGCTTCCAATGAATGTAGTTTTTCATTCATTGTAAGCATTCTGAACAAATTAAATGCGGGAATTTCCATTAATGCATTAGCTAAAAACTTTCACGTATAGAGTACTAGTAACTCGTATTAAAAAAAAGTACATAACGAAGTTTTTCACGCGATCTGAATCTGGTCCAGGCAAAAGGGAAACTCTTAAAATTTCTGAGTTTCCAAAAATGGAAAAGTGTTGGGCAATTGAGGAAGCGACTTTAATGCAGCGCATGGATAAAATCGTTATGGGGCTTACTAAATTGAACTACGGAAAATCGCTTTTTAGTCACATTGCGTGTTGCGTGTAAAGAAACTATCGATGAGTCACTGCAAAATATCGATCTGAAAAATGCAATATGCTTTTTAGCTGCAACTTCAATTCAGTCATCGTTCCGCTGACTGGGTTTATGACGATATTATTCCACTTTCGAAGTAACGATTGCAGATAGGTGATGATGCATCCAATATTCTATACACAACAACTTTGCTGCGGAAAGTAGAACCATTGCAGCAAGTCTTCCGATCTGAAATTGAGCAATAGATTGTAAAGCCTCATTCCGAGCCCACAGCTTTAAGGGGACAGATGCCTGTACGCGGCAATATTTTCCTGATTTTCATTAAAATTATTTAAAATGAAGAAGTCAATATATTTTCTTAAAGAGTGGCATACAGTTTATTTATGCATTAAAATAATATAATTTTTTTTTATTTTAATCATTTAAAATGGCGGATGTACACTCAATTCTTCCAGGAAGGTCGCAGCGGGGCTTCTCAATCGGCGGGCATTGTAGCATCGGCGTGAATGACCTGAATACAAAAAAGCCAAAAATGTTGTTATTTATTAATGTCATAATTTCTATGTAAATTAAAAAGAAATGAAAAAAAAAAATCGCGGAATAAAATGCTTAAAAACAAATTGATTTTGGGACGAATTTTCCTACTATTTTTACTTCGAAAAAATTATTTTTCGAAAAATTTTATAAAACTTGAACCACATAGAAAGTACTATCATAAAAAAGATGTGTGCAAAATTTCAAGCAGATCGGTCAATAACTTTTCGAGTTTTCGTGTACGCCAATTCGAAAAATATAGTTTTGAGAAAAACGCGTCTAAAGTTTGAATACATGAAAATTCGACCTCTCCCAGCGCTTGAACGCAAAGAATAGAGTCTGTGACAGTTGACGATCTACAAAAAAAGAAATACTTAAATTTACGTTCTAAAAATTTTTTGACATATTCTTAAAGGATTATATTAACATTTTATGAAAAAAAAATTTCAAAACTTTAAATGAATTTACTATAATGAAGACTATGAAGCAGTCGGCGAAGGAACTTTCGACGTGATTCCAAATACGCATGAAATTACATCGGAGGAGCCAATATCAGCATTCAATAAATGGCTTGGATTGGGCAGACCAAAACATTTGTTTTGGAAAATTTTTGAAAGAAAGTTTCTGAGAAAAAATATGGACCTCTACGACTAAAAGACAGTCCTTACCGCATTCAGTACAACGACAGGTTAGACACATTTATCAGGGGTGCAAATGTAATCAGATACGTCAAAGCGCAAAGAAATCGCTGGGTCGGTCACATTTTACGAAATAGCAACCATAGGACTCTGAAAAAAATCTACGAAACAAATCCACAAGGCGACAAAAGAAGAGGCCGGCCGGAGAGATGACAACGAAGGCGACTTTGGAGTTATGGGCATATCTGATATCAAACGAAAACTTTGTGACCAAGTGACGTGGAGGCAAATTGTAACGGAAGCAATGGCTCACCCCGAACTGCGATGCTCTATGATGATGATGATGAATTATCATGGGTCCATTGCGAAATCGCAGACCGGTTGAAATGAAATTTAAATTTGAAAAGATCGAGCCAAGGAGCACCAGGAGATTTGGTGGCTCCTAAAACACTCAGGCTAAAAAGCGCATTGTATTTAAAGCTCTGGAAAGAGGGTAGATAGTCAGGGAGGGAAGGAGAAAAGTATTAGAGAAAGAGATACGAAGGAATAGAGACAGAGTTAGAGATAGTGAGTCCTGTGAGAACTTTCCAGATTCTTTGGCAAATCTGTAAATATCCTACAGTTTTAGAAAACGAATATTACTAATTCTCACGACATCGGAACCCAAAACTTATAGCCGTGCTCTAGCAAAGGCAGGACACTCACAGAGAAAGTGCACAGTGGTATCCAACTCCTCCAAGCACAACAGACACATTGGGTTCTCAATGAATCCAATGGTGGTCATATGCTGACCCCGTGGGTTGTGTCCTGTAATGATACGCAGTCAGGTTACTATTAATTTTAAAACACAATCTTCAGCTATACCAATTCTACTGGACACATACAATTGAATTGAATATCAACAAAAGCATGGGCATTGACATACGGACACAGAAAATGCGTCATTTACAAAAAGCCTAAAGAAAAGGGGACCCAGGACCGAACCTTGCGGCACACCGGAGCCAACGAGACAAGACGTAGGGAAGCGCCAGCGTCGCATGTTATCTTCGGAAGTTCTTCCAGCTCATCACGAGTGCGATCTTACCTCTAAGCTTCACAGAATTAGCAGAAAACCCATAAAAAATGTTCAAGCTTTTTGCAATATAGATCATGATTTATCCAATCAAATGCCTTAGAGAAATCCAAAAGACAGAGGAGAGATAGGTCACCGTTGTCAGACTGTATCTTTATGTCATGTAGTGTTTGAACACAGATTGGAGTGGAGCTGATAAATTATTTTCCTGAACAAATACGAGTAATAACATTTTCCTTGACATCAGCGACACGCGCAACTTTAATCACTTCTAGCCCCAGCGATCTTTTGCTCTTTTTGTCACTTTGTACTAAAAATAAACTTTTTTAAACTCTCTCTCTTCACCTGCGGTTGGCGCACTGACCACTGAACGATGAAAACAGTCCTCACTAAAGTTTAAGAGTATTCAAGAAAATGTTGGTCTACTTAGGTGTTGCTTCTCCCACAGATATCCTAGAGATTTTTTACGTGGTTCAAGTCAGATGATTTTGTCCGTTAACAAAGTGCTGAGATGTTTTTTTTATTACTCAGCCACTTTTTTACGCATTTCGCATTTAGAATTGTGTTTCAAGTAGTTATCCGCTTTAAATACCCACTTTAGATGCACTTCTTTTTCGTCACGCATCAGCTTTAGCTTCATGTTCTATAGAATGTAACTGCATTTACATCGCTCTAGAGTTCCATTAACTTTTTAAGGAGGGCCTAGTCCTTTTCCAGAAAAAATAGTCCCAAGGAATAATTGAATCAACACCATGATTTAAAGTGGACAAGACAGTCCACTTACACAGTCGAGTGCCTAGCTTGCGTTTGAAATATCGTAAGATGATGCATCCAGTAATTTATTCTCATCACCAAATAAAATCATTTCTCATTTTGCAATAAACCAAGCAGGATATTTACGGCGAAGCTCAACATAAAAATCTAAACGTAGGTTGACAATTTTACAAAATAATTCTGTTTTCTTATTTTGCTTAGGAGTCATTTTTGAAGCGATCTAGGCTTTCAAATTTGCTTTGGCCGTCCGTTGTCGAGCGGTACTTCAGCTTTTTGATAAATGTAGATCATTTTTTATGCATGAATGAGTAAATATGTGGATTTATGCTTATTAAGTTAACGTTTTTTTTTATCAGCCTGTTCATCTGTTCTACGTAGACGATCTCAACTGTGCCTACATCTTAAAAAATAGTCTCCCAAAGTGTATGTAAGCTAATAATTTGGCGCAAGATTTTTGATAACCGGCGCCAGTTGGACACACCAAGTGAAGTCAAGTCCTTCTCTACCTGATCTTTCCAACGCGAAGGAGGCCTTTCTGATCTTTCCAATGCAATTTTCTGCTACCACCAGCTGGTACCGCATCGAATACTTTCAGAGCCGGAGCGTTTGTATCCATTCGGACGACATGACCCAGCCAAAAAGCCGCTGGATCTTTATTCGCTCGTTGTTGTCGTAAAGCTCATACAGCTCATGGTTCCATCCCCTGAGATACTCGCCGTTACCAATGTGCAAAAGCCTAAAATATTCCACAGAATCTTATCTCAAACACATTTACTGCTCAAAACTAGGAATAAGGCAGCCTATCAAGCTGCCAGACCACAGCAGTATTTTCCAAGCGGAAGTATATGCCGTGGGGAAAGCCGCGGAGCTAGCCTACACTAGAACAAGAAAGAACTCAACAATTAATATATACGTGGATATTCAAGCAGCAATAAGAGCAATAAGCTCATATTGTATTAAGTCCAAATATGTTCGACGGAGCAGGGAGGCCATAGAATGGCTAGCCGGAAACAGTAGGCTGCGTATCTACGTATGAGATAGCAAAAAGTGCTGTGAGACTACCGTTTGAAAAAGAGAACGACATACCAAAACCGCTAAACACAATGTACAACGAAATGGACGACCACATGAAAAGGCAAGTGGAAGCTAGGTGGACTAACCTGACCACATGCAAAACAGCAAAAGTCATGTGTAAAACTAACGACAATAAACTGACTCAATTCGTATTTACGCTCTCGCGAAAGGAATGCAGAACTATCATAGGTATGCTAACAGGTCATAATCTATTGGCCGCACATGCGTACAAGATAGGGTTTGCTAACACGGATAAATGCAGAAAATGCAGAGACGATGTTGAGGAGACTTTAGAACACCTTCTGTGCGTTTGTCCGGCATTATCAAAAACGCGACTAAGATGCCTGGGAGCCCCACTGTTTGAGGGTCTGGACGACGTCTCAAAAGCGGTTCTCCCAGCGCTGCTTAGATTCGCCAAAAGCGCTGACATCCTACATGATGTCTACTTTCAGTATTCATAGAGGTCGGTCTCCATCTGGTATCGCTAGGGACCAAAAGGTCTATGCGTGGCTTATTGCCAACCAGGCTAACCTAACCTAACCTAACCTTCTCTCAAACACCTTATTGAGTAAGGTGCAGAGTAGCAATATGTGGCGTCATAAAAGCCACGGCATCCATAGCTTTGGACATCATACTACATCTGCCACCCCTAGATCTCTTCTGTAAATACTCAGCGGCCTGCTCCGCTTTAAGCCAAACATGGCCAAGGCTAAATTTACGTCTGTCCAAGAGTATTATAAAACTGAATAGACTTTAAATTAGGACCTTAGTAGAGGCCCTCACAGGACATTGTCTCATAGGAAATCATGCAAAGAGATTAGGCGTTTATACGCATGATTTCTGTCGTAGCTGCAGACATGAGGAGGAGTTGGAAACAATTCAACACCTTTTTTGCACATGCCCGGCTCTAGCCGAACCGATAGGAACCGATATTTAAAATCCTACTTCTTAACGGATATAGATAATCTATACAATTTAGATATCAACAACCTTTTACGCTTTGTCAAAAGCTCAGGATGGTTAAATATGGAGAGGGAAATGTAGCCCAGCCCCCGCGGCTCACAACGGACCCATTTCGTGGTCTAAGTGACATTTCTGTCTCTATGTGCGATGCGGCTGCCAAACCTAACCTAACCAAAATTCAAAGTTCTTACTAACACACCAAGAAACTGGTGAGTTCAAATTACCGCTTCATATCAAAGATTTTTTCGTTCGAATTATCGAATGCATAAAAATGTATGGGCATAATTTGAAATATAGAGAGATTTTGTAGACCACTCGTAATAACTTTGAATTAATGAGAGGTTCGAAATATCGCAGGTTTGAATTAACGAAAGTTGATTGTACTTTGACTTAAAAAAAAATTTTAATTAAATTTATTAATTAAATTATAAATTAAATTATTAATTTTTGGAATTTGTTAAAATAAAAATTTAAAAAATTAGTTTATTTCAACGCCCAATATAGCTGCCTATGTTTTGCACAATACTGTGTATGATGCACATTTTTCTTCCCACACTGGCTGCGGTTGCCGTGACAAATTACGCAACAAAAGGGATGATAGGGAATTTCTTGTTCGAACATTTTTCAATTGCTCTCCAAAAATGCATTTACATGCAATTAGGTATGCAAATTAGCCGAGCGGAATTTGAAATTTGACAATCAATAGCAATTGACGGACGTGTGTCAGCGCAGTGATGGCGGCGATAGCGATAAATACCAAAAATGTACAGAATTCATGGAGACGCGATGCCGCAAGCTGAAAATTTGTGCCACTGTTTTTTTTTTTTTGTTATTGTTACAGATAAAATTTATTTAAAATTGCGCGCATACGTTTTTCGAAAACATCAGCGCGTTCGTAGTGAAAGTATTTGCCAGAAATTTCATCTTTTCACGAAGCCGAACAATTGAGTTAATTTTGTTTAATTTCTAAAATTTTTCATTCCTTTTTGCCAAAATATTTCCACTCAAGTTCATGAACACAATGGTTACCCGATACTTTTTCCAGCAACAAAAGGTGCGCTGAAGTTGGAAAAAGTGCAACAATGCATAGCTCAAAACGAATTCAATACACTTTGGAGTATCCTACAATCAAAAAATTGTCTAATCCTTTAAGAAAACATGTCAGTTGATTCATTTGCTATTCAAATAGGAAAGACAAAACCAAAAAAAACAAAACACAATCAAATAAGTACGCATACCGCCACTGTCAATGCGGCGATCTGCTGCCTGAAAATGCGTATTGAATGTAGAGATCAAAATTTGAGATAAGCCAAAGGACTACAACAAATCATAATTTCCACATAGCGATCGTTGAAATACTTATCTGTTATAGAGGATCAGCGGTGCCTGCACAGACAAAAGAGGGTTGTTGAAAAAAAAAACCAAAAAAATCATAGTATGCTATGGAACAACCAGTGGCCTTTTCTCTCAAAAAAAAAAGGAAGGCATTTAAAATTCGAAATGTCGAAAAGTAAACATTGTGCCCTAAATCAACAAATTGTAATGCAATTAGCAGCAAAGTACCTAAGCATATGCGCATAGGTATACATATACCCCAACAGAACTTCACTTTCGAGGGTAATGTCCTTTGAGATCAATCAGCTAACATATTTACAGGTGATTTGGTGGGGAATGCATGTAAGTGGACTAATATCACGTTTACATATTAAGAGGTTAAGGTTATCTATGAGTTAACCCGAAAAGATAATCTATAGTGTTTACACTTGCATCATATGCATCATAACCTAATGACGTCAAAGTCAAGCAGCAGTTGAATGTTAACATTAGATATCTGCTCAGTTTTTCAGCTTGTCTCTATTGCTTTTGTGGTGAAGTTGGAAGAAGCCTTATGAGAATTTCAATATTTTAACTCAATCGTGAATACAAGAGACAGATTCTAAAACAAATTATATTTGTTTGGTTACATTGAATACCTACCCGTTTACCATTGATCCTCCAATGCGTGAAAAAATATTCAACCAGCACTTATCCAAATGCCGCAGGGTAGTTGAAAATGCTTTTGGGCATCTGAAAGCCCGCTTCAGAAGAATCGGAAAGGGAATCGACAATGATCATAAAAACAGCATGTGTCTTACATAATTTTAGAATTCCCACAACGACAAAATAGATCAGATATGGGGCTCCAAAAGCAAACTGATTATGAGAGGAGTCAATCTGGAGGCAATCTGCAACAACCGGACCATACAGAGGCCATGTTCGATTTTAACAATGATGCTGAAAACATAAGAAAGGCTATTCCAACGTTTTTATGTAAGTATTCCAATTTATTTCTCGTTAACTAAGGAATAAATTAAACAAATATGTTGCTTCATATTTTCTTTAAAAAGTGCGTGTAAAAGCTGTTCGAGTTCTCCTTTATTTCCTCCAAAATAGTACTCCTGTTTTCAGCCACAGTCAACGCCTTCTTCGTAATATCCATCATTGAGGGTTGTATTTCTTTGATTTCGATCAAGAATTTTTCTAGACATGCAGTTGCACGCTCCAAGCAGTTATTATTTTATTTTTAGGTTCAGTCGGTGTTGCTGGTACTGGAGATGGCAGCGATGTTCTGGAGCTCATTGAGGCCTCCGACGCAAACAGTGGAACGTTATTCGCATCACCTTCTTTGTCCGACACTATTAATTAAAGAAGTAAAAAACAATAAAAAATTGGCAATTATATTGTATAACAAATTTGGATTTTATCTCACCAAAATTATATTTCATGAGGTGCTCGAAATTTACATCCTTGCTACCGCTTAGAATTGAGTGTTGCTCCGAGTAGTAGGACCAGGGGGAGGGAGCTCCCTCCGAAGACCCAATTTTCTTGTTTTCTTGCCTGCTAAAAGAACACTGCTTTGGCTTACAGTAAATACAAAGGATATTCCACTATTTATAAGCTTCTAACCCCAGTTAACCCATTTTCGGCAGCTGGTCGATTTTTCGACCACCAACTTCAGACTCCAATATCTCAGAAACTAAATGTAAATTTATTGATCCGTTTTCACAAGTTTAAAATTTGGAATTTAGTTAATTTCTAGAGTATAATTTTTTAAGAAAAAAAGGTTCAGGGCAGATTTTTGTAAAAGAATGAAATTATCACTATTTTTACGTGTTTTTTGTGCAGATTAAAAAATAATGAAAAACAAAAAAACAAATAATTGTTACTAATTTATTGTGAAGAGAAAAGATGAAATTAAGAGAATCAAAAAAGTAACATATCGATATTGCAATAATTTTTACTGTTTCATGGACGTAAACTTTAGTGGTCGAGAAATCGACCGCTGGCCAGGAACTGTCATGTAGGATAGAACAAAATCTAGCAATATTTTTTTCTTATTGAAAGAGATAGAGGTGATTATCTTTGTGGTATAAGAAAGGTACTACCCCTGCAGGGAAAATCACTACTAGTGAACCAAAATTCTAGTTCAGTACTAGTACCTTACCTCCAAAATCGAACCTGTCCTATATTGGATGGTACGGGACTATTAGAAAATACCTACAAATCGAACTAATTCTCATTCGTCTAATATCGAACTAGGGCGGAACTATCCTAAAAGGGTTGCAGCAATGGAATGTTGGCATTCCGCTACGATTTTTAGTTCTAGATTTTTCGCTTTAGTAAATCGGATTTTACCCGTCCCAAATGGCGAAAACCCAGATATTTTCAATACACAAGGACCCCAATAAATGTGGAAGCAATCAAATTGGAAGAAATGTTTTCTGAAATTGGTAAGCAATCAATCCTTTTTGTATACGTATATATAATTGCACCATTTGGTAGGCTCAAAATCCCCCTATGATCTCTTTACATTGTTTTTTGATAATAATATTATATTATCACAAATATTACCACTTTCACAAATGAGTATGCAGACCAACACAATACTCCAATTATCATCACGCCAATCGAAATACGTGGGTTTATTGGAATATGGTACCTATCGGGGTACCATACTTTGCCACACATTGACCACTACTGGTCTGTTCGATCGGACATGAGGGTTCCAATTGTGAAGCAGGCTATGAGTCGTAATCGGTTTAAAACAATTAAGTAGTTTTTCCATCTCGCTGACAACATGAATTTAAACGCAGCAGACCGTTTTGCGAAGGTTCGTCCTATTACTGACGCTCTCAACAAAAAGTTTATGCAGTTTGGAGTCTTTAGCCATAATCTCTCTATAGACGAACAGATGATTTCATACTTTGGACGCCACTCCTGCAAAATGTTTATCAAGGGAAAGCCAATCCGGTTTGGGTTTAAAACATGGTGCTTATGCTCTGAAAGTGGGTACTTATTTTTTAGTTCATTGTACGGGGCAGCAGCAACCCCTCACGATAAAACTATTGGTCTAGACGCACAAACAGTCTTAGACTTGCTTGCCAACGTATCTGACCCTGAGTGCCACATCATTTTCTTTGATAATTTTTTTTCTCTTCATACCATCTAATGTGCCTTCAGAACGACCGTCGATTTTTTGCAACTGGTACTATACGCGAAAATAGAATGGCGATTCTTCTTTGAGAAATTAAAAAAAAGAAATACGAGGAACATTTGACCAACTACTTGATCATCAGCAAGAAATATTTACTGTTCGGTGGAATGATAATGATGTAGTCAATGTTATAACTAATAACTCCACAGTCAATCCAATTATTAGCACTAAAAGATATTGTCGGAAGAAAAAACAAACTATCACTATCCCGCAGCCAAAAGTTATTCAAGAGTATAATCATGGCATTGGGGGGGAACTCCATGATAATGCGGTGGGAAATTATAGAATATGTATGAGAGAAAAAACATGGTGGTGGCCAATATGGACAAATGCTCTTGGTAACGCAATGGTCAATGCATGGAAATTTCATTGTATGATGGCAAAAATTGAAAAGATAAAACCACTGTCACAAATTGATTTTCGTTCCAAAGTCACAACAGAATTATTGAATTACGGCAAGGACGAGGACGAGTGTGAAAACGAACATGGATATGAAGGTCCATCGAACCTTCCTCGGATCAATGAAAGGGTGCACGCCGTCATGAGAAGCATTAAAAACAAATTTTGGCGGTGTAAATTTTGCAAGAAACATACTATTTTTACTTGCAAAAAGTACAATATTTATTTACATACTAAATGTTTTGATGATTATCATAAAAATTTGTAAGCTGACTTTTCTATCAATAAAACAACAAAAAAATATTTGTATTTGAAATAAAATGAAATAAATTGACTTCGTGTGCTAAATTTTTTTCATAAATGTTGTATTTTTTTTAATATATTTGACGGTTTTTGGCCAGCGGTCGATTTTTCGACCAGTCCATATCTAAAACACCGATGGTCAGAATTTTTTTATTTTTTAAATTTTTCTTGATTATGGTCCTATAAGCACTGACTAAAAAGGAAATGGAAAAATTATGTCGAATTCTTGTAGCGGCCGAAGATGGGTTAATAATGACGTATGGTAGCGAAGCGCAACTCAGTGAATCGTAGTATTGGGCGTCGGAGATATTTATTCGCATTCGTTATGCGTTCTTATTGTTATGCTTTGCACAACCATACATCACGACTGACTGGGGCTTCATAAGCGGGCTGGCTTGCGACATTGTTAAATTTTAGTTTTGAAGCAATTACTTACTTATCGGTTATGGATTTTATCCCTTATCTCCGAAGCGGCAGACGCCTCCTTGCCTTTACTCATTTCGGCTTCCATCTCCATGAAAATGTGGCTGTTCTTCTTCGCGCATCTCTCTCAACTCTAACACCAATTTTTCGGCACATGCAGACCACTTCGTTCCTGGTTTCCGTTTTTTCACACATCTGCAAGCACAATAAATAGTTTTGATTTGTATTAAATCACTTTATTTCAGAAATTTACTTACGATTTCATATTTAAGTCCTTTTCTCATCCAATTGTTAACAATCAGTGTCACAATTTCACAATAGAACTAAGTAGCGCTGCATTTTTCCGTACTTTTTTTACAGATTTTCCATAGAACTCGACTACCCCACCAGGTTAACTTGAGGTTAGCAGCTAATCTACTTTGGAACGAGGTTATCTTTTGAATGGATAACCTGGTAGGTTAAGACCTAGATTAGCGAGTTAACCTTGAAACTGGAGATAACTTTGTTAACCTCGTAATATGTAAACGTGCTATAAGGCGTTTTCATTGTGTGTTTGTTCAATTGAAATTTTGTAGAACATGTTTATCGCATATGGACATGTAATAACAAGCCTTTGACAACAAATCTCCATGATTGTAAGAAGTGAATATCTGAAGTCGATCAAATTAAACCACTTTTTTTAATTTTATTATATTTTTTTTTAAATATATTAACTAATGATTGTAAGAAGTGAATACCTGAAGTCAACAACTGAGACCACTTTTTTCTAAAATTTAATAATTTTTTGTTGGCGCAACGAAGTAGTTTCCACTACCAACGTAGTCTTTAGTATTATATATATATTTTTGCATACTAATATTTTTTGTTACATCCTTGAATTGCCCTACATTCCACATTCCACTTATTATATTACATTCCATTTTTTGAACTCATTGTCAGTTACTTGTAAGCATTCAAAGAATAAACATTTAGTCATTAATGATTGCAAGAAATGAATATCTGAAGTCGACCAAATTAAGCAACTTTTTTCTAAAATTTAATATTTTTTTTTTATATTTCATTTATTTTTTAATTAATATTGATTCACTATTTGTCAAATATGTTAAAATGTGTGTATACAGGCTGATTCAAAGTGTATGTTTGTGCCCTTAAATCTTCTTCCTGAATGGGTTTTGAAGACTTATCGGCGCCCTCCATTGATATGGTACACGAAAACAAAATAATGGCACACTTTTGTCCATTTTCGCACACTGTTTTTGTCTGAGTAGACACCTACTGAAATATGCCGAATAATATTTTTGTGGAACATTTTAACTCTCCTTCGTTCCTACAAACTTAATACTTGTGAGATTTTTAAAAATAAGCATAAAAAATAAGCATCAAAATCAGCCACGCGAAAAAGAAAAATCGGATTCAGGGGTTCCACAAAAATATGCGCCATACAATTTTTTTAGATTCAAATCCAATATTAACGGTAAATGTAAATGTGTACGAGTTATTTGAAATAATTTAGACCAACTTGAGCGCAAATTAGGAGTTGAGTTAAGCTGATTTTTGTTTTTCTGGCTCACTTCTCTGTGGAGCATAGGGCCTCGACAAGACTCAGTCTTGCCTTGGTTTCATTAATCTATTTTGATTTCTAACAGGGTAGGTGATTAGCGTGGCGCTATAAGCTGATTACTCGGAGGTTTTTATGGTCGCTGTTTACAAATCCGGTGCTGTTGTTGTTGAGGTGGTTGAGTATTTGTACAAATAATCTTAGTTAGCGAATAGCGCCGTTTTATTGCCACTGGTCTCGCGTGATGTTGTTTTTTTGTTTTTAGGTCAGATCCATTTCGTGAGATCCAAATATAACAGCAAATTTTTTTATCTCTGCGTCTACGAGTTCATTAATTTGCTAAAGGAAAGATTTACCGAATAAACGATGTCTTGTTCTGGCATAATCTTGTTCACATAAATAGTGGAAAAGACTTTCTTTCACCCCCTCCGCCTGACAGCTTCTGTTGATGGGTTTGAAAGGAAGGTTGAGTCTGTCTGCGTGATCTCCTACCTTCCAATGATCTGTAAGGATTACAGTAATACGAGTACGTGAGATGTTTCGGCGAGCGCATCCTAACAGGTAATTCGTCCTCTGCATATTATACGACGGCCATGTTTTTCTTGATGTATTACATGTAGGAATTCTGAGAGAACGTATGTTCGAATCTCGGTGAAAGACCAAAGAGAACAAAAAGTTTTTTCTAATAGCGGTTGCCCCTCGGCAGGCAATGGCAAGCATCCGAGTGCGGGGTAGCGCCTGCAACCGCCTCTGCTATGTCTAGTGTGGAACTTTTTCTTGCTAGCTCGTCTGCTCTCTCATTATTCTCTATACTGTGAAACTAGTTTGGATGAAATGGAGTTGGAGTCGAAGGCCTTGATAGCTAATAGTTCTGCCTGCCATAGTCAGGAAGTCGAATTGATTTGGATAAGTTGAGCGGTTTCGAATAGAGGCCAGCTCCCGCACCACAATTCCACTTACAGTAGCTCCAAGCGAAACTCGTACATCCACCTAGATATTCGGTTTCACATTAAATAGGGGGACGAGTATTATATTATTTACAAAGTGGCGATTTTCACTGCGAAAGCCAAGCTTGTACAGTGTCAATTTATCAGGCAACAGTGGTTGTAATCACACCTAAGTACACGTTATTTTTAAAGTGGAATGCGGGGAAGACCCAAACATTAAACTTCTTTGTCATATGTTGAATATTGTGTCATTTGTTGATAATAGAAAGGATAATAAAAATGTGAAATTGTCGGACAAAGAGGACAAACCAGTGTTGAAGTGCGAAAATTAGTAATGCATCATTACGAAAACCAAAAATCGCTTCGGGAAATATCTTCAATTGTAAATTGAAGCCGTTTGACCGTACAGTATATCATAAAACGGTACAAAGAGGAGAGAAGTGTTAAAAATAGGTTAAAAGTTGACAATAACAAAATTTTCTCTCCGAGTGACGAACAATATATTCTACGGCAAGTCAAAAAGGATTCATTTTTAAGTGCACCGAAGTTCACAATAGTCGCCGAAAATGATTTGGGGGAAAAATATTGCCTACAGGCAATTATAAATACACACAATAAGGCTGATATCCACGGCAGAAGAGGCTGCGATTTGCCAGGAAACATCAATCAATAGATTTCTCATTTTGGCGGAACGTGCTATTCACTGATGAAAGCAAGATCAACTTTTTTGGTTCAGATGGTAGACCCTATGTATGGAGAAGATCAAATGAAGCGTTACTTCCTAAAAATATCAAGCGCGAAGCACGACCAGTAATGGTGTGGCGTTCATTTTCTGTATCTGGACGGGCGAATTGCATTTTATTGAGGGTATTATAAATCAGGCTGTGTATTTTAACATTTTAAAAGAAAAATTGACACTGTGTAAATAAAAACTTGGTCTAGGGGAAGATTAGCATTTTTACCAGGACAATGGCCTGAAGCAAATAGCGTATAATGTGCGATTGTGGTTGCCATATAATAGTGCGCATGTCATAGATACACCAGCCCAGAATCCAAATTGAAAAACCCCATTGAGAACTTGTGGAGCTTTCTCGATGGGAAAGTTCGCCAACAAAGCATAAGTTCAAAGGATGACATGAAGAGAGTCCTTTAGGACAAATAGCAAAAAATTGAGCCCAGCTTTGGTGAAAAACTTGTTAAAAGTATGCCAAATAGATTAGAAATGGTTATCAAAAGCAGAAGCAGAAATATTAATATTTACATTAACTTTACTTTGGCATTGAATTACATGAATTTTATTTTTTCACCTCACTTAAAATGCAATTGAATTAAAAATTTCAGTTTAATTATTTTGTTCTTATTTGATACCACTGTAGTAATAAAAAATGCAATAACTTTTTTGTACCGTCTTTTTTACTTATGATTTATGAAAAAAAAAAAACATTTTTTTTTTATTTTAACTGTACGAGTTCCGCTTAGGGCTACTGTAGAAGCGTAGATTTTAGCACCAATCACTTTCCCTTTCCTCCATTCGGCTCTTGGTGGAAAACGTACCCTAAAGTCTCTCTTGAAGTTGAGGTCGCCGATTGTGAAGTCTGTTTTGTTTTTGAGTAGTGAGAAACCCTGTAGAAGGATCTTGCTGTGACTGTACAATCTTGTAGTCCAGCTTCCTAGATCTCTGAGTCACGTGTAGGTCCAATTGGATAACTTTGGTTGAAGACTCCACTTTTTACCCAACATTCCCTTACACGTGTAAAGTGTCTTTTTTGGCTTTCTTCACCCTGTATGCTACATTGGATCTTTCGCTGAGTTTGGGATCAAGAATTATTCCTAAGTATTTTGCTTGTTGGGTTAGCATTAGACTAACTCCGTTTAATTTTGGGAGATCAACGTCTGGTATATTGGTTTTCTTGGTGAAACCGCAATCTGTGGCCCAATTTCTGAGTAATCTGGTGCTAGTTTTTCTAAATTCAAAATGGTGAATCCCAGATGGCGACTGCAAAATAAAAATACTCAACTGTGACCATAAAATTTCACTTTTTTTTTAATTGAGCTAGGATTCTGATAACACTAGTCTACAAGGAAAAGTATCCGAAATAATTTAAACTAATATCTGCTTCTCTGTCCATGCAAAATTCCGGTTGATAACTAAAATTAATTTATTAGTTTGAGTTTTTACGATAATCGTATCTTTCGTGTTTAATGGAACTAGACCGACAAAATTTAACCAACATTCAGACCCAGAAACCAGACTACATATTTCCGAAGGTTTATGATGCGCTGAATCCAAATCTGGCCCCAGAATTGCTCTATCAGCTCTGGTTTTCGAGATATCCTAACCTAAAAGTGCAAAAAACACCATTTTTGCCCATATTTGAGGTTATGCGATATCTCTGCGAAAAAAAATGATATTTGAGCAAACAAAACGCCATTTGAAAAAAGAAGAATTGTATTTAAAGATGCCATCCTTTAATTTTGGTGACATAAGGCAAGGCTACATAACCTCAAATATGGGCAAAAATGGGGTTTTTTGCACTTTTAGGTTAGGATATCTCGAAAACCAGAGCTGATAGAGCAATTCTGAGGCCAGATTTGGATTCAGCGCATCATAAACCTTCGGAAATATATAGTCTGGTTTCTGGGTCTGAATGTTGGTTAAATTTTGTCGGCCTGTGTAATCACCACTCGAGTGTTTCTAAGGTCGGCAGCTGTGCCTAGCACGGCAAAACCCCAAAACCCAATTGCTTTAACCACAGCGAAGATAAGCCTACTTGCATTTTACGTCCAACTAGCTTAGGTATGGGCAAACCACATTTTATTCAAAATTGTTTACTTTTTTATGATCTTGTATAAACCAGCTTGATCAAAAAGCTCCCGGAATATTTAAAAAAAATTCGAAAGTAAAGCTTCTTCATCAAAAGCCATATTATCGCCTTCAAAGTACTCCCCACCAACTGAAACGCACTTATGCCAGTGTTTGATCCAGTTCCTGAAACATTTCTGGAAATCTATTTTCGGTAGAGTCATTAGAGTCGTCTTCGGTTATTGCATTACCTCCTTGCGACTGTGAAAACGTGTTTCTCGCATTGGTTTTTTGACTATGTCAAACAAAAAAAATCATAAAAGCCATAGCAGGTGAATTTGAATCTCCGAGCTGCTTTCCCACAAATCATTTCTTTTTGGCGAATTATTTCACGTAAACGTCTCATAACACCCAAAAAATAGGTCTTATTGAAATGTTTGGTGTGCGATACTGTTGTAATCCATAAAAGCCGTGAGGATCACTTTCGTTTTTGTCTAAAAACGACGTGGTTTTTTTTTGATGTGGAGCTCTTCACTCACTTGCTTGATGTCTAGATTGCATAAACCCACATCTCGTCTTCAGTAATAATGCGTTTGATGAATATTGGGTCGGATTTAGCATTCGGAATCATGTCTTTGACGGTATCAGCACAGTCTCTTTGTTGCTTTAAATTCAGTTCCCTTATGATAACACAACACAAACCCAAATCATTAACTGCAATGCGCTGAACGGATACATAAGTTAATGTTCAAGTCCTCTGCCAGCGCTTTGATCAACTTTTCTTTCACTTTATTGATGTTTCCATCAGTTTTTGATGTAGATGACCAACCATTACGAAAGAGCTCTCTTTGGAACGTCCATGACACTCGTAAGAGCCTCTTTTGCTTAGAGTATCATTACAGGGTGGTCGCCGTAGCCGAATGGGTTGGTGCGTGACTACCATTCGCAAGTCACAGAGAGAACGTCGGTTCGAATCTCGGTGAAACACCAAAATTAAGAAAAACATTTTTCTAATAGCGGTCGCCCCTCGGCAGGGAATGGCAAACCTCCGAGTGTATTTCTGCCATGAAAAAGCTCCTCATAAAAATATCTGCCGTTCGGAGTCGGCCTAAAACTGTAGCTCTCACTGCACTGAATAAACTGAATATTTCGACAATGCGGTAAGATCAATAGTTTTTCCCAAAATACTGAAGTGACAGGTAGAAAAAGAAGTGGTCGTACTCGCGTGGTTCGTACCAGTGCAGCCATAAAAGCTGTTTGAGAAAGAATTCGCGGAAATCCTCTTAGAAAGCAGAAAATCATGTCCAGACAAATTAATGAAAGGCGTGGTGAAGCAATTGTGCAGTACTCTCTTCAATGGAGAGCTTGGATCTTTCCCCAAGATTCCGCTCCAGCTCATAAGGCAAAGTATTCAAAAAATGTTTCCTTTACCCGATTTAATTCAGCTTGCTTATTTTGAGCCTAACGGGGAGCGCTAGCTACCATAAGCTTCAGCGCTTAGCATAGGTGTGCATCGCGGAAGCTTGAGCTGACACCGCTGCATATAGTCATTCAGCAATCAGCCAAGCGTGCCCTGCTGAATATTACCAGGTGAGGTTTCGGGAGAGGAAAGGTGATATCATCTAAAAACATGGTAGTGGTAAGGCTGCAGTCCTCACTCACCCAGCTACCCAGAGATGATATCACTAAGGTCATCAACTCTTAGGCATACATGTCCGGAATGATCGAATTGCCATTGTAAGTGACAGTCAGGCGGCACTCATGGCCATATCGTCCTGTGAGATCAAATCCTCACTGGTACTTGGGTGTATCGATAAACTTAATCTAGTCGGAGTGCACAATTGCATCTGGCTAATTTGGGTCTCAGTATACAGGGGTATAACTGGGAACGAAATAGCGAACGCATTGGGGAGAGAGGCTGCGGCTTCGCCTTAATAAGAGGTTTGCAGGCCAAATTCTTACCTGGACGGTACAACCAAAAGAGGAGGCTACAACGGACTCTGGCTATTTCTGCAACCAATCTCAACCTTCTCCTGGAATGCAGCGCTTTAGCGCGAAGAAGGTTGAGACATCTTGGCCAACTGCAGTCGGAAGAAAGGCACATACGCTCAATCCAAACCAGCTCTATCCTGAGTTGATGAGTAGAGGGCACAAAAGGTCATGAGGTCGAAGTGCACACCTCATAAAGAATTCAATCTAAATTTAATTTTTTGAGCCTACGCTTTCAGCGAAAATTGTACGTAGCCACTGGTATTCAGTTATTTTAATTAGATTTGTGAGCAACTTTCGTGAAAAAGTCGATAAGAGTTTGTTATTCACTTCGCTAAATAAATAGTAAAATAAATATGAAAAATATAAAAGGCCCGAGAAAGTACCAAACACTCATCACAAGCCATGACATGACCATTTAGTAATAATTTAATATTAACTTTGAAGTTAGCTGGCAGCTAACTAAACTTCCTAGTCTCTGCTTTAGGTGAGGTGGAGGTTCCAATCTACAGTTCGTAGGCCACAATTCACTCTTCCAAGCTAAATAGCACAACAGGCATAAAAAAGAATTTTTAGTAAAACTCACCTTTGGAAAATACAACAATTACAACTTCGCAAACCGTGCACGTACTGTACCCAATTATTTATAATATTTTCTTTATTGTTGATGATTCATTACAGAATAATTTGGAGTGTACTTCGTATAGCAGATGATATAATAAAAACCGTTTGATTGTCAGTGAGTAGCTGTGTATGTATGCAAGTTTGCGTGTAAAAGTATTTGTATATACTTTCATCGAAGTTTGTGCAGCATTAACCACTATTGTGCAGCCATTTTGGATTCCTAAAATACTAAAAGAAAAAACTTGAAAAATATATCTTCATCCAAAAAATATATTTGATTTTCTATAAACACAGCAACAGAAGCTCCACCCAGAAATGATGATTCATCGCCGGCTTAGTGGCAAAACCCGCAATAGAAGGCAGGCACAAAGCAAAATATAAACCTACAAAAGGCTGACACAACAGAAGGCCAGCTAGAAAGGCACAGTACTAGTCAACGATGACGGAAGATAGCTCTAAGGAACAACAACAGTAATAGCAAGCGGCCACTCACGACCGCCAAATACTATATATATAAACGGCTGAGCCACAAAATGCAAGTAGACACATACACACACACACATATGTTTGTGTATTTCTCACAATAGGCCAAGGGCAGACGGAGTACAGAAGCAACTACGTAGCTCCACCCAGAAATGGAATACAAACTAGCATTTAACATAAATCTGTCCATTTATATATATACAAATATATACTACGTACATGCTTGTGTGATGTGTGTGTGTGCGTAAAAAGGCGGAAACCAGCCAAAACGCGCACAACAATGCCGAAAATCCATGACGTGCAGAGTGGCCTGACCCCGGCCAAGGTTCTATGGCAATGCGTCTAAGCGAAATAGCAAGCGGAAGCTAGTAGAAAGAAAGAAGATGAAAGCATACTAATAATATTATACCCATATACAGACCACGCCCCTTCATGACTGTGACTGTGAAACGAAAAAAAGAAAATAAAATAAAGAGAAAATTAAGTTCCCAAAAAACCAAAAAAAAAAACCGAAAATAGAAAAAAGGCAAAGTTAGAGTCGTAAGGGCGATGGCGGGCAGTAGGCAAACCCAGAAGACAGCCAGCGCTGCTAAAGAGGCAGACACAATAAAACGCAGCCTAAGGGCAATAAATGCACGTAAACACACACAAACGCATCGAAAATTACTTCGACTGCAAACACACGCAGAGGTAAATTGCGCAAGAACAACCCTTGAATGGAGTTGGGTTTGAAATGAGAGAAAAAAAGAACAAAAATGAAAAATAAAAATAAATCAAATAAAACAAATAAGAAATCTCTCAAAAAGGGTCTACGAACCAAAAAGAAGATAGAGAAAGTGAAAAAAAGAGCATTAATGTGCGTAGAGAGGAAGCAAGATTCTTCAAGATACCAGGTGCTGATACTTTACTTATGAATGTGTGTTTATATATATACAAGTACATGTATGTATTTGTTATGAGCGGAGTTCTACCAAAGAAAAAAACCTGTAAATGTTTGGTGATATCTCTTCGCTCACGCAAAGCATACTTTTACTCTATAACGGCTCTCAAATTTCGTACACCGTTTATTCAACTCTCGTTCTCTTTAATACGCATACAACAATGCTGGCGCTACTGATTTCAAGCACTAGCGATTACCACTGCCGATTTGATAATACCTTCTTAGTTACGTTGCTCTGCTCAAAGAAATCTCAAACCACAAAATTTCAGTAACAAAGTTGGCGGTTTGACATAATAATCGTAAATAAATCACCAAACTGAGTAAAGGGTGTTTCTTTCAGGTGTGGATAAACTTAAATAAAAAATGAAACATAATTTTTTTTTTAATATTCATAAATTTTGCTACATTTGATAGATAATTTCAATCATAAATAAGTACCCAGACTAAGTAAAGGGTGTTTATTGTAGAGGTGGATAAACTTAAAAGAAAAATGACACAGAAGTTTTTTTTAATATTCATAAATTTTGCAACATTTGATAGATAATTTCATGCCATTGATGTGCGAATATGATTTCGGGTTAGTGGCCGGTGCGATTGATGCGTTCATGACACAATATGCCTCAATTTGTACAAAATTACAAGTAGAAAAAAATTTTCTTCTAGCTATTTTCTTACAGGTTCTAGGTGTGAGTTTGACAGGCGCAACGTGTGTGAAAATGGGTTGTGGAGTTATTTTTAACTTTTAATTCTTTAAATTGCTTGTTTTGAGATTGTGTTTAAATCCCGACTTATAGAACAAAAGTAATTTAAAATAAGTTTAAAAAATTCAGTTCACTGAAAATACTAGTTTTACATTTTTGAACTCTGAAATAAATTAGTAAAAAAAAAAACGGGTAATTATTGTTTCATACTATTGTCAGAATGTATGGAAACCCTTTTTGGATTTATTTTGATACGACTTGTATCTGTACAATGAATATGAGTGACAATTTTCGAAATTTCCAATATTTTCATAGTAATTCAGGCTGCCTTATCTGCCCATTGAAGGTCACAAAAAGCTATCAAAACGGCGCTTTATTGCTACTTGGGGAGGGTCAGACTGGCGCTTCAACCAGGCTACCTTTCGGCAATAGCAGCTCAAATTTTGGCTTCCAAGTGCTCAATTGTTTGCAGTTTCGCAGCATGGGCATGTAAATTTACATATACCCAGAAAATTTCCAATTTTTTCATAGTAAATCAGGCTGCCGTTCATTACATCAATAGCTCTGCTTCGCTGTAGATATCTGCCCATTGAAGGTCTTACTTGAGGAGTGTCAGACAGGCGCTTCAACCAGGCTACCTTTCGGCAATAGCAGTTCAAATTTTTTCTTCCAAGTGTTCAATTGCTTGCAGTTGTTCGGCATATCCATGTAATTTTACATACATATACTCAAAGAAAGTACACTAAGGTAGTCAAATAATACAGAGGAAGTGTCTAGGGACTCCATCGGTGTGAACTTTATATTATATTTAATACTATTTCGACTATGACTTATGGATTATCGTCGCGAATCGAGTAAAGTTTTTTAATAATTGCAAACGTTGCGCAGGTGTGCGAATTGTCAAGTCAAACTGACGTCAAAGCAAGAGAGAGCTGGTTAATCGGCTGTCACAGAAAACAATTATTGCCAATTTAAAGCTCTTCGCCTCTCAAATTAGCTTTTCGGCTATAAATCATACATCCTATTAATGACATCTGGTAGAAGCAATTGGAAAGAAAAAACACTTCACGATAGGAGAATTAGGGCGGAGTCTCGTTACGTGATTGAACGATAGAATCTGTAATTCGGGCTAAGTACACACATCGAGGAGCTACAATCCTTCCATGGTCCTTGTAGTCAAAAAGGGGCATACTAAAACTGTTTTAATAAAGGAAATCTATATAATTGTGAAATTAAGAAGCCTTTAAGCTGAATTAAGAATAATAGAACCATAAATTTTTGCGTAGATTTTACTTTTAATCTATTAAGGAAAAAGTGATTTTACCTCCAAGGGCGAATCGCCAAATCAAAAGATGGTTACCTTGTACAAATTTCTCTCATCCGTGGCGATCTTATGCAGTGTAAGAATCTATTTTCATATTGAATGCGCTTTTTCGCTATTTTAAATTAATATGAGTCTTCCTTTCAACTATTCAACATTTTTCTACCAAAACTATTCGCTTAGAAGTTCATAATTTAATTCAGTCTTTTCAATCACAGAATCGAAAAATGTGTCGCGTTGCAGTAAAATTTTAACTGAAACCTACGCTAAAACCCACGTGAAACAGTGCCACTCTTCACTTTTGTAGCCCCTTTTTTCTGTTTCAAGCAGCGTTTCGTATAACAAACAACTACAACAACAACAAACGCTCTTTCGTTTAGAGTTATTTTCTCCAATAATGCACAAAGAATCAAAGAGAAACTTTTTTCTGACAACTTGTTTTCAATAAAAAAAAAAAAACAAATATATGTATTTTTCCTACAGGTATGTAAGAAAACCATTTTAAATTTCTACCCTACCGGCTCCCAGCCACCTATTTAGATTAACCATTGAGTAAGTAATTAATTATTATTATATTTTTCATAACTCAACGGATTAACTCATGGAATGGTGCATCAACTCTCTCGCGGTTAGAATAGTTACGCGGTCATCGGTTAGTGCAATCACTGCAGAAATTTCAATAGATTGCCGTGTCAGTGGCGTGGTTTATAACCGTTTCAAAGCTTACAAAAATTGTTGTTCTTCTTGCAATCAGTTGTGTGTGTGTGACGAAGTTGCCGATTTTTGCTCCAGCCGGAACCTGTAGAATCTACAGTGTAGAATGCTCTAGTTGCATGAGCTATCTCTTATTTGTTCATTGTTGTTGCATACTTATTTTTATGAGGTTTTGCGTTTACCTTGCCAACGAAGTGCGAGTAAATTAACGACGATGAGAGAATAACAAGGTCTACATGCTCAAACATGTTTTTATGTGCTTAACAGCAACAGCAATCTTGAACAATGGACGATGTTAAATCAGCCGATGTGAATACGAATGAGAGATGTCAACAAAAATGTACAAAAACAGTTGGCTCGCCCCAGAGCGCAATTTGTGTACATCAATTCCGATGTGAAGTGGGAGTTAATAGCAGCAGAGAATGATCCAGAACGGCACGGTGTTACCGGACAAATATTGTTAGAAATCTGTTTAGTAATAAAAATAATACGAAAACTGCCAATAAAATTATATATATCAATATATATTTTTTGGCTTTCTCAACAAAAATCGATTGAAAATGTTGATGCATATATTTTTAAAATCAATTATAGGAGAAACAGAGACTCACAGTCAAAATATCCAGTAAAATTTTTAAAAGAAATGATGAGATTAATGGAAAATAAAACATATTTTTTGATAACATTTTTATGTCAGTTAATACAACATACTTTTATTTAAAATGCAAAAAAAGAAAAAAATAATTTTAAATATTCATGATATAGACAAGGGCATTTGTTGTCTCCGCCTTTATTGGCATTATATTTAAATGGCATACATGAAGAAGTGGCCTTTATAATTTCTTTGTACTGCACTTTTTAATCTTAAATATTGGGAAATATAGTACGTATTTTAGTTTAAAAGTAATATCTTAAACGCCTATTCTGAATTTTGTTAGACATTAATGAATAAATAAAAATAAAATAAAATAAAAAGATATATCAATGATATGAATATTAGAGTGCTGTTATATGCACATTGCATAGTGATAATGGCAGATGAAGTTGATGTTTCAAACTATCACAAACAAGTTAGAGATTTACTGTAACATTTGGAATATGGTTCACCTTCATTAGAGAAATCAGCAATAATGATATTTAAACAGGGAGCAAAATTTTCGCGTCGGGAAAAATGCCAATTTAAAAATATAAATATAACAATTACAAATGAGAATTACTATCTAGGAGTAGTAGTGACCCCTAAAATGAGCTTTCAAAAACACCTTACAAAGCGTAACACTTCAGCAAAAAATTAGTATAAATACAATTTGGACAAGCTTCTTTTCTTAAAAAGAGGTATAAATCTCAGCTCAAATGGCAAATGTTTCAAGCCATATGCTGAGCCATTCAAAGTTATGCAGCTCAAGAATGAGGCTACACTCTATTTGAAGAAGTAGACAAACCCCAACTTTACTTTCTTAAGCAAATCGTAAGACTGCCGGGGTGCTCGCCCACTTATGCCATACTGTTGGAAATGAATATGGAAAGTGGGCACATCTATACTCTTGCACTACATCTAAATTATATACAAAGAAAATGTTTTGACTAAAGCAACAAAAGACAATCTGACACTGAAAGTATGGCGAAATAACCTACTCTGGGCGGAATTACTTAATTAAATAGAAACGGAATTCAATTTAAGATGTAATGATAGTTATCTTAGCCTAAATGTTTGGAAAGAGGAAAAAAAGAAACGCTTACAATGATGACAAATAATAAAACTCGATATAGAATGTGGGAATGGTCCCAAAATAGTGCCGAAGGAAATACATAAACATTTAGACTTTAGCACAGGAAAAACTTACTGCAATGATAAAATAAGTGGGCACAAAATATCTGTAATATTTAAAGCAAGATGCAATCTTTTGAAATTAAATGGTATATATAATTAAAAGGTATATATAATAATACGGCAGCCGCTGTAGCCGAATGGATTGGTGCGTGACTACCATTTGGAATTCAGAGAGAACGTAGGTTCGAATCTCTATGAAACACCAAAATTAAGAGAAAGTTTTTTCTAATACCAGTCGCCCCTCGGTAGGCAATGGCAAATCTCCGAGTGCATTTCTGCTTTTTCATCCTCATAAAAAATATCAAGCGATCGGAGTCGGCTTAAAATTGTTGGTCTCTCCATTTGTCGAACAACATCAAGACGCGCGCCACAAAGAGGAGGAGGAGATTGGCCAAACTCCAGAAAAGGGTGTGCTCCACATTTATATATACATAAAAAAGCATACTTTGAACAGTTTATTGGAAGATGCCAATATTGCTTGTATCAAAATTCCGTTTGTAAATTTCGAAAAAACAATTTTGACACAACTTTGATATATGTAGTGAATGTGTTGAATGGAAAAATTATGAGTCCTAGAAAAAGCTAGTTTCCTACATAACTGCTGCTTTAAAGGACAGAAAATTATCTGTAAATGAAAATATATTGCATATTCCAGCAAACGACCTTTAAGGTCATTGCCCTATATTCTTCACTTATTTGTTTAAAAATTCTATTTTTTAGTCTGTAAGCAAATATTGTGAACTTTAAGTGTAAACAAAGAGCTTTCTTTTCTATTCTATTTTTCTATTTACGATACATTGTATAGCACGAAAAAAACACAACAAGAAGAAAAAAAACCTACTAACAGCCAACATTATGCAGCCCTAAAAACACTGCTTATAACTACATATTTTAGTATAAAAGCTTATAGTAGACTTACATAAATATTTAGCTGACTTACTTTCGTGTATGATGAAGCAAATAGTTGTCAAAAATTACGAAAAAGGAATTATCTTCATATGCTGCAAGATATTTTCCCTATGTAGATTTTTTATATATAATTTAGATTTTGTCTTGATACTTTTTGAGATTTTTCTGAAAATTTGTGAGAATAATACTTTTATTTTTTAATATATTTTTGTTTATTTGTAAAATATCTACAATTTGAGGATAAATTTTCACATGATACTTTTTTGAGATTTTTCTGAAAATTTGTTAGAATAATCGTTTTCTGTTTTAATATATTTTTGTTTATTTGTAAAAAATCTACAATTTGAAGATAAATGTTAACTTGATACTTTTTTTCGAGATTTTTCTGAAAATTTCTTAGAATAATACTTTTCTTTTTTAATATATTTTTGTTTATTTGTAAAAAATCTACAATTTGAAGATAAATGTTAACTTGATACTTTTTTTTTGAGATTTTTCCCAAAATTTAGTGAAAATAATCTTAATCTGTTTTTATATAGTTTTGTTTATTTGTAAAAAACTCTACAATTTGAGGATACATTTTCACTTCTGGCAACACTAACAAATGGTGCTCGTTGTTACCGTGCTCGTAGTACCTGACTGTGTGTTTTTTTTTTTTTGCAACTGAGAGATACACAACCTGACATGATACTCTCCATTGTGATACACAACTACGTATGCGAGTATATGCACATACATAATTTCATCTACATGAATAGCAAATGTTAGTGACTTGACTTCGAAACGTTGCGAGAGTACAATCAAAGGGAGTGTGCGCAATCTGATGCTCGCTGTCGGCATCTAAAAGCCTTCAGTAGAAGTATTTTGTTAAGGCCAGCCAGCAGATACTTTCTGCTCACCGTTTTCGTGTGTACATGTGTGTATGTATGTATTAACATTCCCTGTTGCGAGCTCTCGAGCAGTTCTTTCCACTTTTGATAGCGAGCTGTGAGTGTTTTGGTTATAAATACAGCTCCGTATTATTTTGCTCATGCATTCACTTGTGAACCAATCAACAAATCGGACGTGTGTACGCACTCTTGTTACGCCATAAGAAAGCACGTGAATTTCGTAACAACATCGCAGATACTAAATTGTGAAGAGCAATTTTTTTTTTGTATAAAAGAAAAACCCTATCGGAAAAGAGACATTTAAGTGTGAAAGAAAAAAGTTAATAACTGCTTTTTGGTTTTCCTAAAAAAACGCAATAAATGTAGTTCATTTTAGTGAACTAATAGAAAAAAAAAATAGTAAATTGTGTTAAAAATCAGAAAATTTAAGACTCCTACATCCTTCAACACAACGAAATGGCCTTCGCTTACTATATCCCCGACCAGGCTACGCTATTGCGGCGCGCCAACCTGCAGGAGCAGCAAATACTACGCGCTCGCCAAGCCTATTGGCGTTTTGTGCTAACCCTAATCTGGGATTTGTTGCATCAGTATGTGCAATATGAGCGCCAAAGTATGGGCAGATGTCGACTACCCAGATTTCTCCATTGAAAGGCAACACAGCGCACACTTGAGTGTGAGTCAAGTTCAACAAAGAAACGAAAAGCACCAAAAAATATATGCATACTTTAAACAAATCGTATTTATATTTAAATGAAATAGTTTAAAATTCGCCTCAGAATCTTACATACAAAAAAAACAAATTAGCTGTAAAAGAAATTTTTTTTATACACGCAAAAATTCACTACTTCACATTTCTACAAACTGCATATTTCATCATCATCAAGAAAATAATTTCACCACAAAAGAACCTACCACCGAAGTAACCAACGCCAACTAGCATTGCACACGTCGTCTGCGATTTCTTCAACCTGCACGCAGTTCAGCTGGCGTGCGCCAAAAAAACCGGCTTTCTCTCACTTAAAACCCTGCGTCAACCGATTGGATTAGTCACTCGGTTACAAGCGGAGCAAAACACAAAAAAAAAAAACTAAGCATAAACTTATTACTTTGCGTTCAGTAACCGTGCGAAGAAAGAAATTTACATTTTTTTGTGTGCCCAATTTTTTGTCGTCCAAGGTTAACGAAAGCAACAAATGAAAATTTTGTTTACTTTGCATTTGTGTCTGTCTTTGCAATATTTTCTTATCCACTTACCAATCGCAATGTAGTTGCGTGTTTTTGTTTTATTTCTCATCAAAGTGATTGTGATAAGTCTCTATGGTTTCTAAAAATATATAATAGAATAAGTTTATAAAAAATGACTGTATTAAAAATCTCTACATAAGGCATTAATTATAAGTAACAAACATAAATATTAAGCGATGATACATAGAAACGAAAGACACAAATACTTTATAAGAAAATGTATTAGAATTGTAAGATAATGAAATAAATGGCTCGCTCATTGATAAACAGAAATGCTGAACGTCTTTTATCATTTGTTAATACGGCAAAGAAAGGAAGAAGAAGAAGTGGCTAGGCCACTGTAGCGGCGGAAAAGTAATCGGAGCAGCGTGAGACAAAAATCAAATTTTTTTGTTATCCAGTAAATGTTGAAAATGCACGTGAAACTAGACTAATACACTAAATTAAAAAAAAAATTTTTTTTTAATATTTATACTCACTCTATGATATTAATTTGAATGGCAAAAATCAGAGGCGATATTCAGCTGGCAAGAAACATTTTTTGTTTGTTTTTTGCATTCCGCTAGAACAAAATTTCGTGTGAGGAAAGTTGATCTATTTTATTTTACCTCTTCTTCAATGAACTAAATGTTCACTCTATAATATTAATTTGAATAGCAAAAAAAGAGGCGATATCCAGCTGGTAAGAAACATTTTTATTTTTTGGCATTCCGCGAGAACAAAATTTCATATGAGGAAAGTTGAATTGCTTCTTTTAACTCTTCTTCAGTGCACTAAATTTTCTAAAAATGTTTTTTAAATATTTATGCTTTATGATATTAATTTGAATAGCAAAAAACAGAGGCGATATTCAGCTGGCAAGAAACATTTTTTGTTTGTTTTTTGCATTCCGCTAGGGCAATATTTCATATGAGGAAAGCTGAATTATTTTTTTACCTCTTCTTCAATGGACTAAATTTTCTAATTTTTTTTAAAGTATTTATGCACCTCCGTGATATTAATTAGAAGGGGAAAAAGAGGCGATATCCAACTCGTAAGAAACATTTTTTTTGCATTCCGCGAGAACAAAATTTCATATGAGGAAAGTTGAGTTTTTTACCTTTTCTTCAATGGACTTAATTTTTCAAAAATTTTTTTTAAATATTTATGCTCACTCTATGATATTTATTTGAATAGCAAAAAATGAGGCGATATCCAGCTGGTAACAATTTTTTTTTTTTGCATTCCGCGAGAACAAAATTTCATGTGAGGAAAGTTGAACTATTTTCTTAACCTCTTCTTGAATGGACTACATTTTCTAAAATGTTTTAAAAATATTTATGCGCACTCTATGATATTAATTTGAATAACAAAAAAGAGGCGATATCCAGCTGGAAAGAAACATTTTTATTTTTTGGCATTCCGCTAGGGCAAAATTTTATATGAGGAATGATGAACTATTTTCTTTTACCTCTTTATAAATTAGCATACATGCATACATACATAGATAGCACCATCTGTTCCCATCAGATGCACACCATAACATTTGAAGCGTGAATATTTTTTTTCGCTGTCGATGCTTAGAGTTCTTGTAATCGCCAGTGACGATGCGATGCAGAAAACATTTTCTTTTCCGCCGTTCAAGTAGCATTATACACGTCACCAAACGTCTCTCGATATCTCTCTCCTTCAATTGATGTGGCACCCAGTTACCTCCTTTCTGGACCATTCCCATCGTGTGCAAACGTTTACCGACGGTTGATCTTTGACCTGTCAACATCCAACTCTTTAAACACATCATCAAGGGTTCGACATGCGTCTTCATCCAATAATTGTTGTAGTTGAGTATCTTCGAATTTTTTTGGTGCCTCTTCGCGATCTTTACCACTTCGAATACCATTGAAATTGCCACTTTGGAAGCGTCAAAGCCACACTGTACAAGTTGTATTTGATGGAGCGTGATTATCGTAAATATTGATCATCATACGACGCGTTTCAGCTGCACTTTTCCTTAAAAAGTAATGATGAAGCTTGGATTCCCGCAAATGCTGTTCCTTCGGGACGAACGTAGACATTTCTGACGTTAGATAAAAAAGAATCTTTACGCTTCAAATAAATGTCAACTACTGCGATCGAGACCTCAAATAAACACTTTCAAATCCCCAGTATAGTACTAGAGCGAACCCAAAAATAGTATCAGCGACACCTCTTTTACGAGGGCGGAAACTTATTCCCATACCATAAATAAAAAGTAAATAAATAAATAAGAAATTTCAAGGACATTTAAAGAAAGACTTTCTCTATGAAATTTCGTTCTGGGGAAAAGTAAATAAAATATTTTATACATAGCTGGAGGTACCCACTTTTATTTAAAAAAGATATAATTATTATAGAATAAATATTGGGTGGTTTTAAAAAGCTTAAAGTAATAATACAAAACAGAAATTTTGTTGTCATGCATTTTTTTATAACCTGGTAAATAATTTCATAGTATTTAGTTTTTGAATAAAATATCCAATATATGTCCACTCCGGCTACGAGATACAGTGTCCATTCGAACGTTATAATATTTGACTACTTTTCCAATAAATCTGGCCGTATGGCGTCTATGGTGGCTTGAATATGGCAATAAACCGATTTTTAAGCGCTCCGCATAGCAAGTTGTTCCGCCTTCTTGGAACCAAACGTCGTCAATGTTTAGCTGACTAGTTTTTGGAAACAGAAATCCGGTCACCATGACTCAATAGCGCTCACCGTAGCGGCAGGTTAGGTTAAGTTAGGTTTTTGTCGCAGTCGGCTTCGAGTAGCCAATACAGACCATCTGGGTCCGTTGTGGCCTCACTGTGTAACACGGGAACCTTACTCTTTACTTTTCAAGGAACTAGTTAGACTCTCTTATGAAGCGTAGAATAGGTTTTATCCCAATACCGGATAGTTCCGTGAGAGATTCAAAATGGTATTTTCCCAAAATTCCTTCTCTACTCCTATCTAAGGCTGGACAATTACGGAGAAAGTGTTCTACTGTTTCTTCCGCTTCCTCGTCTCTACAACTTCTGCAGTATTCATGCGAAAATATTCCTAGCTTCTTCCTCATTTCTACAGAAATAAGTACCGATGATGACGCCAGTACTCTATGAACTGCGTGAGCAGATTGGAAACTTTGTTACTTAACAGAAATATCAACACAGTTTGCTATTCTCAGCTGTTAAACCATATCTATCGATATCCATAGCACGCACGCATGCAGCTAAAAAAAACACCCTATATAAGTAACCAAAACAATTTTTTGAAAATTTAGTCCTTTAGAAATTTACATTTAGAAATTTTAAAGTTCTTAAAAAGTTATATTGAAAAGAAAATAAAAAAATAAAATCTAGAGTTTCACGGGCATATGAAATTTTTCCTAGTTAATCTCTACTGTCGCACTGTGTGATAAGACAATTTTTGAGTGTTTTTCAGCGGCACAATGATATTCGATCTCTCTACTACTACACAAGAAACGTGCAAGCTTTTTGCATAATTTTCTCAAAAAGTGTATGAGGAGTGAAGTGCTGAATGTAGCGGCCTTCCCATTTCTGGGCCAAGAGCCATTTTGTGAGGTACGAAAGGATGACTTCGCCTCTCTTATTCAGTAAGTAGTGGGAAGGTAAAGAAGAGCGAATGGGGACATTCTAACATTCAAAATCAATGATATACAGCTTTAACCTAAACTGATTTAAAGATTCAATGGCATTAAATTAAATAAGAATAATTCTAGAATCCTCACAGATGACTAGCCGGAAGCCTACGTTGCTAGCGCTGCGTATCTTTTTAGCTCATTTAATAATTGTATGGTTATTATTTTCTTTTATAAAAAAAAAATAATTAATAAAAAATTAGAATAAAATTTAAAAAGTAATAATAAAAAATATAGATACAAAATATAAATTAAAAACTGCAGGTATAAAAAATTGCACTGCGACCTGAAAGTTCTATTTTGTCTCCTCCATGAATATTTCTGTACAGGAACTACATTCTTAGGATTGAAGAGAATATTAAATCCAATCCAAAAGCCTTTTGGAGATTTGTTAAATCTAAAAAGTCAAGTACCGGAGTCCCCTCTGCCGTTCATTTCAATGGTAAATCTGCTACTACACCTGCGGGTGCAGCTAACTTGTTTGCCGATTTTTTCAAATCTAATTTCAGTCAGGATGATCCAGACTTGTTTTCGTCGTGTCATACTAATCTTCCTTCATCCTTGAATTTCGGAGACTTAAAACTGGTTTCTCGTGACATTGAAAATGGGATCTCAGGTTTAAAAACTTCTGCTAAGACTGATAAGGATGGGCTTTCCGCAATCTTTCTTAAAAATTGTCCGGCTATCATTATTCCTCTCAAATTTATTTTCAATAAATCCTTATCCTCGGGAGTTTTTATTAATGATTGGAAATGATTGGAAAATGATTGGTAGGTCTACAGTTTCCAACCTAGCTGCGTTTGGGGAATTTTAGTTTTTCAACTTTTGCTGATGGTTTTCAAGTGGACTGTGTTTACACGGACTTTTCTTAGGCTTTCGATAGAGTTTCTCATGCAATTCTATTGCACAAATTAGCCTCATTTGGTTTTCATTCTATATTCTATCAATGGCTGAAATCTTATTTATCCTATAGACGATGTGTGGTAATGATTGAGGGTGAATGCTCGGTACCTTTCATTGCTTCTTCAGGCGTGCCACAAGGCAGTATTTTAGGTACTCTTCTCTTCGTTCTGATTATTAACGACATTAGCAACTGTTTTTCTTTTGCAAATTTTCTTTTATACGCTGATGACCTGAAAATATTTTCTGCTATTAGGAAAACTGAGGATATTCCTATGTTGCAAGCAGATATTAATGCACTAGTTCGCTGGTGCAGTAACTCTGGGATCTCCCTAAACATCAAGAAATGTTTTCATGTCACTTTTGCCAAAACTCAAAATATTCTAAAATCATCCTATAACATTGCTGATACTCTTCTTCAACCGGTTCATGAATTCAAAGATCTAGGTGTGATCTTTGACTCCCAATTTTCATTTAATAGTCACATTAATTTTATTGTATCCTCCTCTTACTCAATTTTAGGCTTTATACGGCGCATAAGCTTAAAATTCTCGGATCCTTACACTCTCAAATTAATTTTTAATTCCTTTGTACGCTTTAGATTAGAGTATACAACATTTATCTCAGGTCGTTAAAATACTCACATCCCATCCCTTCATATAACTCCCGTTTGATGTTAATTACTTAAAATCGCTAGAAAATAGAAGATCTACATATACTCTCGCTGTCTTTTTTTTTAAATTTAATTAAAGGTGATATTGATTGTTCATCCTTATTAAACAATATTCCTTTTCATATTCCTACTAGATCTCTCCGAATCACTTATCCCTTTCACCTTAAATTACTTAACACGAATTATGCACGTAATGCCCCTCTTGCCCGCACTTTAAGAGAATTCAATGAGATCTCGAGCTCTATTCCGCTTGACTTTTCGACGTCAAAGAATGAATTGTATGAGTTCCTAAACTCTTTTTTTTTATTTATTAATTTAAGTATTTGTATTAATTTAAGCTTACACTAGTTCAAAGTAGTCTGTAAAAACCTGATTATGTTTTAGACTCCTAAATAAATTCAGAGTCTTTTCTGAGCCCAACTTCATGAACAAATTTTGCTTTTTTGTCTTATTTTATTCAGTTTCTATGTTCGTGCCGCTTTTGCTCAGTACTGGGCACAAAACCAAAACTAGTTTGGAAGTTTCATCTGCCTCCCTACCTAACCTGCAAGTTTCAATATACTCTAATCGGTTACTAGGTTGTTTAGACGATGGTTTTATCTACAATGTCCTGTCTCATAATAATTATTTATATACTTTTTATTTATTCAAATAATAGTCTAAAAAATACAGTATTTCCTATGGACTATGAAAACAGATTAACGCTAAATAATTTCATCGATGTAAAATTAAACTTATCATTAACTCATTTCCTTGTAATGAGGGAAAGAAAAATATAACATTTCTTATAACTTACATAGAATTTAGTTCAACAATTAATTTAGTACCAATTTGAAGTGGTTCTTTGTTGAAGAAAAATCCATGCCAGTATGATTTGAAAGCGAATTAAATTCTCCCAGAGTTCTAGAAATTGGAGCATTGGAAGCATAATTAGTTCTTACCATTCCTAACCAGAAAAAATCATGACTCCGTAAAAGAAGAAGAGAACAAAAAGAAATTTTAATCATCGAAAATCACTTTATTGTTTTTCAAAATATTCTCCATGAAGATCTATACACTTTTGCATGCGTTTGAACCAATTGTCGCAGCACTTTTGCCACTCTGAATGAGGTACCTCCAAAACATGCATTCTGAATGCCGCAACCGCTTCTTCAGGTGTCGAAAACCGTTGACCTCTCAGTTTGCTTTTTACGGACGGGAATAAAAAGAAGTCATTCGGTGCCAAGTCAGGACTATACGGCGGATGACCCATTAATTCGATGTTTTGGGTGCTCAAAAATGCAGTTGTTTGAGCCAATGTGTGAGAGCTCGCATTGTCCTGGTGAAGACTGATCCGTCTTTGGCGATTGGTTTTCCTAATTTCTTGGAAGACAACTGGCAAAAAAATGGTTGTGTACCACTCAGAATTTACTGTTCTGCATTGTTCTAGTGGTACGGTTGCGACATGTCCAGTTTTTCCGAAAAAGCAGGCGACCATTTGCTTGGAAGTGCTTCGTGCGCGAACAACTTTTGTTGGATTTGGCTCATCTTGAAACACCCATACAGTCGACTGCTGTTTACTTTCGGGCTCATACGCGTAAATCCATGATGCATCACCTGTCACGATGTCATAGACGTGTTTCGAAGCCCCGCGATCGTATTTTTTGAGCATTTCCTTCGACCATTCGACACGAGCCTTTTTTTGAGCGATTGACAAATTGTGTGGGATCCAACGCGAACAAATTTTTTTGACAGTCAAATGTTTATGCAATATTGAATGTATGCTGGTCCCACTAATGCCTAAGATTGTCTCAATCTCACGATAGGTCACATGACGATCTTGCAATATCAGTTCGCGCACAGCATCAATGGTTTTCGGAACAACAACTGATTTTGGACGACCTTCACGAAATTCGTCTTGGAGTGAACTACGACCACGATTGAATTCACCATACCATCGATAAACACTGGTCCTTGATGGAGCTTCATCGCCAAAAAATGAATTAAGTTCATCCATGCAATGTTGCTGAGTTAATCCACGTCGAAAGTTGTAAAAAATAATCGCACGAAAATGTTCACGATTTAATGCCATTTTTGGACCGAGATGAATCTTTTAAGTTACTGTAAACAACACAAAGAGCGCTGGTATTTCAAAACGTTCTGAGTACGTAAAAGCCAAAAAATGTCAAACTTTGCGATACAGCTGTCAGTTGCCAGATTGCAACACCAGGGTTGCCAAATCCCGAAATATAAAAGGCACCCCTCGTATTCAAATTGATTTTCTCGAGTAGCAATATGTAATCAATGACCGCATTTCTCAAATCGAGAAGGAAAGTAATGCAGAGAAAAGTCCTTTAATAACCAGTGATTATAGATTAATGAGCAAGTACCGACTTGTATAGGATGGAGTTGGATCAATAAAATTTAAAGAACCCAAAGCGTAACGCACAAAATTTTCTGCACTACTAATATGACAAGCATACAGGGTCCGACACTCAAAGCATAACCAATTAAATAGGCCATAAATTCAGTTTGGAAAACTACTTTTATTGAATTCAAAGTAAAAAATGTGTGAAAATAATACAAGAATCAACTTACTTTTGCTCGATGTGACCACCTTTTGCCTTGACTATGGCCTTGAAATGGTCCAAAAATTAATCGCAAGCTGCCTGAATGTGACTTGACGTTATGAAGTTCGGAAGTTGTTTTTTAACCACTCTTGGTTCACTCGAGCTTTGTGAGACGGTGCCGAGTCCTGATGAAACCTACATGATCTGCTACCGAAATGTTTGTCTGCCCACGGCTTCAAAGCAACCTCCAGAATACTTTTCCGATAATATTTCGCATTTACCTTGACGTCAGGCTCGATGAAAACGATTGGAGAGCGCCCATCCGCGGTTACACTCCGGCTGAAATCCATTACCTGTGCCGGGTGTTGCCTCCTGGTGGCCAATGGATGGCCCAAATTCTCATATGAACGGTCGGTCAAATAAACCCTTTCGTTTTGGATGTTTGCGAATTTCTCAATTTGAAAAATTTTGTCGTCAGAAAAAACTATGCTGGAAAATTGACTGGTTTCAACCCAGCGAAGCAATTCCTTCGCTCTCTGAAGTCTGACTTGTTGCTGCTTTGGTGTGAGATCATGCGCCTTTTAGATTTTGTAAGACTTGATCTTTAGATCATTTTTCAGCATGCGGTGGATGCTACGGTCAGATATTTTTAGTTATTTTGCCATTTGATTGGCACTTCGTCGGGGATTTCGCCCAAGTCGCTTCTTCACTTTTTGAACCATTTCACGTGACGTTGCAGTCTTTTGATGACCATCTCTATGACGTTTCGCGGATAGTATATTTCTTGTTTGTGACTATTCGGAGTGTGCAAAATAGAAGCATGGCCAAATAACGTTTAGATCAGATGGCCAACATCTTCCAAATATGAAGCTTGGCCGAACTACAGAAGTATAGAGCCAATGTGTACCATTTAATACCAACCACTTTTTTGGAAGTATGAAGTGCAATTTTGGCCTTCTTTCCTCTCTCCTCAATATTAGGTTTCCACGTGAGTTTCCTATCCAATACGAGTCCTAAGTACTTGACATCCCTCTCAAAGGGATCTCCACACCCACAACAGATTTATTTCAGTTTTTGCGGGGATTATACCGAGTCTCCAGAAGAATAATATCCATAAAGAGATGCATGAATTTCTAGTCTGTGACAAATAAAAAAAGAAAAACATACCAGAGGACTACTTTCAGACAAGCAGTGTCGGTAAATCCGATTGTTATATATTTCTTTCCTTGTTCACTCCTCTCGGGAGCATAGCGCCTCGACAAGACTCTTCCATCGCACACAGTTCTGTGCTGTTATTTTTGCACCGTCCATGAGATGTCGGCATCTGCTATTTCGTGCAGCATCGACCTTCACCAAGTGTTTTTTGGTCAACCGCGACCTCTGATCACCTGCGGGTTCCAGTCCAGTGCTATTCTCGTGATGCTATCTGGTAGTTTTCTCAACGTGTAATCTATCCATCGCAAGTCTCTGCATTTAATTTGCCTAAGGCTGGGTTCCTCATTCGTTAATCTCCACAGTGCGTCATTACTGATGGCGTTTGGCCAGAATATTCTGCAGATGATGAGGAGGCATTTGTTGATGAAGGAATGTAGCCTCTGTGTGTTGGGGTTAGAGACCAGCCATGTTTCGCTTCCGTACAACAATACGGACTTTCCCATGAGCCGAATATTCGTAGTTTAGAGCGCCTGGAGATTTGCGAACTCCCCCATACTGTATGCATTCGCCCGAATGCCGCCCTTGCTTTGTTTAGCCTGCAGTTGACATCTTTATTTGCTTCACCATGCCGTCATGATGCAGCCGAGGTAGCAGAAACTTTCGACAAATTCCACCGGGCATCCGTCAACCAATATCTGTCTTGCATTATTGTGGTTAACTCTCATAGCTTTGGACTTGGACCTCCAGTCCGACAGTGCGTGCCAGCGTGACTAGTTTGTCCGCCCTCGCTTGCATGTCAGAGAGTTTGTGAGAGAGGAGGGAGATGTCATCGGCGAAGTCCAGGTGCTCCAGATGTCTGGTGAAACTCTATAATATACCTTTTTTGTGCAAGATCAGTTGGCTCATGACGACATCAAGGACAATAGCGAAGAGAAGGGGTGACAGGAGACAACTTTGCCTTACGTCTGCGTTGGTATTGAATTGATTGCTGATATCGCCCTCGTGGAGCACTGCCAGTTCGGAGTTCTCGTAGGGAGATTTGATGAGGTGGGTTATCTTGGCGATAACTCCGTTTCTACTCAGTGCCAGACATATTGGGCCTCTTTTGATATTGTTGAACGTCTTCTTAAAGTTTACGAACAGCATGCAGAGCGGGGAGCGCCACTCAACCACTTGTTCTACTATAATCCGAAGTGTTGGCTTGGTCAATACAACTTCGGTGAGGGCGAAAACCAGCTTGCTCGTCTCTTAAGGAGCGTTCGATATCTTTGAGTCTGCTTTGTATAATGACGGCTACAATTTTGTAGGTGGTGTTAAGTACCCTACTTCCTATTCCTCGCCAGTTGTCGCAGTCACGCAGGTCGCCTTTCTTAGGCAACTTCACTATGATACCTTTTGTTTAGGACGGAGGCAGCTTTTCATTGCTCCAGGCAGCGGTGATGTGGTAATGAAGAATTTTCGCTAATATTTGCAGGCCGGCAATCATTAGTTCAGGCTGTATGCCTTTTTCGCTCGCAGCTTTGTTGAGCTTCAGCTGCTTAATTGCATCCTTAATCTCCGCTAGGCTGGGGTAGGATCACTTCAAAGCAAGGTATACTGCTAAGAGCAATGTTGTATTCCTTCTATCGGCGTAACAGGTCATCATTGGAAGTCAGCAAAGCACCATTCAGATCTCTGATCGGCTGGTTGCTGCTACTCTGCTGATTGTTTAGGCGGCCAACTATGCGCTACAGCTGTCTCAGGTTGTTTACTCCTGCTACCGTTTCGGCATCGCTAGCAAGATCTTCAACGAACTTTCTCTTATCGTTTCAGGCCGATTTCTTTACTTGTTCGCCACCTCTCTGTAGGCTGGCCAAAGGGAGCCATCGCTGTTAAGTTGCCTTTTAATTTTATTTCTGCGCTGAATGATGACCCAAGTGGTGTGAGAGATCCATGGTAGATATTAATAATAAGTCACTGAGATCATTTTCTAGGGCCTCTTCATTCAAACAATTTCATGTTCACTTTAGTCTTATTATTTACCAGGAAATGCGATTCATATTTTAAGCAAGAGATGCTTTAACATTAATTTTCCAAAGCTACTTTGTCGCAGTAAAGACAAAAAACCCATCGTTTATGGGCGTGTGTGCGTAGATGTGTAAGTGGCGCTTGAAAGCGTGAAAGAAAGAACAACATTGCCACTCCCAACAGCAGCAGCAACAGTTCAAGCACCTTCCAGCGGGATAAGGAGATAAGTAAGCAATGCTGACAATATCTCAGCGCCACAAAATATGCAAGGACTATGCGCTCGTATGTAGTGGTGTTGGTGTGAATTTCTCCACAGCGAAAGGCAAATGAAAAGTAGGTGTGTTTATGAATAGTTTTAATGGCTTATCATTGTTTATTGTTGCTTCAAAAAATAGCCATTAACGTGAGGGGCAAAATGTAATCGAGAAAAATGCAATTTTTCGCATTGCTTACATTTCTCGCATGCACTTAAATTTCACGCGGCGCACACGCAAGCAAACAAACACTAAACTAAACAACGAAAAGAAAGTTGTATGGGCAACACCCCGGTCATAAAAAAGGGATAACTGAGGAAAACAATGCCGGTACAAGAGAATGCACAGGATGGCGAAAAATTGAAAAGCGAGGCAGAAAAAAAAACAACAAAAAAAACCAATGCACAGCCAACATGTTATGACACTCAAGCGCGAGGCGCTGTTTAGTATAAGAATCCGGCTGACAGCTCACTTGCGCGCTCGCCTTTGCTCGCTCAAGCCAAGAGCAGTTGGCAACATTCCATCAGCGTGTGAAATTATGATAAATGTGCAGCAATGCAACAGCTATTCTTGCAGCTACTTTTTTTCTACCGCTTTTTACTAGCTTTTACTGCTGACTTTTTTCCGCTTCCTTGTATGCAGCACCTCTGCCATCTTTTCTTTGCTTTTGCTCTGCGTTGCTACGTGCCATCAGCGGTGATCGTAAAAAATGTCACTGACTGTCGCTACTTTCACTGCTTTGTATCACTTCGTGTGCCGTGTTGGCTTCTGTCATTGTTGTTGGTTTTGTTACTATGTACTTGGTATCATTTCGCCTTTCGGTTATAAATGCAAAATTTCATTTGCTCCTCCCTTTGGTGGGCTTTGGTGGCTTTGAAAAGTGGTTGCGGATTTTGATTGCATTTTCTTTTAATTAAATTAGCGTTTTTATAGTTGCGTTGCGTTGTCGTAAAAATGATAGAAATGCGAAGATAAGGGTGGGATTAAGTTCAGAGATCTTGTGAGAAGATGAAGGTGCGCGAACATTTTTGAAAGAAGTTTTTGAATGAATATTTAAACTTAACGTATTTTTTTAAATTAAGTGGAATTTAAGGGAATGCCATTGGGGAGATTAGGAACAATTAATGTGCCAGGGACGCCAATGCCGGGATTACGCGATTCCTTCTGAACCTCCTCAAAATCTACTTCTGAGTCATTACTATAAGAAATATGAGTTTCGTTTAATTTAAGGATGAGTTATCGTCAAGACTCGGGGCCTTAGGAACAAATAATATGCTAGGGACGTCAATCCCGAAATGACGGGATCCCGGTATACTTCGCGACTCCGATATTTTGCGAGATTCCGAATTCTTCGGGGTTTGTAATATCTGACAAAGCATACGAAATAATACAGAAAACTCCGCTTTTACAGCAAAAAAAGCATCATTGAAAAACGCTTTGCATTTAAGGCTCGCGCCTCATTTGAAATGGTGTTTTAGTGGATATTTTTTTAAAAGCGTGTAAAACGGAAACTAAAGAAGATTTTTTATCTTTGTTTTCAGTATTTTATTTTTTGATCCATTGTTAAAAAACAAAAATTCTTTTTTGGCCGTCTCTGGTCTTACAGAAAATCTCCCCGGTCTTGAAACCTTTGGTAAGTCACCAAACTTTGTGGTAGAATTTTCGGGCGTTGTTGCTATTGGCCAATGGCATCATTAAGAAGCTAAACAGGGAACAATGATCTGCCCTCTTTGGAATCAGTGGAGCGCTCGGTACCACTCCCACTCTAGCGCTTAACATTATGCTGAATGTGGCACCCGTGGACATTGCAGGAAAAACTACCGCTGCACGAGACGCAATCAGACTAAAGTGTTCGGACCATAAGGGGTTAGATGGGTTTCAGAGGTTGAAAAAAAGAAGATTTTGACTATTTTTTTTAGTATATAAAATCATATATTTTATTTAAACAATTCACTATATCTAAGATACATATATAAACAGTATTTTGTGAAATTTTTATTTAAAAATTTCGAAAACTCAGCCGTTCCTTGACGTCTCAAAAAAAATCCTCTTGCCGTGGACAGCATAACTCATTATTGGTTCATCTAAAATCAAATAACCAAAAAGATTTCGTTGGTACATGGATAAATCTCGTTGTTGTACGAAAAAAAAATCCAAATTTGAATTTTTTACATGCTTTGAACCAAAAAACACATTTTTTAGTGAAATTTTCGACATACATTGGCTCAAAAAAAATAGTTGTAATTAATAAAAAAAAAATCCTTCGTTCAATAACTAGATAATGTTATTTCAAAGATTTGTACAAAATTTTAACTAAATCGCTTCATAACTTTTCGAGATATCGTGTCCACCGACTTAAAAAATGGAGTTTTGAGATAAACACGTACGAGTATACCTCCGAAGCGCTCAACTGACGTGGCCTTATGGGCGGAACTTCTGAAGGGTCTATCTCTTAGAATTTTACTCGGATCGATTAAAAATTTTAGGGGAGTATTTTAAACATACTGTACTATTTAATGAGACAAAAAAACAAAAATCGATTTTTTGAAAATTTTCAAACCCACCTAACCCCATAAGCTAGACTTAAGCTACGGACACTCTAGTATTCTTAAACATTTTTAGTTCATCCCCATGGTACTGGATCATTGTACACCCACGCTAGGTCCGAGCGAACCCCTTTCCACTCATATTCCCTCAAGGGATGAGTGGGCGGAGTGTAAAATTTTGGCGGCAAGGCCTTGCAAACATGTTCACAGATGGTTCGAAGAAGTTGGATGGAAGAGTTGGTGAGGGAGTATTTTGTGAAGAGCTCGCCGTCAAGCTCAAATTCAGGCTTCTGGACCATTGTAGTGTTTTTCAAGTGAAGATAGCCGCAATTAAGGAAGCAGTGGATTGGTTGCTCAGTTCGGTAATTACCGTTAACGAAGTAAATATTTACTCCAACAGCCAAGCGACAATTAGGGCCTAGGGTTCGTTGTTTGTGCGTTTGAAATTGGTCGGGGAATATCGGGCTTCTTTATTGTATTGCTGTATTGCATCCGAATACTTCGATACCGATGCGGCTAGCTACGAACGTAAATCAGCCATCGCCGGCGTCGTAGTAAGTGCATGGCCATCATCCCCTAATCCCAAGGCTCCTTCCTTCCTGTATGGTAACACAATGGACGAATTTTGAATTTCTGTTCAAGTGGGCCCCAAGCAAGGGCAGCCATTTAACCTAACCTAACCTATTGGCCAGCATCTCAAACTCTTCGCACGCACGTATTTCGCATACTTACGTATTTTATTATTTATGATACTGAGCTTCAGCGCTTACTGTTTCAGAAATCGTAAGACTGTGTGCTCCCAATAAAGCCATTCATTTCAGAAGGTAAGCATAGCTCTGATTTATCCGACCCTTACACGCTGAAGCTTTTCTATACGGCGTTTGTCCGTTCCAAACTGGAGTACGCATCTTTCATTTGGTCTGCGTATTATTCGTGTCCTGCTGCTAGAATTGAACGAATCCCGAAGGTATTCTTACATTTCGCGTTGCGTAATTTACGCTTTTTGGATCCTGCCCCTACATATGAAGCGCAATGCTTATTGGTCAACTTAAAATCATTGCAAAACAGGAGAATAATCCTGTCTTTATCTTTCATTTTCGACTTAATCCGTGGAGCTGTTGACTGTCCGATGCTTCTTGAGAGGACTTTCTTCGATATTCCGGCCAGCGCTCTGCGTAGGTCGGAGTTCTTCTATGCTGGTCTTTCAAAATCCCTTTGTGTTCAGAATACTCCTATTACTAGAGCCTTAATTGAGTTTAATAAAATCTTTGAATTTGTTGTGATAGATTTCTCATTTTCAAAAGATCACCCATTAAAATCTTTGAATATTTATTATAAATAGTTTAATTGTACTTTAGTTTTTTTATATTTTTTTATTGCTTATTAACGTTAAAATATGGCCACTTAGTTTATAAGAATCTATTATATTAATTGATTTAATAAATAAATAAAGAAATAAATAAGTAAATAAAAAAATATTTCTTGGAAGCGAAAGCGTTACATCGCTCTCATTTGAACCCCGAAACCACCAGCCCCCCCTTGAATGCGCGCATGGTGCCTATTATACCTGGCTCTCATTCCACTTACTCTACTCACTCCACTTGCTTGCACGAGTTGTGAGTATTTCCGAGTGTTCTCATATTTATTACGTGTTTTTCTGTACTCACGTAAGTATGTATGTATGTATGTAAATATCTGTAGTGAATTAAGTTGTATGAATATTACCCACGCATACATACATGAGTGCATGCGAATCAACGCTTAGTGGCATATCAGTAACTAGCAAACCCGGCTCCCTTCGCTGGGCACACTAAAATAGAATAGATATGGTTTAGAACAGAAAATATATGATTTTCATATTATTTATTTCTTTATTCAAGCGCTTTGGCATAAACAATATTTTTTGTTTTTCTATTTGTTTTTGAGTAAATATAAAATATAAATTGAAAATCAGGAAAAAAGAAGATTGTTCTTAAATTTCAAATCAACGCATATGAATAAACAATCGTCTTTTTTCCTGATCATCCATGAATTTTTCGTTTCAATTTATATGTTTTATTAAGCATTGGAGCTTTTTTAACCATTATCCATTTATATTTTTCACAAAAAAAAAACGAAAAAAATTGTTTTTTCCACGAACACATAATTTCATTCGGATTTCACATTAAATTCTCAAATTTCGTAAGAAATTATTCACTGTTCCAAAATCCACTCCAAAAAAATTCACAAACAATTTTTACATGTTGCACTTACGTTTTTTCCTTATGGCATCCAAATCAGAAAGAAATATTGACACATTGTAACTCACACTGTCAATTTGACAGTTCAGTTCCGCCCCAAGCGTTAAAAAAGTAAGCGACATGGCTGGTTCAAAAGAACGCTGTACCCGTTGCCACTGCTCCGAATTACAACCAAACTTTACGAAACCCATTTTCAATACTTACTTAACAATGTGCATAAGTTTGGTTTAATTCGGTGCAAGGACACGGCGGGTCCACGTTTTGGCATATATTTCCAGACCCTAGTCATCAATAGGTATGAAAATTACCCCGTATTAAAGCACTTATCAACAGCTTTCATTTAATACCCATATTGTACATACACAACCAAAGGTTACCCGGGTCCACGTTTTGACCTATACCTCGAGACCCCAGTCATGTAGCGGCATGAAAAATACTCTGTACTAAGGCATTCACCAACAGCTTCAATTTGATATCCATATTGTACAAACACATTCTAGGCTCCACGTTTTGGTCTCTATCTCGAGACCCTAGTCACGGAGCGGCATGAAAAATACTCTGAACTAAAGCATTCACCAACAGCTTCCATTTGATACCCATATTGTACATACACATCCGAGGGTTACCCGGGTCCACGTTTTGACCTATATTTTGAGACCCTATCTACCAATAGGTATTCAAACTATACGGAAATCATCTTCAATACCTACTTAACAATGTGTGTAAGTTTGGTTTAATTCGGTTCAAAGACACGGCGGGTCCACGTTTTGGCATATATTTCCAGACCCTAGTCATCAGAAGGTATGAAAATTACCCCGTATTAAAGCACTTATCAACAGCTTTCATTTGATATCCATATTGTACAAACACATTCTAGGGTCCACGTTTTGGTCTCTATCTCGAGACCCTAGTCACGGAGCGGATGGAAATACTCTGAACTAAAGCATTCACCAACAGCTTCCATTTGATACCCACATTGTACATACACATCCGAAGGTTACCCGGGTCCACGTTTTGACCTATATCTCGAGACCCTAGTCATCAATAGGTATGAAAATTACCCCGTATTAAAGCACTTATCAACAGCTTTCATTTGATACCCATATTGTACATACACAACCAAAGGTTACTCGGGTCCACGTTTTGACCTATATCTCGAGACCTCAGTCACGGAGCGGCATGAAAAATACTCTGAACTAAAGAATTCACCAACAGCTTCCATTTGATACCCATATTGTACATACACATCCGAAGGTTACCCGGGTCCACGTTTTGACCTATATCTCGAGACCCTATCCACCAATAGATATCCAAACTATACGGAAACCATCTTCAATACCTTCTTAACAATGTGTGTAAGTTTGGTTTAATTCGGTGCTGAAACGGCCGGTTAGCGAACACACACAAAAAGGTGACTTTATTTTATATATAAGATTTTTTTCAGTTTGTGTCCGAAAAATCCAAATATCTTACGGAACCCTATTTTTTTCCAAAATAAAATGTAATCCATGTTACTCTTGGATAATGTAGTTTTCGAATGGTGAAAGAATTTTTAAAATCGGTCCAGTAGTTTTTGAGCCTATTCGTTACAAACAAACAAACAAACAAACAAACAAACAAACAAACAAACAAACAAACAAAGTTTTCCTCTTTATAATATTAGTATAGATTAATGGTGCGGCGTCAGTTCGTCTCGTTCTGTCTTCTGCCCGCTACGAAATTCATTACTTTGCCAATTTCGGGCCATCATTATGATGATTATAATGTTTCGGTTGGTTTGAGCGGAATGTTGTTTTTTTTTTTTGTTTTGACTGTATCCTGTTTTCCGTTTCGTCGTGCCTTGCGTGTTGTCCACAGAGTTTCCTAAAAGTCATCAATCATATTCGGCTATTCGCATTTACTTGACTTAATACTCTCGCTTTGATTAGTTGATGAATTTGATACTCATTTGTGGATGCTCGTTATCTTTTCATGTCCTTTGACTTAGGAAAGAAAAAACAAAACAAAAAAAAAATATTGTTGTATGTGTATAACCATTAATTTTCATAATTGCAGAATATGCCTTTAGGTAATTTGCCTAAAAATCATATTTTTTAGTTCACTACATGCAAAGAAATGGATGGAATCAAATTAAATGCAGTGAAGTGGAATAAAATGAAGCGAAAGGGAATGGAAATGTAGATTGTGGTTTTCTGTGGCACAGTAAAGATTAGCCTCAAATATTCTGGGCATCAGTTCTTCGAGAACCGAGACCAACTCACTGAATTTTTCAAAAGATAGCGATATATTCGAAAAAAAAAACACAAGTGGAGGGCTTAGGAAAGTTTCTCCTCCGCAAACCACGCAATAGGTATCTTTTTATGATGCAGTTTGATCAAAGAAATCATTGTAGCTATAATTCCATTAAGGCCCTCGCCTCATTTGTGTTACCTTAAAAGCGTGTAAAACAAAAACGAAAAAAAATTTTTCTTTTGTTTTGAGTATTTTATTTCCTCATCCATTATTAAAAAATACAATTTTTTTTTTGGCCCTATAAGGTTTGTTTAAAAAGTTGTCAGCCGCCACAAAATTGTCTTCACGTGGACAATGGACACAGATATAGCCAGTTGCAGTGAACCGATTTTAATGAAATTAAATTTAAATGACGTAAAATTGATGGCGTTATCGTATGAACAGCGATCATTTGGAAAAACAAATTTTTAATATTTTTTTCGGACTTTTAAAGTAAAAAAATGGGGCCAAAAAACGGTTTTTCATTTTTGAACGTACGACATTTTGTCAATTTTTTTTTAAGTAGTTTTTAATATAAGCTCACACGATAACGACATTCATAGTGAACAATAACTTTTTTGTCTTTTTGATTTCAAACACTTATAAGTCCCGGAAACCGTGTCCGCAGCGACATGCCTTTTTTGGGAGGGTGATTTTTTGGAAGATCATTTTTTCAAGACTGACAACTTTTTGAACGCATCTCATTTTTTAGTAATGAATAAAAAAATAAAAAAACTAAAAACTAAAAATAAAAATAAAAAATATTTTTTGTTTCCGTTTTAGACGCTTTTAAAGAAACACCCAAAAAACACCATTTCAAATGAGGCGAGAGCCTTAAACAATTATAGGCGAGACAGAGGGTGGCGTTAATCGGGACTACCGGGCTTAGCTCAGGAATTAACTAGACTTAATTCTCATAATTTAAGCGGATTAGGTGAACTTTCGATGTCAGCATTGCCGAGAAATGGCAGTTATAATCCATTGTGAAGGAAAAATAATGAACTGCTAAAGCGAAGAACAAGAAATACTGGATGCAATGTTAGTTTGCACTAACTCGTTGGAAATTACATTAATTGCTTTGATAACTCGCAGCGGCTTGAGAAATTGCAATTTAAGTTTTTTTTTATAAAATAAATATTTCTTAGTACCAAGGCAGCTAATATCCGTATTTGTCGCCTACGGTCCATTTTTCAATGACAAAGCTAACCAGTAAGCAAATCAGCTGCTTACTAATCCGCGTAACAAGCGTCTGTGACACTATAATTCTAATGAAAAATAACTATGCCGGTATACCCGATTGACGCCGCCGTATGACTAGGCTGTAATGTAGATTATTTTCTCCCTAAACATACATATGTACACATGTACATGTATATGTACATATGTATGTATGTCTTCAATCGAGATAAGCTATCAGAATCTTAGTATCAAGTAGCAAAGCAAAATCTTACGCCATATGTACATCTGTATGTATGTATGTATGTAAGCGCGCTTGATAAGCAGCCACACCAACCCACACTACTTAAACTAATCAGACGGGCCTCCAAACCAAAAACGAAACACAAAAATGGACAAGAAAACCCCAAGAAGAACAACATTGTACAGCGTACAAAACTAAACGTGTTCAAACATGTTAAGAGAAAAATATGGAAGTGAAGAAAAGACCACACAAATCCAAGAAAATCAAGCAGAAAAAGGTGCCGCTGAGAAAAGAGCGCATGCATGTGGTGCAACAGAGTAGAGAGGGTGGGTAGATTTATGAAAAGTATGAAAACCATAAGTATGCATGTATGTGTATGTGTTAATGTCCACACAAAAAAGGTTCTAAATCAAATCAGTCAACAACTAATGGTAACATAATTGGGTTAAAGGCATTTAGCCGACAACTAAGCGCAAAGACATTTTTTGCTCTTTCTCGCATTTACAGTAGGCTGTACTTGGGGAAATGTACACAAGTACGAGTATGCGTGTGTTTGCTCTGTTGACTCTACTTGTTTGCGAGCGCTGCACACAGATGTGCATTGAGAGAAAGAGTGTTCCATTGTTCGATGTAGTGAAGTGGAAATGATTTTGTTTCACTTTATACTCGGACGAGCTAATACAATTATCGATTAGGAAATGTATTTGGATTATTGCGAATTATTACAGCAGAATAATGGAATTTTGCAAATAACTTGCGTACCAAAGGGGGGGAGTTCACGAGGTTAATTTTTATTTATATAGGTATTAAATATATTTACTTTTTGAAGTTACTATTCAAAAAGAGGGGAACAAATTGAGGAGCAAATTTACAGCAGGTAGCTAGCGTGTAAATATGAAGGGCAGGGCTGCACCATCGGTGTTCTAAGACAAACTTTCAAGACTGCCCATAATGGAGAGGTCAGACTAATATGGGTACGTGACAGGGTGGGATGGTCTCAAAATAAATCCGGAATAGCACGTGTGCATCGGACTTGTTTGCAGTCATTGGTAACGTACTGTATTTTAGTGATGTACCTCAATGAAATCTCTTTTACCGGGGGTTATGGCACAGTGGATCTTCTTTCCCCCACACTAGTTGGATTCAGTTATGGACCAAAAAAATAAAAAAAATAAAAACTCAAGAGAGCAGCTAGACTAACGGAGGGCAGAGATACGAAAATACCTGATACATTTTGATCAGCGCTGGTAGAAACTATGGCCCGTAAAGAGACAGACTCACGGAAGGAAACTGTATGGACACTGGGCTCCAAGAATACTTCAATATCTAAGGCATCCAGCCATCCAATATGCCAAAGACAGTGATGAGTACTGATACGGATAGGCTTCTGTTCGAACTTCCAGGCCTGAATAATCACTGGTATAAGTGGTGCGGCCACAAAATGCTATTTACGCTATCTTAAAGAAAGCTTAACACCGGGGGCACGAAGCAAAAGACGCTGGGCCGCGCCAAATTTACTCCAGAGACGAGGAAATGCCCCGCTACTGAAATTAGCCGAGCGATAGGCAACTACTCCACAAAAAAGCGGAACACAACCTGCAAGCAAGTGTAAAGTGTCTGAAGCTTTGAGAGATAATATACCGGCTGCGTACGAAAGCATAAAATTCTACACCGGAAGCTGCGCAGAAAACCAATTTAACCTCCAGAAAAGCTGTCGTATGCTGTACTACCATCACTAAGGGTTTAAGACTGGATGTTGACTACCCTCTCACGGGTGGAGCATGGAAGGATTGGGGAAGTCCTCGTAAAGGAAAGGAAGGTAAAATCAAATTCGAAGTTATATTTAAGACTGATGAAGCTGCCAGCTGGTTGCGAGAAACGACGACAGGACTATCCGGCTATGACGGTTTAGAGTTAGGCAGATGTGACGGGGATAATACATATATCGGCTGTGTACCTATCACTAGCAGCTGACGTTAAATCAAATTAGCTTTTGGACCTTATCAACACCCAGAACTTGCCTCTGTGTACACACCTTGGCGAGTACTAAGCTAAACAGAGCTAAAAACTAGGCATCGGTGATCGGTTAATAAAAATAATCCAATAGATGTCCTACAGGTTCGGCACGATTCTGGCCCACTTACACAAAGGACGTGGTAATAGAAACTGGTGGCTGAAGCGAAGTTGCGGAAGGCTCAGCTGAAAAATAAGGCCGTAATTAAGCCAACATCAAAACTGGGATCGCAATACATGTCAAATGACGTAGCGGCAAAGATAGCTGAAGAAGTGATCAACAGCGAATGTAAGAAGAACACCAAGACTTCTGCAAAAGCGGTACTCGTATGACTTAGTCTCATAAATATTATCACGTTGCACCCGCTTAGTGGATGGAACCTAACCGAACTTACATTTAAGTAGTAGAAGGAAAATATTTTGTGTAAATTTTTGTGTATAATTATTCGAAATTCTCTTAATAGTATTAAAGAATCATTCCACACTGTACAGCTTTCTAATATCCCCCTTCGCTGCAATATAAAAACTTTTCGCATTTAAACAGCTCTTCGAGATTTTTGGTGATTCTCAGAAAGTAAAAACAAACAAATAATAATAATAATAATTCCACAGAGCATACAAATTCAATTATGCAAAAATGTATAGCAGCGCGAAAATTTGATGTTTCAAGCAAAGCAAATAAGCAGAAAAAGAATTTCGAAAAGTTTTTCAGTTACGCATTCAATGAAAGTTTAAAAGCATATGGGAAACAGCAAGCTCAGCACTTATGCATGCTTACATACATACATACTTACACACATGTAATGTAAAGTATATGTAAATTGTGTGTTTGTGGTAATGACAAAAAATTAGCTGCTAACAAAACAATTTGCATTTTTAAGTTAATTTTCGCAACACTGTAAGAAGCGTCAACTCTGTATATGTTTGTGAGCATACGAGTATATGTAAGTATGTATGATATATACAGTACTGGTCAAAACTACACTCTAGCACAAGCTCATTTGTTTTTCCGTGCACACAGTGTGATTCATCTGGATTGCCCATGTTAGCTTTGATAAAAACCGATCACACACGATCAACATTTACTCGACAGCAAGAGTTGAGAGGGAGTGAAGTTCACTCTGCTCTTCTAAAGCATGAACAGCTAATCGTGTAACCAGAGAATGTTAATGCAAAGCTTAATGCAATTAACATTCTCTGGTATAACTACAATATTTTCATTGCCTTTCGAGTACAGAGCGAGGTAACAGCTGTAATGAGAGAAAATGTTAGTTATACATAATTCATTCGATTGAACCGTTGCTCGTGTTCTGCCTTTTGGTTGGTTGCTCTTCAAATAAGTAAAAATAAAACGGTGCTACAATAAAAGAAGACGTGAGTTTATTTTACTGGTAAAAATTTAAATATTAGCACTTCGACTTTTTAAATACTCCAAAAATGCTCTGTACTCGTGTTAAGCGCAAAAATTTCCTTGGAATCACTTGGTTGCTGAAAATGTTGAATAATTATTATGTTTAAAGGATTTAATTTCAAATTTTTATTTAGGAAAACTTAAAGTTCCCAAATGATAGGATATATATATTTCATTAATATCGAAATAAGTGGTGGAGGTTAGATTAGGTTAGGTGAAGTGGCTTTTCTTCGACGCACCTAGGCCAGTTAGAGACTTTTCCTTATTCTATTTGGTTCTTTCTAAACCATTGCGTGGTCTTGGAAAAGCTGCTAGTTTGAGATTCGGAACATCCGCAATGTTGCCCAGAAATGTGAGACCGAGAAATCTCAATCGTTCTCTACATTGAGACATGCACCCGCATAGAAGATATTTGACTGCCTCTCCCTCTTATATATCCTGACAGCATCTACAATAGGCATTGGATGGAGCGCCTAATCTAGTCGCATGCCTTTCTATTAGACAGTGCCCAGATAGAACACCTCCTACGATTCTTAGATGCTTCCTACTTAATTTAAGTAGACTCTTAGTGCGATCCACATTCCATTCGGACCACGTTTGACTACTGATAGCGCAGGTGTTTAACTATTAAAAGTAATTGCGGTACTATCTATTACATATTATCAAGGGCATGGGTGATGCCAGACTAACATTCAGGGAACATCTTACAGCTGTTAGTGTGAAGGCGATAAAGGATAACAACACATTTATGGGCATACTACGGAACATAGGAGGACCACAGGGCGCCAGGAGAAAAATTCTTTCCACTGTGACAGACTCTATAATGGTGTACGCCTCTCCAATCTGGTATGGAGCAAAAAACTGCCATTTTAAAGAAGAACTGCAGGTCAGTAGAACAAGTGCATTGAGGACCACATGTGCCTATAGAACGGTGTCGGACGTTGCAATCTGCGTCATAGCTAGCAAAGTACCTATAAACATCCGGACAAACTTACAGAAGAGGTTGTAATGCTTGCAAGGTACGAAGCTGACAGAGGAACTCAAACAAGCAGGACGTTCTACCTCGATAGCTGACTGGCAATCAAAATGGCAGCAGTCATCGAAAGCCCGGAGGACGCATAGGTTGATCCCACGGATTAACGAGTGGATCTGTCGAAAACATGGAGACGTTGATTTCTTCGTAACGCAGCTATTGAGTGGACACGGATGCTTTCAAAAATATCTGCATCGTCTAGACTTGGCTTTTAGTCCTTATTGTCCTGAATGCTTGGACGAAGAGGAGACGGTCGAACATGTGGCTTTTTATTACAGCAGGTTCGTAAAGGAACGCGATGACCTAGCAAGAACAACTGGTGTGTTTCTGACGATCAATAATGTAGTTCCACAAATGCTTGAGTCAAATAAAAAATGGAGTGCGGTACAAGTTTTTGCAACACGAATTATCGTGGAACTTCGCAACATTGATTGGCGGCGAAGAAATTTTGCGAGACGAACTCGGCAATTGAGCTTATTGCTCACGATGACTTCCAGACCAATACGGTATACCTGTACGATGAGCCGTCGGACTGGAGGTGCTTTTAGTCGCGTTAAAGTCCCACACTGACTAAGGCTTTCGATTGCTTTTAGACCTCGTTACAAAAAAAATAGGGAATGGTATGCCGATCTTGTCCTGACTAATTTGGAACGAGTAGCCCAATCTAGTTGACTCTTCTGCCTTACAGTTACTTTTAATGCTACTTTTTCCTAGTAGCCTTTTTACTGTCTTCGACGAATGTTTACATGACAGGAGCGATTTCACAGGTGTCTAACTATCGGAGTAAATGAAGATTTCTTTAACTGTGACTACGATTTTATTTAGCACGAAAAGGTTTTCTCAGATTGCCAAGATTTCGGCGCCGTAGCAGCCTTCTTTATTTTGTTCTGAATATTCAGCTTTCATGAATATTTCCTGTCAAGGGTTAAACCTAGGTGACTATACGAGATATGCAGCTTTTGAAGTAATTTTATTAAATTTTTTGACATTATTTGATATTCTCACTGCTAGGTGTGCTTTAGTTTCGGGCCCATACTGTATGTATGCAGCGACTCAATGCACTTGCCACAAGCGCTTGTTGGCACAAAAATACTTCCAATGTTTTTTTTTTTTTGTCTTTTTCAATCATTAAGGCAGCGCGTATTTAATTAAACTTTTGCCGTTAAACGGCGGCAATGCAACAGTTATGTAGTTTTTGTTTTTGTTGTTAGCTCGCTGCAAATATTTTGCTGTTGCAAGTGGCAAGTGTTCAACACTCTTGTGTTCAATTACGTTTGATTGCTGCGTGAAACTTTTGCACTTTTGCGAAAATTTTCAAAAAACAAAAAAAAAAGTGAGAAATAAGCGCAAAAAACAAAAACATATTACAGTTACAGCGGTAATCGCGGAAAATCAAAAATTTTCGACAAGTTGAAAAGTTTCGCAACTACGCGCTTACTTTTGCACACTTCACTTGATTTTATTCAATTTTTTGCTCTCTGCTCGACATTTATTAGTGTTGTTGAAGTGCTTTTCGGGAACAAAACTAATTAACGTAGCTGATAAAAGTTTTCGCAAGCAAGCATGCGAGGAGAGTGAAGTCATACGAATGGTTGAGTGGCTGAGAGTTGAGAATGAGTTTTTATTTTAAAGCGTTTTTGATTCAGCCATGTTGATAGGTACATATACGCGAGGTGCGAAAAATTGTTTAATAGAAAATCAACTTTTTGACATATATTGTCAAAAGATTTATCTATTTTCTTTAAGCCATACAAATTCGCCCCTTTTTGCCCGCTGCGTCAAAAGCGCCTTAATTAACACAGCAATAAATTTTCTGTCTCTGATACAAGACTTACTGCATACATTCACATATTTAACGATGCTTTTCACTCACTTACGCACGCACGCACGCATAAAATTGCAAAGACATAGAAAAATTCGCTATGCTTAATTCACAGCAATCAAAATATTGAAAGGACCGACATGACAGCCTAAGAAATATCTAATTAAAAGTGCAAGGAAGTGACAAACTACCCTGAGATGTGTAGAAGACGCTTTGCGAACAACTCAAACGAGTATGACAAAATAATCATAAAAATCAGCACAAAGCGTATGTAAGTACAGCCATTAAAGGTTTTTAACTAGCCCACAAATGCATTTTCTTCATTAACACTTTTGTTATGCGCACGAGGATTTGCGAAGACATTGTGAAGACTTTTATGCCGAATGCTAAGGTAGAGGATGGGAGGCGAAATAGTGAGAGCAAGGGAGAATTATCGTATTGCAATACTGTTATGCGAAATAGTGAGAGCAAGGGAGAATTATCGTATTGCAATACAGTTATGCGCTTTGTATTCTTTCAGATTATTGCTATTGTAATTGCTATTAGTTATTGTTGTTGTCATGTGAGACATCAAAAGTGACAAATTTATGACAGTTAGGGATTTTTGCATTGCAACCATTTGATGCGCATTTGTAGTGCATATGTATGTACAGCTGTGTGCGGAAAAATAGCAGCGCGTGGTTTCGATTATTTTTTTTTTCATTTAAAATTTTTAATAAATATATAACATATTTTGTGCATTTTATAACAAAGAAATGTAAAAAAAATGCACAACTCCAATGTTAAATCAGCTCTACTCTACGCCTGTTAGACATTGTGCCTGTCTGCAGAAATTGTGCGGAAGCATCAAGTGCTTGTGAACCGCTGCTTGAGACGCATTCTACGTTTCTGGTGGCCAGACAACTGAATATCTAACACCGAATTGCATCGACGATACCATCAAAAACTAATCGCAACTGAAATAAGAGAACGTAAATTGAGATGGCTTGGCAATACCCTACGTAAAGGTGGCACTGAAATCAACAGACAAGCGTTGGACTGGATCCCCCAAAGACAGCGCAGAAGAGGCTGCATCGAAGAGGAATACAAAGCCGTGGACAAAACAATGACTTGGCAGCGTGAGAAAATGGAAGAATTTTATTTTGGCCCTATGCCTCGCAACGGAGACGAAGTAATGATGATGATGATGATAGCAAAATAATATAACAAGAAATTTCAAACTTTGTCTATAATTTAAAGAAATTCAACAAATTTTCAAACTTTTTTAACAGAATATAAGAAAAATGCCACAATAATAACATTGCCGATATAGTGCAAGATTCCGACTATTTATTTAATTTGTGTGAATTTTTTTTACAAAATTTTTATAACATTTTTTTATAAAAATATAGCTCATACTCCAAATAAACCATTTCACTCAAAGTTTCAAAGTTGGCAAAAGATTTAATTTTTTTTTAACAAAATTTTTGTTAACCTAATTTAAAAAAAAATTGCATAATAATAAGTATTGCAAAGTTCTAACTATTTATTTAATTTTTATAAATTTTTTTAATAAAAATATAAGCTCATACTACAAAAAAAAACATTTAAATAAAGATTTATATGCAAAAGATTTATATTTTTTTTATTTAACAAAATTTCAGAGTTTTTAATCAGAATTTTTAGACAAATTTCATGATAATAGTAGCCTGCTTTTCGTTAATAATTTTATTTTTATTTTTGTAATAAAATATAGGTCATACTAACCTTAAAACCACTTAACATAAAGTTTTAAACTTTGCTAACAATTTAAATTTTTTTTCTAATTTAACACATAATCAAACTTTTTGAATAAAATTTTAGAAAATTTTCACAATAATAACAGTGTCGATATATTGCAGAGTTTTGATAACTTATTTGATTTTTATTAATTTTTTTTTATAAAAATATAGCTATATACTAACACTATAAAAAAAAATTGTACTCAAAGTTACAAAGTTTGCACAAGCTTTATATTTTTTTTTTTAATTTAACAAAATTTCAGAATTTTTAATCAGAATTTTTAGACAAATTTCATTATAACTGTAAGCCTGGTTTTTGACCATTTATTTATTTTTCTTTTTTTTGTGCTAAAATATAGCTTATAATACAGCAAAAACCCCTTAACACAAAGTTTTAAGCTTTGCTCACCACTTGAAATTTTTTTTTTAAATTTAAAAAATTTTCAAACTTTTTTATCAGAATTAAAAAAAAAAAAAATCACAATTATAACAGAGTTTCGACTATTCATTTTGTATTAATTTTTTCCTCTAATATTGCAATAATAGCAGCGCAACAAATTGTAAAGTTTTAGAAAAAAATCGTTTTTATTTAATTTCTTATATTTTTTTAAAATTTTTTTATAAAAATAGAGCTCATAATATAGCAAAAGCCACTTAACAACAAAATTTAAACTTTGCTTAAAAATTTTAAAAATTTATAAAAAACTTTTACATATTTCAAAATTTTTTATAGGAATTTTTAGAAAATTGTCACAATAATTGCAGTCTGGAATTTTGCAAACTTTCGAGTATTTATTTCCTTTTCATTTAATTTTTTTCGGTTTTCTTTTGTATTAAAATATAGCTCATACTGCGACAAAAACCACATAACTCCAATTTTCAAACTTTGTACAAAATTTTATTCGAAATTTTTACAAAATTGGAATATTGCAAAGTTTTGATTATTTATTTATTTATTATTTACTTTTTTTTATTTTTTCAATAGTGAATACTATAGCCAAAACTATACCACTCAAAGTTTCAAACTTTGTACAAAAATGATAAAAATTATAAAAATAAAAAAAAAGAAAAATGCAACAAATTTTTATCGAAATTTCTGAAAAAATTCTGGGTATGCAGTTTTATATTCCAACTAATTTCGATACATTAAAATGCCAACTGAAAGATGCTCAAAAATCGCATTGATTTTTGACAATTTTTTTATCAAACTTTTTAAGCAAAATTTTCACAATAATTGCTGTCTGAATATTGAAAAATTTCGAGTATTTATTTATTTTGTATTTTTGTGTTTTTAATAAAAATATAGTTCTACTGCAACAAAAATCACATAACTCCAATTTTCAACTTTTGTACAAAATTTTAAAAAATTAAAAAATTTTATTCGAAATTTTTAGAAAATTTTCACAATAATTGCAGCCTGGAATATTGTTAAATGTCGACTATTTATTTAGTTTTTGTTTAATTTGGTTTTTGTTTTTTTGTTTTCTGTATTAAATTGTAGCTCATACTGCAACAAAAACCACATAACTCGAATTTTCAAATTTGCACAAAATTTTAAAAACATAAAAAAAAATGTTTAAATTGTTTATCGGAATGTTTAGAAAATTTTCAGAATAATAGCAGTTCGATATATCGCCCAGCCTTGACTGCTTATTTATATTTCATTTTATTATTTTTTTATTTTTTTTCTAAAAATATAGTTCATATTACAGCAAAATCCATGTAAGAAAAAGTTTGAAACTTGGTTTAAAATAAATAAAAAAATTCAATACATTTACAAACTTTATAATCAGAATTAAAAAAAAAAAAAATTTAATTATCAAATTTATTTTTATATAATTAATTTTTTATTTTTTTTATAACAAATAATAGTTTGAGCTGCATGGGTTTCGTTGTAGTACTCGAATGAACTATACTTTACAAAAAAAAAATATGTTTAGAAAAAAAGTTTTAATAAAAAATAAATAAACACTCAAACCCTTGCCGGGCTGGGTTAGTATTGTTTGAAATTTTTCTAAAAATTCTAATTAAAAAATTTTTGATTTTAAAATATTTTTTTTTTAATTTTTAAAATATTGTACAGAGTTTGAAACTTTGAGTGGTTTAGTTTTCGTTACTGTATAAACTATATTTTCATAAATAATTATTAAAAATGTTATAAAAAATAAATAAATAGTCTAAACTTTACTGCGCTGCCATTATTGTGAACAAAGGTGTACATGAATATACCTACAAATAAACACACACGCATACATATAAATGTAATATACTCGTATATGTATAAGAAATTAACGATGGCAGGCTAAATGCGGTACATTAATTTTTACGATTTGCATTCGTATTTGGCGCTATTATCGTGCGAGCACAAAGACACGCACATGTACGCACTCATATGAGCACATTTCAATAGAGGTAGAGCTAAATAAATTTCTAACAATAATTGCACATACGCACACACACAAGCGTGGCTCTTACTAATGCTTTGGGTTACAAGCCCCAACCCTCTTCTCGCTGGCTTCATTTCACTTTGGGCAAATTTTCGCATTATCCTTTGCATTGCGGCCTCTGTGTGAGCCTCCGTGGTTCATTAATTTTAATACAAACACACGTTGGTGAGTGCAAAAATATTATTAGATTCACAGTTTTTATTACTTTTTTGCATACAAAAGGATGTGCGTGCGGCTGTATGCGTTTCGATCCATGGAATTTCGTCACTCGTCATCATCACCAGCAGCACCGCCGCCGCTGCTGTCAGCTATAAATTCCTAATTTATGACGCTATCAATGCGAGTGTGTTGTGTCTGTGTGTGTGCTTGTTCGTGTATACATGAGTTTGTGGAGCGTATGTCAGTCACATCAAAAATCATCAACGCGCTCGTCAATGCGAAACCCATCAACTTTCAGCGCGTTCATCATATCCTTTAATAGTTTTTCGCAATTTTCATATGTAAGGCGGCTGCGCTCCGGAAGTTTGTTTATTTTATAGTTTTGGTATGCGTTCGCGCAGCGGGCAGTGGAAATTCTCTCACACATGTGCTATCGAAGGAATATAGGCTTATTCGAGGGTTTATAGGGTGCTGAAAAATATCAGAATAAAATAAAGGGAAAATAAATATTTTTTGTAATTTAATTTTACTTTTGCCATTGTTCATGCTTATTGCGTTTCGTTTTCGTACTTTTTCTCAACCAAAGATGATAGATTACCAGGTTTGGCCGTCAGCGATGATGAAAAACGAAACTGAGCGAGTAATTTCGGCCCGCTCTCTTCATACGTACTCACGCAGGAGAGTATACTAAGTCGATTTCCTTCGTATATCACCAACACAAGCTTAGACTTCTCTTCGCAAACAAACCGCTGTTATGACATTGGTTGCGTCAGCCAATCACCTGCTTATTTCAAATTCTCTGAGAGCCGATTAACGGTCTGAGCTTGGCCCCACCTCTGAAATCTTCTGATATTTTATCGCAAGCAACCACTAACATTACGGCTCTCTTTATTTATAAGAGTACAACTTTTTTTATGCTTCAAATTATACTCAAATATCTTGGAGTAATCCTCGAAAGTAAGCTCCTCTGGAAATTACACGTGGGAACAAAGACATCCAAGGCACTGATGGCCTTATAGTGCTGCAAGGGTGTCTTTAGGAAAACGTGGGGTCTTTCTCCTTTATCTATACGGTACTATACGGCTATTATAAGACCTATTATCACCTTTGTATGAGTGGTCTGCATGAGCAGACTTTCTCTCGTGGGAGTCAGGAGGACCTTATGGAGACTAAAACGCACTGTGGCCATCTGCTGCATCAGAGCTTTTCCGAATAGATGGAGAGGCATGTCTGTGTATGTCTGCAGCGATAGCCAAGCCGCCTTTATGGCCTTAGACAGCTCTTCAATCACTTCAAGAGTACTTGAGTACTGCGAATCCAGGTTGAACTATGTCGGCAGATATGGTATAATATCCTTATGCTAACATGGGTCTCAGGACACGTGGGTATCGCGGGTATCGAGATCTCGGACTCTTTAGCTAGGATGGGCTCTGAGGCCAACTTTTTTCGGCGGAGGCCCGTTCTGTCACTCCTTTCTGCAGCCATCAAAGCCAAGGTTAGCAAACGGGTTACCTCAACCCATAAGCGCGCTTGGTAGAGAGAGGCTGCAGATGAACAAAACTGATGCCCCACCGACTGTCGCAAACCCTCCTGTCATTAAGTAGAAGGGAGTGTAGGCAGCTGGTTGAACTGAGGGCGGGCCACTTTCTGTGGGTGAAGCACATGGAAATGGTAGGCATCTCAGACAGTGCACTCTGCTCAGCATGTGGAGAGGAGGATGAGACGGCGGGCTACTTTCTGTGCGTCTGCCCGGCCTTCGCTCGGATCAGGCTTGTGGTGTTTGGCACTGATGTGTTAAGAATCGACCACCTTGGATCCTTGGCACCACGAGATCTACTCAGATTTCTTCGGAGGAACCCGAGTGCAGTTCTTTGGACTTAATTTAGTCTGAGTGCAGTACTTGCTAGTCTGTCCGAATACATACAAGGAAACTTTCCTCATCAGAATTGGCCTTTCTGCGATATTTTCATGTTCTTAAAACAGAAAATTCCTATGAAAGGCGGAGATTTGCCACAAAAGTGCGCATCGTTGAAAAATCTCAGGCCATACCAAGGCGCCTTTAGGCCAGAGTGGGTTCGAGAATTGGGAAAAGCATTTGCTTTATTATATTTGAAGCCAACATGTAAATATACGAATGGGTCTACGTTGAATATCAGAAATTGAAGAAACTTGTGAGTAGAACCAATTTAACCCATCTTCGGCCGCTACAAGAATTCGTCATAATTTTTCCATTTCCTTTTTAGTCAGTGCTTATAGGACCATAATCAAGAAAAATTAAAAAAAAAAAAAAATTCTGACCATCGGTGTTTTAGATATGGGCTGGTCGAAAAATCGACCGCTGGCCAAAAACCGTCAAATATATTAAAAAAAATACAACATTTATGAAAAAAATATAGCACACGAAGTCAATTTATTTCATTCTATTTCAAATACAAATATTTTTTTGTTGTTTTATTGATAGAAAAGTCAACTTACAAATTTTTATGATAATCATCAAAACATTTAGTATGTAAATGAATATTGCATTTTTTGCAAGTAAAAATAGTATGTTTCTTGCAAAACTTACACCGCCGAAATTTGTTTTCAATGCTCCTCATGACGGCGAGTACCCTTTCATTGATCCGAGGAAGGTTCGATGGACCTTCATCTCCATGTTCGTTTTCATACTCGTCCTCGTCCTTGTCGTAATTCAATAATTCAGTTGTGACTTTGGAACGAAAATCAATTTGTGACAGTGGTTTTATCTTTTCAATTTTCGCCATCATACAATGAAGTTTCCATGCATTGACCATTGCGTTACCAAGAGCATTTGTCCATATTGGCCACCACCATTTTTTTCCTCTCATACATATTCTATAATTTGCCACCGCATTATCATGGAGATCCACACCACCCATGCCATGATTATACTCTTGAATAACTTTTGGCTGCGGGATAGTGATAGTTTGTTTTTTCTTCCGACAATATCTTTTAGTGCTAATAATTGGATTGACTGTGGAGTTATTAGTTATAACATTGACTACAACATTAGCATTCCACCGAATAATCAATATTTCTTTCTGATGATCAAGTAGTTGGTCAAATGTTCCTTGTATTTCTTTTTTTAAATTTCTCAAAGGAGAATCGCCCATTCTATTTTCGTGTATAGTACCAGTTGCAAAAAATCGCCGTTCGTTCAGAAGGCACATTAGATGGTATGAAGAGAAAAAATTATCAAAGAAAATGATGTGGCACTCAGGGTCAGATACGTTGGCAAGCAAGTCTAAGACTGTTTGTGCGCCTAGACCAATAGTTTTATCGTGAGGGGTTGCTGCTCCCCCGTACAATGAAGTAGACAATAAGTACCCACTTTCAGAGCATAAGCACCATGTTTTAAACCCAAATCGGATTGGCTTTCCCTTGATAAACATTTTGCAGGAGTGGCGTCCAAAGTATGGAATCATCTGTTCGTCTATAGAGAGATTATGGCTAAAGACTCCAAACTGCATAAACTTTTTGTTGAGAGCGTCAGCGAGATGGAAAAACTGCTTAATTTTTTAAACCGTTTACGACTCATAGCTTGCTTCACAATTGGAACCCCCATGTCCGGTCCAACAGACCAGTAGTAGTCAATGTGTGGCAAAGTATGGTATCCCGATAGGTACAATATTCCAATAAACCCTTTTAGGATAGTTCCGCCCTAGTTCGATATTAGCCGAATGGGAACTAGTTCGATTTGTAGGCATTTTCTAATAGTCCCGTACCATCCAATATAGGACAGGTTCGATTTTGGAGGTAAGATACTAGTGCTGAACTAGAATTTTGGTTCACTGGTAGTGATTTTCCCTGCAGGGGTAGTACCTTTCCTTTACCACAAAGATAATCACTTCCATCTCTTTCAATAAGAAAAAAATATTGCTAGATTTTGTTCTATCCTGCATGACAGTTCCTGGCCAGCGGTCGATTTCTCGACCACTAAAGTTTACGTCCATGAAACAGTAAAAATTATTGCAATATCGATATGTTACTTTTTTGATTCTCTTAATTTCATCTTTTCTCTTCACAATAAATTAGTAACAATTATTTGTTTTTTTGTTTTTCATTATTTTTTCATCTGCACAAAAAACACGTAAAAATAGTGATAATTTCATTCTTTTACAAAAATCTGCCCTGAACCTTTTTTTCTTAAAAAATTACGGTCTAGAAATTAACTAAATTCCTGGTTTAAAACTTGTGAAAACATATCAATAAATTTACATTTAGTTTCTGAGATATTGGAGTCCGAAGTTGGTGGTCGAAAAATCGACCAGCTGCCGAAAATGGGTTAAAGTAGAGGAAATGAGTTTCCACCGCTGGCTGTATGGAACTCAATGATCTGTTCGTAGCTCTAAATCATTTGATTTCCTTAGTTTCTCTACTCACTTAGTTTAGAAGAATACTTTATTCTGCAGTCTGCTGAGAATAGGAAAACTGAAATAGGAAAAGAGAAATTATTAAACCCTGAAATAAAAATGCCATGAAAAGAGATTCCTCGCTCATTTCATGTGCGAAGGACGAAAATATTTGTTGCTAGTCTCAAATTGTGGCCAGATGCAAGATGGATATCCTGGTTTCATATTAGAAAATTATATATCAAATACCTTAAAATCTTAATCATGAGAAGTAGAAGTCAATGCAAACTTAAAGTCAAAGGGTCTTTAGGTAATTCGAACTGGTTTCTATTTTCCTAAACACCCTGTATTCAATCAACCTCTCCCGCTTTCACTATGCGTGTTTTCACATACTTTGACGCATACGACTGATGTTTGACGTTTGTCACTTACAATTACTGCACTATCAACGCACACAAATCCACACTCACACACGTACAAAAGTCATATTATAAATGTTCCAAGCATACGCATCCATTTATCCCAACAACAAATTTGCAGATGCACATTTATTTTGCTCGTTTTATTATTTTTTTTGTTTTTTTTTCTGTTTTGATTTTTTGATTGCTAACTGTTATGCCCATTTTGACGCATTCAACACCTCAAAGTGACAGTCAAAGCAGCCGCCAGCCGTTAGTCGTCAATGCGCAGTTCCGCAATTGTTTTCCTGCCATCCATTTGAGCATTTTGCATATTTCAATGTGTCATTTATGCAGTTTTGCATTAATGCAATTTTCATTTTATTGCCGAGATTGTCAGTTAGTTTGTTGTTTGGTTGGATTGTTTATGGTGGATGGGTCAATTGGTTGGTCTGCCGTTGGTTGCAAGTTCAACTAAATATTAGTTATTGTGTACTTTGTTTGTATGTATGCATGTATGTATATATGTATGTATAGATGTATGTTTGTAGGTATGTACATATATGTATATGTGCCTTCTTTGCTTATATGATCGAATTTCCGTCGCTTGGCTCGTTTGTTTTTATATAATATTTATTTGTCATTTCCCTGGACGCATTAAAAACGCCCCGGACGGCGCATTTCCACAGCAATAAAATGATGACAATGTTGATGATAATCACGTGACTGCTAACAATACTTCGACTCGTTTCTGATTTTTTTTTTTTATTTCGTTTGATACAAAAATGATATCTTGTTATTTATCCATAGATTTACAGTCCTGGTTTTATTTTTTTAATTTTTTTTATTATTTTTGCGAATAATTTTTTTTGGGCAGAAGTAATACCACTTTTGTAGTCAAGAAATCTTTAGGCAAGTTTACCAGGCCAATGGATTTGCACACCAATTCATCGATAGACATTCAGCTGTTTTTAACCCCTTAATCGTCCTGTGCGAAATATGAGGAGATGCGCCAAATTGCAAAACCAAGCGCAAAACACTGGAGGCTGTACAACGAACAGCGGCACTCAGAGTTGCTTCAGCCTACCGCACTTGTCTCAGGCGCAGCAGGTTTTGTGAGCAGCGGGTAGATACCTATCGGCCCTACGGCTCGGGTACGAGTGGATGCGTGCGACTCTAGGAAAAACACGCCCCCACTAATGCCGCAGAACGGAGATGCCAAACCATGCAGCGGTGGCAGTGCCGATGGGACACTGAATCGAGTGAGAGATGGGCGGCGAAGCTTATTCTACAATAGATAAATGGGTCCAGGGAAGTAGGCTATTTCATGACTCAGCTCCTTTCGGACCACGGATACTACCGGAAATACCTATACCGCATGGGTTAATTAAGTGATTCCAGATGCATATATTGCGAAGCACCGAGCGATGACGCCGAATACACGTTCTTTAATTGCGACAGATGGCTCGTGGAAAGAAATAGCCTGAGGGAGCAGATTGGCGACATCGCTCCGACCAATGTGTTCGGCAAGATGCTAGAACGTGAGGAATGCGGTTAAGAGATATGTTGAAAGCGTACCTACTAGTTAGAAAAAAATATACCTCGACGCAGTACAACAAAACGTAGTCTCACAGTCAGAGAAATAAGTAGACGAGCCTGTAGCATCAACCTGACTACAAATATGGTGGACCCAGACGTGGGTGAATAGAATTGGTTCATTTTATATACGTCGTTCTCGGCCATCCAAAATAATGCATAAAGTAGTTCTGGGAAGAGAGTCCATCCAGAAGAGGCGGAGGAATTTTTTTTAGTGGCCACACAACACGACGCAATAGACACCACATAAATTACTAAATTTTTTGTTTTAAAAAGTGAAGTTGTGACATTTTTCTTATCACTACTTTTCACTTACATATATCACTAAAAAGCTTTCACGAAAAGCTTTCCGTCCTCAAGAAGAGCAGGTGTCTAAAATGTTGATTTTTGCTTCCTGATCATTCCATTTCTAGACCTCAAAACTAATAAAAAATTAAATAACTCAAAAATACAATTTACATGGTTTTGTTGAGCAGTAAGAGTTATTACCTTTTGCCAAAGAGCAAATAAAAGCACGCTATGAATCTATTCCCCTACCCAACAGTTGACTTTGGATCCTGGACACATATAAGCCAGCTTTGTAAATACTTTTCGACTTCCACGGATTTTTGTGATCTTCTTGGTCAATGAAGATATGTTCCAGCACAACTTGACGCACAGTCTTGACAAAGCCTACGTTGTATATGAGATGAAAGATGGATCCACGGATGGATAATCTCTCCCATGGCAACCTAAGTTTACTAGAGGTTATGTAGTAGAAGATTCCGCTATTGGGAGGAGCTTCTTTCACTATAGAATCCACTCTGCCTGCGACTGAAGTTTTGTCAAGACCTTAGCCTAGTGACAACGCATTTGACACAAATAGGCCAAGGGCATTGAAGCTGAACACTCGAAGATGGAAAGTTAAAATCTACTTGAGAGCTTAAGAGTGACAGAGACTAGGTTAGTTTTGGTTAGGTTATTTGGATGCTGCTCCCACTTGGACTTCCGTGAAAGAGGAGGAAAATGATTAGGAAATGGAGGAAGGAAACCTAATTCGTGACTATTTATAAGTATGGATGTGCGAAAACTCTGATTACTCATTTACTCATGACGTAGAAAGTGTAAACTAAGTGGTCGGAATCTAACTTCGTGAGGGCAGGGAAGCTGAGGAGAAGATGTTAGGTTATTTCGATACGATAAGTAACTTGTTTATTGAGGGATGTCTAAATAACCGCATGACCTGCTTTTGGCTTGTGCACGGTTAAGGCTTTCAACACTTACGATAATTGTGGTTTTGTTCACCTCAGAAGCTTTCTCTAGACCGTCTCTGATCCACCCGTAGCTAAAGCACGTTATAACTTTTCATGTCGATGCTCTCACCCAGCGTTCGTTGAGCTGACTAGTGGTTCAACAGTCTGAGAGCTAATCAGTAGAAGCCAACGGAAATCCAATACCACTGAGGTGGTTTCTATTCGCTAGGAGAGTGACACTAAGCAACTTAGAAAAAATCGCCTTTCTAATTTATTTAGCAGCTCATTTGTCATCAATTGTAAGTGACTGAAATGAGTGAGAAATTTAATCACTAAAGCGTGAAATTAATTATTTCTTATAAGCCAGTCTAACACCAAAACTCAGAAAAATTCGTTTTATCTTTTATTAAGCAAATATATTTGACCTCAAAAGTATGTAAATATAATGACACAAAAAAATTGGAATACATTTGAAAACAGTGCTCGCATATCAAAAAATATCCACTGGTTCGCGCATTTGAGTTCACTGAAGCCGAAGAGTAAAGTAAATTAAAAGCTGTGACGCCCCACGCGCCACAGGACATGCATACATCCGAAGGACATATCGAAGAAAGCGACACTCACACCAGCCTCAACATTGTTTACTTTGTACCTACGCAGTTTGCTTGTAAGTGTACAAATAATATTTGTTAGTACTTGTTGTAATCAAAGTGTAGCGTCAACTTTTGTCTGAAAACGTTGGAAAGGAAATCCGCGCTGTGTGCAGCTCCACTGCTCCTCTGCATCCCTGCAATGTGACGGAAACTAATGTAAATAAAATTTCAATTACTCAACAATTAATTTTGTCCTTTTTTTGGCTTTTACTTGCGAGCCGTTCGACCAAGCGTTAAAAGAGCTTGAAGCGCCGCTCGCTTGTTAGCCAGCCGGCCCCGCGAGCAGTTAGTCAAGCGTTTACTTTACAAACTCCAACCCACGAGCAACCGCCTTCAGCTGTCAACTAATTCGATTCGAATGCGCTTCAGTGGAGCATTTATGCTTAACTTCAGACTGGAAAAGAGAAGTTGCAGTGTTAGCAAAGCTGCCTACTTTGGCTATTGGTTGGCGTCTGAAGGCTTCCGCCACTGAGCCAAAGAACAATGAAACGAAAGTGGTTGGCGGTGTGGTTTTTTTGGCGTGTATGTATGCGTCTGTGAAGTTCTTCATTGGATTTATAAATTCTTGAAAAGTTGCAAGCTCCTCTACTCCTCTACAGTCATTGCTGTTGCACTGCTACGGCGCAGCTTAGCCGATGTGTGACGTTTTCGAGAAGCCACTTTTCTAAGACATTGCCGCATAAACTTTGCCTAGCTACTCATGACTCCGCTCTCATATTTTTGCACTCACTGGCGTTTATTTACTTGTCAGTGGAAAATTTGTTACATTTCTTAGCGAACAACAAAAGCAGCTCCTGCTGTGCATTGCCATTGCAAGGAAGTGCAATTCCGAGTTGGAGTTGTTTCGCTCAGTTGGAGGAAATGAAGTGCAAAGTCGTGTTCGCTCGTATGCATCAAATGCGTTGGCTTTTCTATTCCTTTATAGATTTTGAAGTTTTCAGGCGATAATTAGAAGGTAGAGTGCAGTTCTTTTTTATTACTTTGAACTCAACGATTGGTCTCCTTCCACACAATCGTCACGCGGGGCTCAAAATGAATGACATATGCCTAATTTAGGAAATGCAGAAGTTTGTTAAACCTTGAGTTCTAAGACTGTTCAGGTACAGAATATAAAAATCATCAGCTAAAAAAATGACTGCCTTTAGTCTCCAGGCTTCCCATCCTTTCATGTTTATCAATGTTGATTGCTTAAGGTTGTAGGTGGGCCATAACGTTCTGCTGATTTTGGATTTCGTCTGGTCTCTTCATCTAAAATCTGCGATTCGAAGATATTTTAGGGAAATTGCATTCTTGACTGCACCTAATGGTGTGAATACCGGTACTTCAAGAACGCAATTCATAGTAGATCTCCCTCTTGTCAGTTCATCTGCTTTTTCGTTACCTTCAATGTTTCGATGTCCCGGGACTCAGATTAAGGTAACTTTATGGTTTACACTGAAGGTGGTGAGGTTATTCCTACTTTGTTCCACCACTTTAGAGGTTGTTGTAGCCGAACCCAGTGACTGGATTGCAGCTTGGCTATCCGAAAGAATAGCGGCATTGCCCTTAAAAGAGAAATTAGTAGCCGACAAGCTTCCCCAATTGCCAATACTTCCGCTTGGAAGACACTGCTGGTATTACTGAGACTGTAGTGTCGAAGTTGTTAGAGAGAATCCCTTATTCCATTCTTCCTTTGATAGGAAGAGAGCGGCAAAATTCCTATTGAATGTTACCGTCGAGACGATGAAGTCAGTCCTCACCGAGGTTAACTGAGTTTGTCGCAATAATAGACTGGCATGACCATAAGTTTTTTATTTCCAGCGACCCGCTTCATGTAACCTAAATGTACTCATGCTTGCCGTTTTCGTAATACGTAGGTCTATTAGAATAACGTGTGTTAGTGCATTGAGAGCCTCTCGAGGAGATGATCTGATTGCACCGACCATAATTGCACAGGCTGATCTCCCTAGAGCTTTCCACCAAACTACCGAACTATACGATAAAATAGGTCGTATAACCGCCTTATACGGCCATAATGTATGCTTAGGTTGAAGACCCCATCTTTTTCCAAGCATACGTTTACAGGCATATGAAGCAATTTCCGCCTTCCTTACCCGTTCTTCTGTGTGGGCTTTGACCTCCTGCACAAAATGTCTCCATTTGATCCGATCCTTAGTTGTTCTCTTCTAATTGATGCCCCAGAGTTTCCTCATGTCGTCTTCGAGTTCGTCAATACATCTTGATCTTGGTCTACCTCTTGCTTTCGTTGCAAATGTTTTAGCGTCAATTACTGCTCCCGTAGGGTCCATTCTTATGGTATGGCCTAGTCACCTTAGTCTTTGAGCCTTGATGAACCGCACAACATTTTTGCCTCTTATAAATTGTTGCATTTCATGGTTCCATTTTATAGGCCACTCGCCGTTATCTGTGACGGCACCGAAGATTTGCCTCAAAATGTTTCTCTCGAATACATGGAGCTTGTTCTTTTTCACTTATTGTCCAAGACTTCGATTCGTAGCAGAGAACTGGTCGGACTATAGAAATGGTTGAAGTACCACTCTGACTCGTTTGGATGCCATTAGGAGACCTCCAACAGGCAGATATCTGCAGCCAACCAAAGCTGCTGCTGTAATGGTGAAGGTTGACGGGATTTAGGTTGGCGCACTGCCTCAAACTCTCACAGAAAGGAACTTGTCTAGCTGCCTAACCCGGACATTTACAGAGAAGGTACTCAACAGTTAAATGGTAAACATAGTTTTTCCGCATGTGTGTCGAAAGTCCATTGATAGTTAAACACAGTTTCGAGTTGAGGAATTGCATTGCGTAGAGCTCCCAGAACTTTCTGTGTCCTGGCAAGCTCATCAGCAACTTCACGTCCCTCTATGTTCCTATGTCCTGGGCCCAGATCAGGGAAATGTTACCTGCACACCCAAGAAATTCGATCTCCGCCTTACAAGAGTGGACTTGTTTGGATCTGCACCATGGCATCGTCAGAACTTTGATCGCGACCAGACTATCGAAAAAAATGTTAACATCTCCCTCTCTTCCACGGTTCTTAAGCATTTTCCATGCCTGCAGAATCGGAAAGACTTCTGTCTGAAAAACACTAGCAGTATTCGGCAATTTTAAGGAAATAGACAAATTGGCTGATTTAGAGAAAACCTCTGCTCCGACTCCCAATTCCACCTTTGAGCCGTCAGTGACGACAGAGGTACCAGCTTCGATGCAGATTCTCCTCTCGTTCTAATCCAGCCTACTTATAAAAATAGCCCTGGGACGACCATCGGGCTCCAAATTGTGGTTAGAGAGATCTGTCCGAAGTTCAGTGAAGGCAACCTTTCTCAACGCCAAAGGATGTTTACTCCTACCGATCCTCTTTTCTTATAGTTATCGATGACATCCTACATAGTTCCATAGATGGTAAAGTACTGCGACATGCAAGTAAAACTCAACAGTGACAAAACGAAATCAATGAAAATGAACACCAAAAATTCCAACAAGTTTATGCTACACGGCAGAGAAGTTGAACAAGTCGAAGATTTTACCTACCTAGGCACCATAAGTACTGCTCTCTGAATGCGAGATCTGACTTGTACCCGACCATCTAAGCAGAAACATATGGTGGCCGAACATCATTACGAACGATTTATATAAAAAGAGAATCTTGGAAGCAATGGTCAACTCTATGAAATTACAGAAATGGAGGTGGATTGGCTACAAAGTTCGGTAAGATGCCATGGATGTCTGCCATAAAGCTCGTAGTGGGAACCATCAAATAAGCCGCATGAGGAGCCGCTTTAAGACTACATGGAAGAGATCGTTACAAAAAGAAATCGATGAATGCAGGAAATCGTGGAACGAATTAAAATTTCCAGCCAAAGACAGGACCAGGTGGAAACGTTTAATTGAGGACCTATGCTTCAATGGGATGTAAAGGAAACAATGATGAGGATGACAGCCTTTGTTGGACGTTGGACTGAGCTGCTTTGCTTTGTGGAGTGCGTCTTCTTGTTTTTACAGAAGTGGTAGCTGTAAGCCACCTCCAAACAACTGCTGGTTTTTATGACGAGCTTCTTCTTGGAAGAAGTACACGCGATGTGGCCCATATTTGTTTGAATGTGTACGTCAACAGACAAAATTTCCATATTTGGGCTGAAGAGCAATCCAAAGCCGTTAAGAAACAGCCAATACATCCTTTGAAACCAACTGTTTGGTGCGGCCTATGGGCTGGAGGAATCATCGACTCATATTTCTTCAAAGACGAAGCTGGCGTCAATGTAACAGTGAATGCTGAACGCTTTGGCGCCATAATAAACGACTTTTTGATGTCGATTCGAGAAATTGAAGCCCATGATCTCCGCAACTTTTGGTTCCAACAAGACGATGCTACTTTCCATACATTCGGCGAAACAATAGATTTGCTGCGTCCCTGTTTCTTTCATCTCGGACTTGTGGGATTGGTAACCAAGATCGCGTGATATCAGAACTGATGAGAGAAGGAATTTGTGGATTACGAACGGTGACTAATTTGCGCTTGTGTCAGCCGCTTTACGCTGCTGATGAAGTTCATAAGATTTTTGATATCAAGGCCTGCTATATCAGCAGGCTTAGGAAAAGAGTGAGAACCAAAATGCATAAATCTTAGTCAAGCAAGAGCGGAGCAGCTAAGCAGCAGGTGCTGAGATGATTCCCCCTCATCCTCCATACAGCTGCCACAAAAAGGACTCGAAGTAATTCCGAGTCACACCGCATGTATACCCCGCGGATAGTGCTCCGTTGAGTATATATATATAATTGGCACGTACACCCTTTTTGGGTGTTTGTGGTGTGCGTCTTGATGTTGTTCCACAAATGGAGGGACCTACAGTTTCAAGCCGACTCCGAACGGCAAATATTTTTATGAGGAGCTTTTTCATGACAGAAATATACTCGGAGGTTTGCCATTGCCTGCCGAGGGGCGACCGTTATTAGAAAAAACGTTTTGATCTTTCACCGAGATTCGATTCCGTTGAGTACGCCCACGAAATTTGATAGCTGAGATTTTGTCATCCTCAGAATATCCCTCGACCGCCTTCGATCCACGCATGGTCAGAAGGATTTTGCGACTTTACTTGTTTGTGTACTTGTCCAGCGCTCGCTAAGTTGACGTGAAGCCCATCTTTCCACGAGTAGAGCGCAGGTTGTCAAGGGGATAGCGATTCTCTCCTTTCGCGTGGACAATACCTCACAGGTCCCTTGTCTGGCCAGCTCGTCCGCTTTCGCAGTTTCCCGCAATATCACTATGACCAGGTACCCAGGTAAGCTTTATGTCAAAGATACCGACCAAAGTTCTCTCCAGCGAATCATTCAAAATTGGTGTTCAGGGATGTCCGAATTACGGTGTAGTTGCGGCCAACATTTCAAAGGGATTATATTTAAAAAATAAATGTCATGAATGGTTTTACACAAAAATACTACAATAGTAAATAGTGCCCAACCAATTGGAATTTTCGGTATTTTTATTTCAAATTAAAATCTGATACCCCTAAATTGATCACGCTTTACTATGACTGCCTGTATCCCTCCTACCCAAACGTGGAAGAAAATATTCAGGCATGTAAATCAGAGATTCAATAAATAACAATTTAATTTTGCGAATAATTAAACCCATTTCCTGTGCCAATAGTTACGAAAAAAATTACTGCGACTATAATTCAAAATAACAATTAATACGACAACAAAAACGTTTGCTTCGAAAAGCTTCCGCACAGACTGTCGTCTTACAAAACATAAGCACGCAAAAACCTGAATGTCACAGTTTTACGGCAATTCTACAGACTCTTCCTTTTGATACAGACGATAAAACAGGGCCCCCCGTAAGGTTTTCTGGTGTGCGGCTGTTTGCTAATTAGCGCGCATATCCTTGAGCTCCTTACAAGGTAAGAAATCTTACCAATCAACGTACATAGCAGCAAGGCTATCAAAGCAAATAAAGAGTGAGAAAACAAATGCCAGAAACAACAAAAGAGTGTACAAAGTCTTATCCTTTGGTTTGTAGAGATAATGTCAGCTTGGTAAGCCTAAGTTTGAGGCGGGGCAACACCGAGTGAAATGTGAAGGTGTCTACGTTTGTTTTATGTGCTGGATTAAATTGTTTAATTTTAAATACGTGGAAGTTGACACTTTGTATTATACAAATGTGCAAAAAAGCCAAAAGAAACAAACAGATAAAACAATAAAACAAAATGAGTGAAATGTTTGAGTTGGAAAAAGTTTTCCTATTATGCGGCTGCTTGTTATGCTGGCGTAGAAGTCACAGGCACTTTGGAAAAAAGGATTGTGATATGAAGTCATGTGTATGCTTGTATGTGCATGCGTATGTTTGGGTCTTGCAGCGAAATATGAGGAAAATCTGCTAAAGAACTAGTTACGTATTACACATTTCGTACTTGCCTTCGAACTAGTAGGGCTCCATTTTGTATTGCAGACTATACAGATCATTTTGCGACTGTTAAAGTAATAAAAGTAAAGAATGAAACATTGGTCTTCTCACACGACCCAGCGGTTATGTATTCCAGAAAGAGATGGAGTTTAGTAGCCGAGAGAATTGATTGCATGGATGCCATGGATGCGGTGTTGAAAGGACCTATGCTATTGTATGTTTTATAAATGCAATGGGCGGTTTTTAACAAAGCTGACACCAAGAAAATCGATCAGATCCAATGACTTGCTTGCATTGTAGAGCAGCCATTAAATATATGAAAAGGTAAAATTTTTTTTTTTTACTTGCTACCTGCCCATTTCTGAATAGCAACGTTTTAAAAATAAGAATTGCGCCAAAAGATGTTTCTCTCCGATGGAAAATCGTCTTGCTGGATTGATTTGAAAGCTCCAAAAATGGTATAAAACGACCCAAATAATGCAACTAAAATTACGTGTCAGAAAATTTTATGTGAGGTCAATTGTGCTATGCGCTACGGAAGTATGGACCATAAAGTATTTGACATGTAATATAGCTTCTCCGAATAGTTAATTAAAAAAACCTGATTGGTGCAGGAAGAAGTACTATGAAGAGTTCACGGAGACAGGCAACTACTCAGGTGAATTCAAAGTAGAAGAACATCGGACCTCGATCATATTCCGCGAAATCCGAAATATGAGCTGCTACAACTCAGGTCAAAGTCGAATGAGGAAGAGGTATCGGGCGTAAGCAGTTTTCTTGGTTGAGCAACATAAGTCGGCAGTGGAGTGGTATACAAAGTGTGGAAGCAGATTCTTGAAAGCAGCTAGAGACCGCTAATTATTTTCAAATGAGTTCAAAATTTGCATTAAATAAAAAAGAGGTTAATAATATATCATTTCTAACTGGCATAATCGCTTACATTCGAATATGAATAGCAAATAAAGAAGAAGATGAAGACCCGATTTATTTCATTCATACATATTGTTGCCAACAGAGTGAGTTTTAATTGAGTTTGAAGTAATAAGAGGTAGAATTTTTCAAGAATTGTTGTGTGGAAAGGGAAAAAGAATGTCGCAGATCTTCCTGTCATTAAGCAGTAGGGACTGTAGGCAGCTGGTTGGACTGATGACCGGCCACCTTTTATGGGTGAAGCACATGGAAAAGGTAGGCATTTCAGATAGTACACTCTGCCCAGCATGAGAAGAGGAGGATGACACGGCGCACCACTTTCTGTTGGTCCACCTGGCCTTCGCTCGAATCAGGCTTGAGGACTTCTTCCTTGGCACCTCAAGATCTACTCATATTTCTTCGGAAGTCGGATAGATTTAAAGGCAATTAAAAAGGGAATCCGAGTGCAGAGAACTTCATCGGTTCCCGCGTTCAAACAACCAGTGTAAACCAACATCGCCAACATACATCAGATGCTCATTCAATGACTAAAAGTCGCGCGTTTGTCCACATGCAATAACTGTAGGTTTCAAGCTCAGGGAAGTTAGGCATTCAGGTGTAGTCCCCGAAATAATCAGTTTGTCATAGCAAGGGAAATCAAAATAATATAGAAAATAAAACTGTGTTTTACTAATTTATGTAATTGGATTTAATACTGATACGTGAAAGTTCAGTTGTATCTCCTTCAGGAATTTATCTAAGCCCAAATTTCCCAATAAAATTTAGTATCATGACGACAGTCGTCACATTGTTACGAAGCCGTTTCTGTACCTGTGTCGCTCAACCTCTTAACTGAAGGATTGTTATCTTTCTCCGATGAGCAGACTAGTAAGTGGAATGATCCTGGAAGCGATGCCGGCGGGAGCATTGCTGCGGGTAAGGCCAAAGCTAAAAACAATCCGCCTAGCAGCGTTTGACCAGAGGTTAGTGGTAGCTACAGCGGACGTCCGTTCATATGCCTGACAATTGCAGTGGAGATATGTAAGTTATAGATTAAGGCAACATTTTTTCATATTCATGATAGGTATGAAACCCTTGACAGAGCCGAAATTCAACGCGAACTTGACGCAACGAAGTAGTAAGTAGTACCATCTTAACCAATTTGAAGTAGATCAAATAAGATAAGCTATGCGACTTTGTTACGAATAGCACATGTTTTTCTCCATACAGTACTCAATGAAGGTACTAAAAATGATATTTTTTAAATTAGATTAGAACTACAGAATCGCTTAGTCTTTTTTCGTGCAGGGTCGTCTTCTATGTCATCTTTTTTATCCGAGGCTTGTGGTGTTCCGTTAGGAATTCGGAAAACCTTCAATTACATTTCTTGTCTTGATTGAGAGAATCTTTTATTGAACTTGTCTGGCCACTTGGTTTGTTGCATATTTATATAGTGAGCCGTTTGTTTCAAGTCAGACGTCCGCACCATACGCTGCATAAACCGTGGCTGACTCTTGAACCAAAAGATCAGGGCGACCAAGACTGCAGAAGTTCGCTCTCGCTTATACAACAACACAACACCACACTTTGTTGGGTTCCCGACGACCCTGAAGGCGAGAGAAATGAAAGAGCGGATAAGTGTACAAAGATAGACTCTAAGCTGGAGCTTCAGTGAGTGGCAGAGGACACAAGCTTTCCTCTAAACGGGTTATACACTGCGATTGACCTGAGCGTATCGCGGAAACCAATAGAAAATGGTCTCTGGCTACTAATTGTAGGGTCTCCATATCCACTACAAGCTTCTCCACAGGTGTTATAACGGATCACTACACCATTGGCACACTAATCAATACTAGAATGGGTGTTCCTCACAATGATTTCTGCAGGAGCTGTCAAGTTGAAAAAGAAATTGAGTCGGCACAAAATCCCCTCTGTGAATGTCCGCCTTTTCAAAGAAGCCACGCCAAATATCTTGGCGATCATTTCTTCGAGGGCCTGGGAAATTTGCAAAATGTCTCACTGGAGGGACTAGTTACCTTTTTAGAAAGATCTAAGAGGTTTAAGCAAGTTAGTTAGGGGAAGAAAATCAAATGCAGGTATCTTAATTGGCTTTAAGGTCATCGAGGGTATTGTCTTAAACAAGGAACCTGACTAACCTAACCTAACCTAAAAGTTCTGATAGGGGTTGTGTACCGTATCTCCACTTTGACATAGTGAGTTTTAAGTAAGCGCAGTGTTATCCTTATGCCCATATATGGCTATGTTCTAAATAAAAGTTAAACCGGACTGAAATGAAAGATGAAGAAGATTAATTTTTTGGGGAGAAAATGTGAGTTATATTATTTGCAAAGAAATTGAAGTGGAAAGATCTACTCACAAATAATATTTGTGTCCCCCTGAACGTCATAATCGGTGACAAATCTACTATCGACGAAGAGCTTCAGCTGCCTCCGTAGGCGAGTAATATCCAGGCATAATTTTGCTGGTGAAACTCCTATTCACCCATAGTCGATATCGATACATTGAAGGCATCCGCATGCCACTAATCATCTCATCATCTGCTCTCTCAAATTCCCTCATCTGATACCCACTTTCCCTCTAGTCCCTCTTCGTCGAATCAGCTACTTTCTATAGTCTCATGTTAGATGACATCGACGATAATGACGACTGATGGTCAAACCGCACTAAATAGAGTTTCGTAAGCTGATACAACAATCGTCGCTTGAACTGCTAGTTCTGAGCTGAATTTAAACTACTTCAAGTTACTACAGGGTATATACTTTACAGATTCCTAGATTCGCCGATACATATTTGTGTGCTAAGAAACAGTCAAGTAATTGCTTGTAAGCAGATGAGTAAGAAAAATCATTAACACGCCGCAAGCAAGCAGCCGAGCAAGCAAACGAAGCAATGAAAGGATAACAGATTTTTCTGCTAATTTGAAACAGGAATCCTTTTGTGCGTGACGCGACGCGACGCCACGCCAGCACTACAACAAAAACAACACCGCTGCCATTGACAAGACAGCACAATAAACTACTACCAAAGACGACAGTGACAAGGAGCAAATAAAAGCCAGCACATTTCTATTTATAAATGTAAGTAGGCTTTGGCTCCAATTGATGCGGCCGTAGAATGGGGGACACAGTTGACAGGAAGTCACGCTGGCTGCATGTATCGTTAGCACACTCACACACCCACTCACATATTCCAGTGCTTTTGCACTCTCTCACAATCGCTTCCTTAGCATCTTGCCGTCTGTGGTGTGTGACAAGGCAGAGATATTTGCAGATAAGTTGAATAATGAAGAAGGAGTTTTGTGGCAGGAGTTAGAGCCATCGATGCCAATGCTAAAGATAGTGTCGTCTTAAAGGCGAAAAGTAGATAGGTTGTGTTAAGTTTGTGGCAAGCGGAAGTGTGTATGTATGCATGTGTTGATTGGTGTGAGGCGGCTTGCGAAACTTTTTCGTTATAATAAATTGCGTTTTCATTCTGCTGCCAAAGTTGTGGTGCGTTGACAGTTGCTTAACGCTTCATAATCAGAAAACAAATAAGTTCAGATCTCTAATTGTGAAACTGTGAAATTTGTGAAATTGCCTGTATTGGCAAAGGATGTGCCAAGAAGTAGCGGGCTATGCCACAACGTGGAGATGCAGCGAACTCAGCATGGAGTGAAATTTGGTGGCTGGCGATTGCATGAAATATCCAAGTACGCCCATGCCTGCCATTCATTTTACCACTATGAGGAAAGAAAATCCTCTGGTTGGGATCTTCAGTAGAGCCAAAAGGCTTCGTGGACCGAACAATTATTATCAAATCATTGAAGAGTAGGCCAAAATTATAAATGCTTAAAAAATGTGCTTGAGCAAAGAATGGGAAGTTAAAATCGGGGCAAAGCAGCGGCAATTCCGCAGGCTAAGATATTACACCCCATCTGCGTATCATGAAGTGAGAATGAGGTAGGATCTCAGGAGGTAGGTGATCTCAGAACATATTACCAAAGAGGAACATATTACTATAGAGGGAGTGGCGTAGCTCGTAAGACCTGATCATTTAACCCGTCAACAAGACTCCGTTTTCAGAAACGGACGGTTGGTTGGTTGATTGATGTTAAGGATGTTTACTCCTCCAATTAGAAAAAGAAGAATGAAATCACAGCTTGTAATGTGACCTTAAAGAAACGACTTCAGTCAATGAAAATGCTGAATGGAAAACCTCGTGCATCTATTAAAATCAGCCTGTGGCTCCAAGAAACATTAGCAAGTTCAGTGAACTCAATCATCCCAACTTTGTCAGATTAATAAAATCAAGCTATTTTTTTCCTGACAATACTAAAACGCTGCAGAAGGGGTACACCAATGCTTCTTCCTCCTCTTTGTAGAAGTCACAGTCATTGCAGAAAACGTTTCGCATGAGTCCTAGTTGGGTTTTATGAACACTGAGAACTTTAGATTTTTTTAATGATGATTGAAGTTAATTTTAGTATAGTAGGAAGGACATAAGTTCTGAAGGAACTTAGGAACCGTTTTTTTTTGATAGTGAAATCGTGCTCTAGGTTCTGACGATGCTATGGTGGAGATTAAAACTAGTCAACGCCTGTCAGAAGGATATCAAATCTCTTAGGTGTACAGGTAGCTTTCCCTGATCTGAGTTCCAGGGCATAGGAGCATAGAGGGAAATGAAACGGCTGATAAGTTAGCCAGGAAGGGGAGTGAATTGATCTCAGGGACCTCCCACCTGGCAAATGGAATCGCTTGACTGTTCTAAAGGGGAATTGCACAACTTATTTCTTAGGAAAGCACAGAAAATACGGGGCTCCATTTCTTCGCGTGCTGTTTTGAAAACCCTTCGGACTCAGTACAATAGACGCAGGGCGCAGAAAGTCCGGCTGGCTCTACGTTATTCAATTCCTCAACTCGAAACTGTGTTTATCTGGCAATGGACGCTCGACACACTCGCGTAAAAGCTAGGTTTACCATTTAACCCCATTGCAGAAGCTGTGCGGACTTTCCAGACAAAACGATTGTTGAGTACATTCTCTTTAAATGTCTGGGTTTGACAACCTAGACAATTAAAGTCACTGGGTCCTTCTTTCTGCGATAGTCTGGGGCAGTACGTCCACCTAAATCCCATCAACCTTCGCCATTACAGCAATAGCTCTGGTTGGTTGTAGATATCTGCCTGTGGAAGTCTCATAATGGTATCGAAACGGCGCTTTAGTGCTACTTGTGGGTAATGAGAGTGATACTTCAACCATTTCACCTAGTTACCAGCCAAGGAACCGATTCAATGCTTGGTATATCCAGAGGCGAGACGTTCCGGCCCAGCTTATAGATCAATGCTTTATCGTGTACACTATGGTGAGCCGCACCCAGGGCAGGGTAGACTATGCTGACTTTAGGTGTAATTTTGATATAGTCAAGTACCTCTAATTCTATCTCGCTGTCCGTGGAGATATTTGCAATAGACTTGGAACATTTCGATTTTGGGAATCCATCCAATTCTACAGAGGTTCCTGGTTGTATGCACACGAAGTTTCCACCCACTGTTATTGTTTGAAGTGTTGTGAGCAACAGAGTACTTCTCATGCCACTGCACTTCTTAACTCACGGCTTTCGCATGAATTCTGCTGCATATATCGAGGTTCCTGGATTGATAGTATGCATACATCTTTCAGGAATACTCTGTTCCTTCACACAAAACGATGGTGGCACAATTTTGGGTGGTTGCAAATGTCCATGGCCTCATAACACCGAACTCATGGCCGCCAAAGTTTCCAGACCTTAATCCCTTGGCTTTCTACGTTTGGGGCATAGTTGAGCGTGAAACCAATAAGCATCCTCATAACACTACCTCTTTTCTGAAAGCCGCAATTTATACCGTAAGCGAGAAAGGTCGGTGAGGTACTCGTTCACTTTGGCGCACAGGCCATCAATGTCATTGCCCGCCGCCATTATCGTGCAGCCGTCAGTATATGAGACTGGTGGTTGGGGGAGCTCCGATATACAGAAGTTGAAAAGCAAGGATGAAAGGACATCACTCTGCGGAACACCTTGCTTTATCTACCTCTGTTTAGCGATTTGATCTCAAAAGATCACTGACGAGCGTCGACCACTCGGATAGTTAGCGGACCACTTTTTCAGCCCTGGCGGGAGTGCCGACTACATAGTGCCATCTAGTAGCGTTAAATAGCTGACTGTTTCGAAAGCATTCTTCCAGTCTAACGCTACTAGGGCAGTCCTCTCGCAGGGACAGTTTTGGTTGAGCCCGCACCTTATCTGGGTGCTTATGGTGATGCGTGCTGTGATGGTACTGATGCTGACGTGAGGCTATGGAAAAATGGTTCGTGTAGAATGGGAGTATGAAGACTTCAAGAGTCTTCAGAGTTATCGGCCGATAAAATTCCACTTGGTTGGCGGGCTTCCCAGGTTTCAGTAGTAGACCCACTCTCCCTGATTTCCACTTGTATGACTGATGAGAGTGGTCAAGGACAGATTGAAAGCCCTTGTAAGAAATCCTACTCCCAATGGGCCTAGGTGCTTTAGCTTGTAAAGTGTTAAAGTGCAGCGCATCCGATGACACGTTTGCAGAATGTCAGACAAAAGAATGCCCGCATGCTTGGTGAAAAACGAAGATGTGGACCGCGGAAAAGATGGTTAGGCGACGTTGAGAACGATCTAAGAAACATAGGAGCGAGCAACTACCGTTGTGGAGGCAGCTAAGGCTTACACCGCGCTGTAGTGCTGTGCATGATGATGATGACATACAAGAAATGGAGTATTTCTTATAAGAAAGAAATGCCAGTGCCACTGCCAGGGGAATTTTAAGTTACTTCAAACTACTTACTTACTTACTTAGGTGACCATAACAACCCGTTACCGAGTTACGGCCGACCTCACTAGCTCTCTCTAGGCGCCTCTGCTCCGCGCGCGCCTTCTCCAATTCTGTACACCAAGCGAGCAGAGGGTTTCCTCCACCTGGTCTTTCTACCGGAGCAATGATCTTCCTCCGCGTCGGCTCCCTTGGACTTCGCCCTTGAACACCTTCTTTGCTGAAACTTCTTCATCCATACGCACGATATGCCCTAGCCAATGCACTCGTTGGATGGCGATGCGTTGAACTACGTCAATGTCGGCGTAGAGCTCATACAGCTCGTGGTTCATTCTTGAACGGTAGTCTTCGCCAACGCGCACAGGGCAGAAGATCTTACGAAGAACTTTTCTCTCGAACACCCCAAGAGCGGCTGCATCGCTTTGTGACACTACCCATGCCTCTGCGCCATAAAGCAACACGGGTATGATGAGGGTCTTGTAAAGTGTCAGTTTGGTCATGCGAGAGAGGGCTCGACTACTGAATTGCTTACTTAGCCCATAGTGACACCTATTAGCAAGAGTGATTCTCCGTTTAATCTCCAGGCTGATATCGTTGTTGCTGTTAACCGCGGTGCCACGGTAAATAAATTCTGGCACAACTTCGAAGTTGAAGACGTTGCATGACAGTGAATCGCCTTGCCTGAAACCTCGAACGGTATTGAATGGCTCGGAGAGGTTATTTCCTACCTTGGCGGAGCTGGTTGTGTTGCTCAACGTCATTCTGCAAAGCCGTATGAGCTTCGCTGGTATACCGAACTCAGACATGGTGGCGTACAGGCAATCCCTTATCAGGCTATCGAACGCAACTTTATAGTCGGCAAAGAGATGATGGGGTTCGACTTGCTTTTCATGGGTCTTTTCCAGAATTTGGCGTAATGTGAAAATCTGGTCGATGGTGGACTTACCACGTCTGAAGCCGCACTGATAAGGCTCGATCAGTGTATTGGCAAACGGCTTAAGTCTTCAACATAGTACGCTAGACAGAACCTTGTAAGCGATGGTTAGAAGACTGATGACCCGGTAGTTGGTGCAGATCGTTGGGTCACCCTTCTTCAGTAAGGACAAAGAACACTGAGATTCCAATCGTCGAGCATGCTTTCTGCTAGCCATATTTTGCAGATGAGCTGATGCATGCTCCCTATCAGCACATCGCCGCCAGTCTTGAACAATTCAGCGGGCAAGCCGTCAGCGCCAACCGCTTTGTTATTCTTAAGCCGCTGAATGTCAACTCTGACTTCGTCATGACTAGGTGCTGGAACGTCCAAATTAACGTCGATTGGTGGTTTCGGGTCATCTTCTACTGCATCATCGCCAGCAAGTAAATTGCAGAAGTGTTCCCTCCATATGCCCAGTGTGAACTGTGTATCCATAACCAGATTTCCGTTTTTATCTCTGCGGGCTGATGCTCCGGCCTTGAAACCTTGTGTCCGATGCTTGGCTTGTTGATAGAATTTTCGAGCATCATTCCTGCCCCTGTACTCATTTAGCAGCTCACGCTCACGCTTCTCCTGTTCTCGATTCTTGCGTCTGAAGAGGCGCAAACTAACTTCAAGCTAACAGTTTATTATTCCAAAAATGGGCTTTACTACTGTGCAATGCAATTTTTTCTTTGAATACTAATAAAAAAGTTTGTTGGAGTCAAATCTGCTCAAAATAGCGCGTTTCTAATTAGTGGTCAATGGGTGTATGTGCTTCATAGGTATGTATGTGTGCCCTCACATACATTTATTAGAGGTGTACGCATATGTATTGTCAATTCAAATAAACAACACCGTTAAGTAAATATAATATAAATAAATTGCCAGAAAGCCAAAAGTAAACAAGCGCAATGACAAACACAGCCAAAAGGACAAAGCATTGAATTGGACCACTAATTGCGTGCCAAAATGCAATTTACGACATTAAGAGGCAATAACAACAACACAAGAAACACAAAAATAACAACAACGACAACAAAAATGTGTTTGCCAAATGGGTGCTTATTAAGCGACGAATTAAGCCAGCGATGGGTTGGCCAAACTATGAACACAACACACACGCACGCACACTCCAGCACTAAAGTGTAGGCAATTGAGACAAAAGGACAATACGTATATGTATGGGTGTATGTGAGAGACTGGCGCCCAACATCTAGCGCCAGTTTGAGCACTGAAGATAGCATAGAACTTGCGTATGTAGCGCATGTCTATGTACATATGTGTGTGTGCCAATTGGAGTGTACGCCTGCCGTCGAAAAGTGACGCTAGTGTGAGCGTTTGGGCTTTTGGCGTGAAAATTCAATTATTGACCAAACGCCTGTGTCCACTTCAGGGCGTTGCTGACCAGTGTCAATAATGCCAACAGCAACAAAGCACAAGCACAACACACAGGTCCTGATACAAAAGCATCAAGATAATTGCGAACGAACAAAAGTCTTGAGAAAAGCAAATACAAACACAAAAACGTATGTAAATGAAAGGATTAGAGGCTGACCAGTGCACAAAGGCAAGGCTGCAATTAATGGTTGAGTGGGTGAGAAGCGTGCAGTGTGGAAGGGTTGAGGGAGAAGAGTGAGCGAATTGACGAATTCAAAGAAAAAGGGTTTAACAAGAACAATAAAAGAAAATCTTTGTTAGCAAAAACTTAACCGAAAATGGTACGATGAAATGCTATGTGGAAGTGGGTAATTTTCTAATTTAAAATTTTAATCCTTTTTGTGTTCAAAAGCAAAGACGAAAGGTTATAAATTTAGATTTGAATATTTAAAATTACGTACAGACTAACAGCGCCAAATAACCCGCTAACGCTGAAGTTGACTTTGAAATGCTTGTACAACAAAAATGGTATAATAGCAAAGCAACAACAACAATAATATGCGCTCCATAAAGTGTTGACATTGATAAATTACCTTGTGCCTCAGTTGACGGTGTGATTTATCGCTGCAGCCATATTCACCATCGAAGCTTACATTGTGCACAACACACAACTACATACACACATATTAACATGGATATCCTTTTTATGCTTTACACTTATTGCTTTGTAATAAACTCACATGCATTTATTTACATAGTTGTTGTTTGATGTTATAATTTTGTTGTTGTTGCTGGTTATAGCTATTACTGTTGTTGTTACTATAGCCGCTATCGCTGCTATTGTCGCCTCTGCTATCACCAACGCTCCAACGCTGGACACGTGTCACTTTTTGCCACATTTAAGCGCCCGTAAGTATGCAAATAAATCGGACGCTCGGTCAATGTGAGATTTTTTAATTAAATGCAAATATATAAATAAATGACCATTTGCGAAAATTGTCAACAGGCGAGTAGTAGAAGAGAGTGAGAGACATACAAGCAGGGGATGGTGCACCACGTAGGTAGGTAGACGGCAACAATGGTAGAAAGAAGATTGCGCCCATCAGAGACGTCACGTTTTTCCAAGTTATGCAGTATTGCCAACCATTTGCTCTTCGCAATAAATTTAGTGCTTTTTTATACCGAAAGTGCGAATATTTTGAGGTTTCGTGTTTGTTTATTTTTTTTTTAATTTAACGCTACCGAAACTGTAAGTAAAAAAAACTGTATTATTATACAAAAGAAGGTTAAAAAAGGCCACTCTGAGAAGATTTTAGTGCTAATGAAAATTAGTTGGTTCTTATAAAATTTGATATTTTGAAAGTGTAAATTTAATTTTTTGCTCCTTTTGAGGTTATGCAAGAATATTAAATGCCCTTATCTCAACTCTTCTTCAGATTGAAAACCTTTTTACACATTTTAAAGGGTGTTTGAATTTACTGAATGTGAATTAAAACCATTGAGGTGTAATCGTTTCATCCGGCCATCAATCCTTAGTGGGACATAGGGCATCAAGAGGTGTATTCATTGTAAAAATAAGCAACAAAATACCAGAAAATACTATAGAAACCATACTGACACTTTTACAAAAAGAGTACCTTATCTAGTTACATAACCTCAAATATAAAAAATAAGTCGTTTTCTTAACAAAAGAGTCTCGCTTAACAAAAAAACTCATAAATTAAATTGTACATAAGCATAACACATTTATTAAAAAAACGCACATTCTAAAGACAATTTGTCACGCATACAAAGTTCTTTAAGTGATTCAATAAAAATTTGTTGTTTAATTTTGTTTGAATGGGCATTTTAGTGCGTTTTTATATCCAAAACTAGGCTACACTGCAATAGCGAGAGAGAGATTTGACTGCCGAAAGCAGAAGAAAACCAACAACACCTGCAATCGCGGGCAATGCCACCAGATGTTAAATAAAAGTAAAGCTAAATAAAACTGAGTGAATTATTTGAATAATTCTAAAATAATTTATATTTTACAAAATTATAAACATTACTTTTAATTAGAACAGGCTAGAAAAATGTCATGAAGAAAGAACTAAGCTCCGAGACTAAATAACAAAAAACAAAAGCTAAATCAAGTTACGTAACTGGTTGTCAAATTCGCTGAGAGCAAAGTAACGGGACCACGATAGGCGCCATTTCATTATTCTTTCCATCATGGGTTATATGGCCGAGCACCACGAGTGCGCTACAAAGAGCACTAGAGAGCCGTTTTGATACCGTAATTTTGAGATTTATTCAATGTTGAAAATTTTTGTATAAGAAGTGATATATATTTTTGGTTTTCAGAAAAAATTTTAATAAAAAAAATTTTAATTTTAATAAAAAAAATTATAAATCGCAGAAAAAACTAGTATAGAGCTTTTTAAAGTGAAATATTTTGCGTACTTTTTAATGTTAAAAAAAAAATTTTATTTTTAGAAAAGAAATGGAAAATTTTCGGAAAAGATGTTCGGAAAGAAAAACTTTTTTTTTTTGATAAAAATAATATAAAAGATCGAAGACAAAAAATTGGTATGGAGTTTCTTGAAATGAAACATCTTCGATTCTTTCTAATATTTCAAAGACTTTTTTTAGGTTTTTAGAAAAAAGAAATAGAAAATTTTCGGAAAAAAAAATTTTGTTTTGATAAAAATAATATAAAAAATCGAAGAAAAACGTTGGTATGGAGTTTTCTGAAGGGAAATATCTTCGATTTTTTCTAATATTTCAAAGACTTTTTTTTATTTTTTAGAGAAATATAATAGAAAATTTTTTTAAAATAAAATAAAAAATCGATAAAAAAAGTTTTGTATGGAGTTTTCTTAAGTGAAGTATATTCGGTTCTGTCTAACATTTAGAGTTTAACAATAAGGCGAATAGAAATGGTATTAAAAAAAGATTTGTGTCCAGTGTGTCCGGATCCATGTCCAGTGGTCCAGGTATTTGGGACGTTGTCGATTTTTTTTTCAAAATTGTTTTATTTGTAGCCATGCGTGTAATAAGAGTGAACTGAATTCAAAGTTGAAAATTTTTTGTATATGAAATGAATACTTTTCTCTTTTTTTAGATTTTTTTTTGGAATTTTCAGGATAGAATATACTTTTTAGGATAGAATAGAATTTTTTTCGGAATTTTTTGGATAGAATATACTTTTTAAACCAATTTTCGGGAAAAAAATGTTGAGAAAATTTTTTTCTATACAAAAAAAGGAAAGGTTGCAAAACTTAGAGGAGAAAAACCTTCTACAGCCATCCAGTGCTGTTGATGTAGTCGAGGAGAGAAAAGGTATCTAGGCTGAAGAACTGCATCAGGCTATCTTCACAAGGCACATTAAGAAACCTAAAGTGCCTAGCCGCCAAACGCGGATACTTCCAAGGAAAGTGTTCAACAGCCTCTTCAATTGCAGGATCCTCACAGCATCTGCAATGGGAGTTGCACGGAAGCCCAAGCTTTCCGCATTGGTTCCGATCACCCATTGACTGACGTGAACAACGATATGCGTTCGGATCTTGAGTGTCAGGGGATCCTTAGCACTTTAAGTGTCCTGTTCCTATCGTACTCAAGCCAAAGTGTTTTTAAGATAGAACTCCATCTGTCTTGCTCTCTTTTAAGAAAGTAATTTTGCAGTTTCCCTTTATCAACGGTCAAGCGGACGACGATATCAGAGATGTTGCCAACTGAAACCGCTTCTAGCGACCCTTTTCTGGCAAGTTAATCGGAAATTTCATCTCCCTCTATGTTCCTATGCCCTGAAACCCAGATAAGAGAAATATTTCGTGCACATTTGTTAAGGTGCAGTAATTTGAGTGGCGATGGAAATGTTCAAAGGTAGGAACCGAACTCCAAAATATGTACCAAAATATTCAACTCGAGACAGAATTTTTTTCCTATTTACGGATGCAAAAGAAAAGAGAAAAAATCGTGTTTAAGCGGGCGCTTGTTATTTCATTCGACTGCCATGCATATTCGCAAATTTCAATAGGCTTTAATAGTTTAATTTTCTGTGCATATTCATATTGACTCATTCCTGATCCAGCTAGCAACAAAATATCGTTTGTTTATGAATTTTTATTATCGGCCTTTGGAATTATAAAAGAAATTTACAAGTGAATGCAAGAAACCGCATCATCATCAATTCCTAGGACTCCAAGTTGGAGTATAGGGCCGCAACGAATTTCTTCTAAGCGGTTCTTCTTTATGCCAATCTCTTAATTTCATTCCAACTAAGGCGCATGACATAGGTTTCTAACTCCAGCAATCGCCTTCAGGTGTTCGCTAATCTTCCTCGCCTGCAACTTTAACATACCCTTCCCTTACACCTGCTAACACTTTAATTCTCTCACCGAAACTTTTTTCACGCATTATCCGTCAAATAAAAGTGGTCCGTGCGAGTTGCCTTCATACCAAAGGCAGGTAGAGTTCAAATGTCTCTCCTAAGGACTTGAGGCAGCGACTCATCTTTCTTGCTGCAAACCCTTGAGAGGTTGGTCGTCCTGCACATAAGAAGAGAAACTCCTCGGAGTCACTTGTCGCTTACCCCTAACATTTTTATTGTACTTATAAAGGCAGATCGGTGGAATCTGCTCTGCGTACAATTGTTAAAGATATTTAGGAGTCTCTGTATAAGAAAGAGCTTGCAGTGGGCACCTTCCTCGACATTGAGGGGACTTTTAATAACGTCTTCCCGGAGGCAAGTACTAAGTCTCTAGGTAAACTGGGGTTGGAGCCAACCTAACCAGATGAAGTGGGTGAAAAGTGAAAGGGAGCACTCTGCAAGGGGGTATTCTCTGGTTCTCTGGATTGTCGTTGATAATGACTTGCTGGAGGAGCTGGTGAGAAGGGGCTGCCGGGTTATTGCGTACGCGGATTACGTGACGCTATTTGTTAGAGCAAAATTTATGAGTACCCGGTACCATTTGATGCAGGGACATCTGAACGTAATTTTTAGATGAACAGCGGATGACAGCTTCTCGGTCTCCTCTCAAGATGGAGTACGTCCGAATCACGAGGATATGTAAAATCCTCTAAATAAGGGGCGCTCCGTTGGTGCTTTCTGACAAGGGAAGTATCTAGGTCTAGTCCTTGACGGTAAGCTAACGTGGAAGGCAATAATCGCCTTGTATAGTTGCAAAGGCTCTATTAGCAAAAGATGCGGTTTTTCCTCTGGAATTGTATTTTGCTTCTATAATACAATTATAAAGCCAGTTTTGTTATATGCAGTCATAGTCTGGTAGAATCCCTGGAGGGAACGACATCGTCGAAGAAGCTGGAGAGGGTTCATGCGTTTCCACGACAGCCGGTTCTACGTTACCATAACGACCCGGATTTATATCCGGCCAAGGACTGTCACTCCAGCAGTATTCCCCGTATGTAAGTATGGGGAACGTTTATGCTGATACAACAAAAACAACAACAACAAGGGTTCATCCATTGGCTCACCGAAGGATGCATTCATTGGAATCAGTAATTAGGCACTCATCTGTGTAAGAAAGTAAATATTTTCTCCGATAGCCGGGCGGCAATTAGGGCTTTCGGCTGGTGCATTCGAAAATAATCAGGGAATGCCTGACTTCACTTTCGATTGCATTCGAATTTTTTGACATAAGACTTATCTGGGTTCCAGGTCACAGCGACATTGCAGTGAGGCGGATGAGGAGGCCAAACAAGGAACGCATGAGGTGATTGCCCTGTGAAAGGAGAGAATGGGCGCTGGGAAAGTACAAACTTGTAAGATCGCGAAGATCTTCTGACCACGGGTGGATCGGAGGGGCTCGAGGGATCTTCTGAGGATGATCAAATCTGAGCTCTCGAATTTTGTGGGTGTTTTAGCAGGTTATTTTCCGCGAGGTATGCTTGTCGTGAGACTTGGAATTACCTCGAATCCTTTTTGCGTTAGCTGTATGGAGGATGAGGTGGAATCATCTCAACACCATCTCCTTAGTTGCCCTGGTCTTGCGGGACAAAGATTTAGGCAGCTTGGTTATCTTTCTACGCCTGCTGATATAACAGGCCTTGATATAAAAAATCTGACCAACTTCATCAGTAGCATAAAGCGGTCAACACAATCCCAATGCCGTCATCATTCGTAATACACGCACATCCAACCCCCAATCAGTAACAGTCCATATCCAATTTGTTCTTATTTTTACCTTTAAGCCTGGATCACTAAGCATTCGTCTAATAGACCACGCACGCCCGTTTTTTATTTGCGAATTCGACATATTCTTGTCGCACCACCTCAACAACAGAATTTTCATCAATATTTAAATCGAAATAATATAACATTTATCTTAATTTGTACTCATTTGATTGAAATAAAAAAGGGAAATTTAAAAATATTCTTGTTTAAAATTTGTAGCCTGTGAGACGAATGATTAGTGACAGAGTAACACTGATTTCAGTTTAGTGATTTATGGTTAATGGCTCAGACTATGCCCAGTGATCCCAAAAATAAATAATTTAATTTTATTATGTCCTATAAAGAAAAAAACTATTAATGAAAATATTAAGAAGAGGCAAACATATTTTCCTTCAAAAAACTCTATGCCAAAATTTTCAACATTAAAAAATCTCAAAATTATAATTTGTTTTTTGAAAATTGTTTCAGTTTAATTCATTTTATACTCAAGCGTACAACTAAACCAATTTTCAGAAAAATTTACGACAACATACAAACTACTTGGATCACATGTCATGTAATCACTCCATTGAAAATCGTTCTTAATCTTTTCTCTCACTCCTTCAATTTTTTTTTCGAATTTCCGTCTTCTAATCAAAAGAAAACTTTTCACACAATTCTACTCAAATGAGTAAAATAACTTGCGCTGTATAATATTTTAATTCAATTAAAATGCTCTACAACTAATTCATGTTGAGTGTCTCGTCTATTGTCAGCCGCTGCTAATGAACTTGTTTTGCAGGTGGTATGTGCCATTTGTTATTGAACACAAACAACAAGTGCAAAGTGCAAATAACCAAATAAACTCAAGCACGAGAGGCAGCTTAAAAGCAAGCCAACAAAAAAAAAATAACAACAACAAACCAATACAAGATGAAATTGGCAGTGGCACATAACGACGTGATTACTTAAAACTTTTACATACTTTTATGAGCAGCCACTTCCGTTGCGTTGAGTTGGCGGTGAAAAGGCGATACACTCATACATATGCACAAAAAACAAAACAAAAAAACGAATACAGAAAAAAACCTTAAGCAAACATACTCGTACATCCGCAGCATTCCAGTGCCAAAGAAGCACGCACACAACTCTGGCTCAAGTGTCAGCACAACGAGTAAACAAGCAATATTACTCATACGCCTGGGTGAACGTACGACGTGCGTGGCGCACACTCAACACGCTTGTTTTTATATAATACACACATTTATGTACGTAAAAAAAAGCACGATATGTGCTGACTAGCACCACAACTTCCGTCTTGGCTTGCTCACGAACATTCCTTAAGTTGGCTGCCCTTTCGTGCGCCTCTCTTCAGCTGCTTCAACCTAAATAAGAGGGAGTCCCTCACGGTCCATACGCTGATTTGAATTTCGGAAGTTTCGCACAAGTTTATTACGATGTGCAACTTAAATTTACTACATTCACTACGCTTTTTATAGCCTTTCAGCAAAGGAGCAAAATGGCAAATGAAAGAAAAGAAAGAAGAATTAAAACACTTTCAACTGCCAACCAACCAACCCAAATAACAAAATCAACCCAACCAAGCCAACAAGCCATGCAAAGTTTTTGCCAAGTTTTCTGCCGCTTCCTTGACTCATTTGCATATGTGAGTGCTTTTTATGGGTTAAAGCGCATATAGCAGGCAGCAGGGTAACCTAGGGTAATACGAAAGTGGCTAGCATAGTCACACTCTTTTCAAAATATGCATATTTATATATACTAACACGGCAGTGAAAAGCCAAATTACTCAGTAAATATTCTAGTTAGTGAACTGGTATTTGATGTAGGAAGTCATACTAGTTCGAAACTGACTTGAATTACACCAGTTGCAAAAGCTGCAGTTGGGGGTGTATGCAGAACGAATATTTTAAAAAATTTATAATAATTTTATGATCTTTTTATAATAGTTTTATGATAATTTTATAGTAAATAAAAAAATTGAATATTTCTTAACAGTTAGTGTTCTTTATTCTCTGAAACAAAATTGTAATATGCAAGTTTTAAAAATAAAGTAATATTTAATTCCTCAATTTCCTTAATTAACCCCTAACTTTACAGGCCATACGGTAAATGCATTTCTCTTCTCTCAAGCGATTATTAAACTGTTGGGCTGTTACACTTACTAGTCGGTGTTTTTCTTTTTTATTTTCTTTAAAATTTTTTATCTAGTTTCAAAGTGTTTGAGGATTGCTAAAAATACCTGAAAGGCAGTTCAAAGTGAGGAAGAATTTATATGCTCGGTTAGAAAATTGTGCTCTATTGGTAAGATGAGAAAACGGCCTTAAGTCAAATAACAAATTTTTAAAGCAAAATAAAATATTTTTGATTAACATTAATAAAGTTTTTAATACTTTTTGAACTAGACCGAAAATCATTAGTTTAGGACTAGTTCAAAAAGTATAAAAATTGATTAATGTAAACATGTCCAATGTGACTTTCGGACTAGTATATTTTGGACCTATTATGAACTAGTTCATTAATTGGTTAAGAAAAATTATTCATGGACTCAATAGTTAATTAACTGGTGATCTAACATTCCGTAGGACCACGCCACATTAAAAATACCAGTGGTTAGCATTGAAAACAGCTTGCAGTTGTGCTACTAGAACAGCAAAGCAAACTGGTGTAGTAAAGTATTATAGTTCCGAACTAGTAGGCTTAACTGTAGGGGTACTAGTCTTATATATGCAAATATGCATGCAGTGGTAGTGTGAGTGCTCGTGTTTTTGCATGCCCAGCTCTTTACTACTTATCCTGCTACGTGTATGTATATCCATCTGTAAGTGCGGAAATTTGCATATCGTTTATTCTTAATGTGATTATAGCGTGTGTGCATACTTAATGTTTGAAAGTTTTTAAAAGTTTATTTCAGCATAGCCAACAACTAAAATGGAGAAAATCCACAACACATTTTTTCATTTACCAAATTGCGGCAACAGCGGAAGCGTTGCTCGTTTGCTCTTCCGCAAAGGTTAATAAGTAATTTGTTCACTGTACAAAAGGATGTTATTAATTTTCAATAAAGAAAAAACTTCACAGAACATGACAAGAGTAGTTAAAAGCACGTTTTAAGTAAGTAAAGAGAAAAGCTAAGTTCATTAAATTTCTTCTTTTTTTTTTACTGAAAATGCTAATGGATTTCGGAATTTTTAGTTTGCAGTAATTTAAGTCTAGGAAATGCCACTGCTGGCACTACTTTATTGTTGTGGATTTTTATAGAATCTGAAGAGGAGAGTATTTTATCTTTTTATCAAAAAAAAAGTTATTCTTTTATTTAGTTCTATACAAGGCAAAAAAAATTATATTATTAACAAAAATTGGTCTTGCTCTCTATCTTGCCACCTACACCTTAAAGTCTGATATATGTACCTAACCCTTAAGGAATTGTAAAAAACACTGGCAGCTGCCAACTCAGAGAGCTACTAAAAAGTTTATCTGGAATCAGAAATTTTTGTTCTACTAGCTGCTCTTCTATCGCGAATTTCAAAGACCTCTTAGCTTACTTTAGGAAGACTTAAAGTGGTTTAAATACTAAAGCTTTGAAACGTGATGCCGTGATCCTAAACAACACTTAGGTGGCAGTCAACTCATAGCTAATAAACTAGTAACTGAGGCCTTCAACAACCACTCAGCTGTCGTTAGAGCGTCTGAAGGTGCCTTTGTTAGTGGGACTTAGCGAGGTGATATAGCCATCCAAAAGATATTTTAAGTCGCATTTGTCCCCATCGATGATCTTTACTCATCTCATATAAAAAAAAAAAAACAAATAAAGTTAATCGAAGCTGTGTTGCCATGAAACAGTATTTGGGTTACTCGAAAATAATAATAAACCTTACTTTTAATTTCAGGACACTACCGAAAAGACTAGTAAGTAAAAGTTTTTCCTTCCGACCGTTTCCTTATATTTTCTGAAGACATACTAAAGTCCTTCCAAGCGCGGAGTGACGCACTGTTTAATATAAGAGGCCGACACAAAACATACTTTCGCCTAGGATCTGGCGTTCACGTCGAAGTTAAGACGGATGATGAGCTTCATTTTCCACATGAAGATTTTGCTTCAAGTTAAAAACCACGTGCCAATACAACTTTACTCTTAAGGAGCCCTGGCTGATTCTTAGAGCTATTGGAGAATAGGTGGTTTGCGCCCTAGAGCGGCTGCAGTAATTTTACAAGCCGGAACCGAGAAGGGCTGAACCTTGCATGTTCAATAACATGCTGGTCCGCTCAATTCAATTATTCAACTTTCAATTGCTTTTGACAAAAAAATATTCCATGGTTGCAACACTTAACTTATCGGCGCGATGATGCTTCTTATAACTTCCTCTTATTCCCAAAGTTGAAATCGTACCTAAATGCAATTTGTCATGAAGATCTCAAAAAGCTGTTCTTGCTCGATTTTTTGTTTCGAGTGGATATGCAAATATTTTTCTGCGTTTTAAAATACATCTGTGTTTAGAATAATAGTAGTGTTATATATTGGCTTTACTATGTCTTTAAATAAATAAATAAATACCAGAAAATGAGAAAAAATGCTTCATAAAAATATAGTTTAGTAATTTTAAAATTTGCATTTAGGGCAAAATTTTGAAAAACTCAACCATTCTTTATAAACTTAAAATTTTTTATTCAGAGTTTCCATAAAAATTGTGAGTATACAGTTTTATAGTTCATTGAATTCTAGCATGAGCAAAGTATACACTTAAGGGCTAAAATAATTTTATTGTTTTTTGATATTTTTTCGCAGACGGAGTTGGACATTTTCTTCCATAGAATGAGTGCTAAAAATTTTGTTATATCTCTGGGGGAACTAAAACACGGGAGCGTTGGGGATCTGAAATGAGAAATATGTTTCTTTTTTAGAAAGAAAAGCACTTCAACTTTGTATAAAAAATCCCTAAGAAATTTTTTCCATCATTTTTTTTAATTCAGTTCTCACTATTATGATTTTTCTTATGGATGAACTGAAAAGAAATGAAGAACTACGAAAGTTTAAATCTTTTGGAGCTTTGAAAAGAAAGAAGTGATTTTTCAGAAAAAAAAATTTTTATAAAAAATTTACAAATACAAAAAATAACTAAAAATATATTTTAAATATGAAAAAAAAACTTTTTTGGTTTAAATTTGGATTTTTTTTTGCTGAAAATTTTTTCACTCAAATAGAAGAGAACTCAGTACTCAGTATTATGATTTTTTTTCTGGATGAACTAAAAATAATTGAAGAGATAAATATAAAAGTATCAACCTTTTGCAGGTTTGCAAAGAGGTGATTTTTTAGGAAAAAATATTAAAAACTAAAAATTTAAAAATAAAAAATAATAAAAATTAAAACGAAAAATAGAAAGGATTTTAAATTTAAATAAGAACTTTTTTAAAAAGAATTTTTTGTAATGATAGAATTAAAAAAATGTTTTTTTCGTCTATTAAAATTAAAACGAAATTTTATTTAACAAAAAATTTTTTTCCAACAATAAAAGGCTGATAAAAATAAAAATTAAATTTGTTTTCATAACTTTCTTCTTTAAACTTTAAATTCCCAATCAAATTTTTTTTTAATTTTAACAGAAAGAAATAAATTTAAAAAAAAAGATTTTTAAGAAAAAAAATCTTTTCCAACAATAAAAAACTGATGATTGATAGTAATTTTGTTTTTCTATTAAAACTAAAAAAAAATGTTTGTATAAGAAAAAAAATATTTTCCAACAATAAAAGGTGAATAAAAATATAAAAAAAACTCAAAATAAAGACGAAAATTATGAGAAAAGTTTTATAAGAAAGAAATATTTTCCAACAATAACAAAACTGATAAAAATATGAATTTTTTTTCATAATTTTCTTCTTTAAGTTTTAAATTCCTGATCAATTTTTTTTTTGTTTTAATTTTAACCGAAAGAAATAAATAAAACAAAATTTAAAAGAAAAAAAATATTTCCCAACAGTAAAAAACTTATGAATGATGATAAACTTTTTTTTCTATTAAAACTAAGAAAAAACCTTAGTATAAGAACCAAAATATTTTCCAACAATTAAAAGACTGATAAAAATAAAAATAAAGAGGAAAATTATGAAAAAAATTTATAAGAAAGAAATATTTTCCAACACAAATACATTGTTTTTCATAATTTTCTTTTTTAAATTTTAAATATCTTATCACAATTTCTTTTTAATTTCAACAGAAAGAAATAAATTTAAAATAAAAATTATAAAAAGAAATATTTTCCAACAATGAAAAACTGATAAAAATAAAAAAAAATTGTTCATACTTTTTTTCTTTAAATTTAAAATAAAAAACTGATAAAAATAAAAAAAAATATGTTCATAATTTTTTTCTTTTAATTAAAAAAATTTTTTTTTATTCGGTTTTTATTGCTGGAAAACATTTTTTTATTCTTAATTTTTTTTTTCTGTTAAAATTCAAGAAAATGTTATTAGGAGTTTAAAATTTAAAGAAGAAAGTTATGAAAAAATTGAAGTTTATCAGGTTTTCATTGTTGGAAAATATTTTTTCTTATATAAAAAATTCTTTGTTTTTTTTTTTAATTTTAATAGAAAAACAAAAATTTTTTTTCTTATATAAAAAATTCTATTTTTTTTTAATTTAAAAATATTGTAAAAACAATTCTTTTTATTTGATCATTAAAAAAATAGTTTTATTAACGTTCTTTAAATATAAAATTTTTTTTATTTTTCTTTTTTATATTTTTTTATTTTGTTTTTAATTTTATTTTAAATTTTTTATCAGTAAATTTTTTGTTTCAAATTTTTTTCTCAAAATTACCTGTTTGCAAAGCTCCAAAAGGTTCATACTTTTGTATTTCGTCAATTCGCTTTAGTTCATGAGGAAGAAAATTCTGGTAAAATTAAAAAAAAAATATTTATTTATGTATGAAAAAAATAAATGTTTTCCCACAATATTTTTAATACAAGTAGAAAATAATGCGTGCAGAGGTAACAAAAGGCTGATTGGTTTTTTTTTTTAATTTCGCCCGCCAACTCAGATAAATCAGAAAAAATAAAAGTCGCTGAAACGAGTTCCAAAGTTTTCGGTTAGCACCTGACACGCCACTGCTTTTAGCTTTGAATCTACAGAAATAATTAGAATTAGCCTTTTTAACTTTACGTGTATCTGCATATGTCCATAATCGTTTTAAACATAGTCCAGTTTTTGTCCTCTTAAAGCAGCCTCCTCCCCCAAGTGCCCGCATTACGCAGATGTTTCATTTATAACTAAAACCCCTCAATCAATTACATAAAATCGATAGTCTGCACTTCAGCTTAGAAAACCTGTTTTTCAAAAGTTTCGAAGGTCAAAATCTTGGAGAGCACGCGTTACACTTTAGCTTTGCTTTATCTAGTTTTCAAAATATATTTCTTTTCTTTCTGCCCCTCGTTCTTTTCTCACTAAGTTTATGCCAGTTTTCTAATTCAATTATTTGTCAGCTATGCAACTATGCCCACATCCGAGAACTTACTTTGCTTAGTAGAAATGAATAAATTTTCACTTACCACAATTGACAAACCGCAGTCAGGCATGCAAAAAGCCACCGGTGACAAACCAAAATCTACTTAAGTATTTATACAAATTTTATACAATTGAATACTCGACGAGTACAACCTGCAAATGGAATTTGATTAGAATGTGAAGAATGAAATCTATTTGTGAATGCAATTACTTTCAAGAAAATAACTAAATTCAGAGCACCAAATAGAAGATCGAATAAAGGAAGGTGATGAACTCAAATGCAAACTTAAGAAAATGCTTTCAGCTTTAGGCTTGCCGACTAAATTCGTAAGATGAAGTAAAACGAATAGGGAGTGAGAGCAAATGGCCACAAATAAACACAAATAAATAATAGGAAATCACAATAATGGCTTTTCAATGTGGTGTTCATACAGGACACCGTGATTTGACTAATACCAGTGCAAGCAGAGTCTTGAGAAAGTAAAGGAAATTTGCTAAGGAACAATTCAGGACATGCCAAGGGCAAGTGAGGGAAGTCGCTACCAGAGAAAGATATGCAGTATGGGCTAAGTGCGCAGGTAAAAGCAGAAAGCTGGTAGATTTTTTATATGAAAATATCTTATTTATGTATGTATGTGCGTATGTATGTATTATAGACTAGCAAATACTTGGCAGGCGCTGCTCAGCCGTTAAGGCTGAATGGATGGATTCTTACAGAGTATTTTAAGCTAATGTGCAATAATTACTAAGAAAAAAGATTGTAGATGGCTGACCAAAAGGCCACACGGCCATGTAACAGCACCAGAAGAACTGAAAAAAAACAATAAAAAAAAATGAAATACGCACATGCCTAGAAATCGGAGCATTCACCCCGTAATTAGTTCTCGAGAAGCCGATTTTCTACAGCGACTGGCACTTGAAGTGTAACGAATTAAAAAGTCCAAAAATTTAGTTTGGAAAATTACTTTAATTCAATTCGAAGTAAAAAATGTTTAAAAATAATTCAAAGTTAAGAACAAATTTACTTTGGCTCAATATGACCACCTTTTGCTTTGACGACGGTCCAAAAAAAAAAGCTTGCGATGCTGCTTGAATGAGTCTTGCAGGTATTTTGGCCCACTCGCGGACTATGGCTTTTTTCAGCGCCTCCAGACTGGTAAATCTTTTAGTTCGGCCTTTGCTCTCCAAAATGGCTCAAAAAGAGGATAATCCATCGGATTCACGTCTGGTGAATTTGAGAGCCATTGTGTAGACGTTATGAAGTTCAGAACGTTGTTTTTTAACCATTCTTGGTTCACTCGAGCTTTGTGAGATGTTGCCGAGACATGTTGAACCGTCCACAACCGTCGCTTCTTCATTTTTTGAACCATTTCACGTGACGTTGCAGTCTTGTCATGATCACCTCCATTACGTTTCGCGATGCTCACAGCATCATTGTATGAGTAAGTAATGGTGCGATAAACAAAAACTTTATTTACGTTAAGGTGCTCGAGCTCACGAACAATCGCTGGATGTGATTTTCCAGCCAAATATAATGAAATCACACTCTTACGGTTGAAATCCATTACTGACTTTCTTTTTTCGCGTTTACTCTCGACAAAATGCTTCCGTGTGCTTGTAAACAATCAATACTCTGGAGTGTGATTCATCCAGCTAACACACATATGATGCACGGGCGGTTTGAAATTGTTTACACTTCGACTGCCGGTCCCTGTAGGTTTCATACTGTCGAAGATTAAATTGAATTTCACTCCAAAGGGAAGGACAATAAATAGACACTATGGAATAGACCTTCTGCTCGATTGTTAAAGTCAATCCATAAATATCGAGAGGAGTACAAGCGGTGAAGGTTCTGAAAAGTTTAGAGAACAGAGTGAAAAACGAAGCTCTCTTAACCCGATTAAAGAGGCCTATATGATATGGTCTCTAAATAACAGCGGCCTACTCTGAGACTTGAAATCAAAGAGAATATTTTTTCTTTGCCTCGCTTGTTTTGCTCTTATCTCACCTAGTGGCGAACGTATATTAAATCGTAAAACATTTTGAAAACAAAAAAAAAAAATATATATTTAAAAAAATTTAGTAGTACCAAGAAATAATGATTCATTGATTAATGTAGGATATTAAAAAATACTCTTAGGTTTAATACCAAGAAACCTGCATTACAATCGGCTGGGTAATTTTTGCTTTATTGCAGTTTGAAAATTAATGCATACATTTTTTAACACATTTTGGTTTATAGACACGCCTCCTTTGTAAGTTTGCATAATAAATGTCAAAAAAGGCCCTGCAGAAGAGATTAGCTTCAAATTAAAAAAAGAAGTGTGCGAATCTGAGCCTCCTGTGCTTAGTTATTGGCTTACATACAACTTTTGGGACTTTATTTTATAAGAGTTGGCTGATCAAAATTTTATGTAAAGGCTTACAAACAATTTCACACCTTCTAAGTATATAGCAACGGCAAAAAGTGGCCATTGGCGACAATATAAATGACCATCCCTCATCTAAACTACACACCCACACATAAATACTTATATAATACATTGGTATTCTAATTTAAAATGCACCAACACAAATGTGCGCATGCATTAATTTAATGAGATTTTCCAAACTCATCAACGGCCTCTCCCACTACATCACCTGTCTGAGTGCTTCCATGTGTTTATTATCTTTATCTTTATTTGCCTGTGTGTCTGTGTGTGTGTGTTAAGTAAGTTTGGCTAGTCCGCTGCACCAAAAATAGGGGATATTATTGCTTCTACACAGACAATGCAACTTGGCCTTTGGCAATTTTAGGTGTTTACATTTATTTGAAGTGCGAAGATATTTTGCATTTTCAATATGCATTTTATGCAACAACAAAAACTAGTTAATAAAATGCTTTTGTATAAAAGCATCGGTTAGATTTGCTAAAAAGGTTGCAGTACAGTTATTTAGCTTGGAGTGTATTATCCTTTTTTGCGGTCACTTAACGGCCCTTAAAGTTTTAGAAGCGAGTGCGGATGTGACCTGAAATGCATACACCCAGTGGTAGGTGGAACAATTTTGAAGGCCTTTGCAAAGTCTTCTTTATCACAATGGGCTATGAGTCTGAATGTGTCCCATAGTGGACAACCGCTTCAACCTAAGGCATTTCTTGATTGTGAGAAAGCAGAAAATAAAAATTATACAACGTACCAAAATTACCACGTATTTGCTAGAACTCATGAAAACTTTGTGATTTAAAAGATGCGATAAATTTCGTTTTAGGTTGCAGAAATTATGGCCGGTAGTGGTTAATAAATAAACTCAATGAATTCTTCCCGATACGCAAGGATGCACGAAGGCGATGGTTACAGTGCAGAGTACAGACTGGCACAACTAGAAAATATGGCAATAGAAAAATATTTTTAAAATAAAATATTTTATATTTATAAATAAAGAAAGAAATAAAATACACTTTATTTTTCATTTATAAGTCCTTTGGCCTTTGGGGGCCAATAATAGTTAATACAAAGTAGTGGTGCTTTTAGCGTTTGAAATTACATTCGGCTGCACATAAAAACATCCTGATTAGTCAATTCCTATCTCAAGCCTTCAATTAAACATAGAACGCAATTTGTTAGATATTGTTTTTACTATTTTGGCCAATTGAAACTGCAGTTGCGTTATAAAGTTTCAAATAAAATCCTATAGAGAATGTTTTATTATTCTCAATTAGCGTGATAACCGTTTACGCGATTTTGGCCGAGTTTAATAAAGCGCGCCAGTCGTTTCTTTTTCGTGGCGCCAGTTGGACACACCAAGTGAAGACAAGTCCTTCTCCAACTGATCTTTCTAACGCAAAGGAGGTCTTCCTCTTCCTCTGATACCACCAGCTGGCACCGCATCGAATACTTTCAGAGCCGGAACATTTGTATCCATTCGGACGACATGACCCCACCAACGTAGCCGCTGGATCTCTATTCGCTGCACTATATCTATGTCGTCTTAAAGCTCATACAGCTCTTCGTACCATTGCCTGCGATACTCGCCGTCACCAAAGTGCAAAGGTCTAAAAATCTTTCGTAGAGTCTCTCTCTCAAACACTCTAAGCGTCGGATTATCGGATGTTATCATCGTCCACGCTTCTGCGCCATATGTTACGATGGGCTTGATGAGAGCCTTGTAGAGTGTTAGTTTTGTTCGTCGAGAGAGGACTTTACTGCTCAGTTGCCTACTTAATTTAAAGTAGCACTGGTTGGCAAGAGAGATTCTATGTTGGATTTCCAGGCTGACATTGTTTCCGGTGTTAATGCTCGTTCATAAATAAGCGAAGTCTTTTACAACCTCGAAATCATAACAGTCAACAGTGACGTAGGTGCCGAAACGCGAGTACGCCGACTGTTTGTTCGATGACAGGAAGTACTTCCTTTTGCCCTCTCGCGGTAATTGGCACAGATTGCAGTATCACCCTTCTTGTGGATTGGGCAGAGCGCACTTAAATTCTAATCGCAAAGCAAGCTTTCATCCGACCATATTTTGCATAAAAGCTGATGCATGCACCTCACCAGCTCCTCACCGCCATGTTTGAATAGCTCAGCCGGCAGTCCGTCGGCGCCCGCGGCTTTGTTGTTCTTTATCGCTATTCTCACCTCGTCATGGTCGGTTAGCGGAACGACAATTCCGTCGTCAACGATTGGGGTACGCCGGATCTTCACATTCTCTGAGACATGCGCAGCTGTCACTATTTAACAGGTTCGAGAAGTCTTCTCTCCATAATATAAGATTGCTCTGGATGTCAGTCACCAGGTCGTCGTGTTTGTTCTTACAGGAAAACGTCCCGGTCTTAAACCTTCTGTAAGCCGCCGAACTTTCTGGTAGAATTTTCGGGCGTTGTTCCTATTGGCCAGCATCTCAAACTCCTCGCACTCACGTATTTCGGCCTCTCGTTTCTTCTGTCGGATAATACGTCTCTCTTCCTTTTTCAGCTCTTTGTAGCGATCGCACTTGGCTCGTGTTGCGCCCGATCGCAGCGTGGCTCGATAGGCAGTATCCTTTCTTTCTGCGGCATCATGACATTCCTCGTCGTACCAACTGTTTTTTCGGGCTCGCCGGAATCCGATTTCTTCTTCGGCGGCGGTACGTAGAGAACGAGAAATGTTGCTTAATTGTTCGTGCATGCCGGTTTATTGGGCAGTACTCTCTGAGAGCAGGAGTGAGAGTCGAGTGGCGAATCTTCTGGCTGTCTTTTGTGATTGCAGCTTTTCGATGGCGACCATTCTTTGCGTAGGTAGATGTATGTTTTTTGCTGCACAGAGGCGTGTACGCAGTTTGGCTGCAACAAGGTAATGATCCGAGTCGATGTTGGGTCCTCGGATCGTATGTACATCTAATGCACTAGAAGCGTGTCTTCCATCTATCACAACATGATTGATCTGGTTTCGAGTTTTTCGATCAGGAGACAGCCAAGTAGCTTGGTGTATTTTCTTATGCTGGAATCTGGTGCTGCAGACTACCATGTTTCGGGCCCCGGCGAAGTCGATCAGCCTCTGTCCGTTTGCGGATGTTTCGTTATGCAGGCTGAATTTTCATAGAAGGAGTCTTTGGCCGCATCGTCCTTCTCTTCCGTCGAGGCGTGGGCGCAAACGAGCGAGATGTTAAAATAACGGGATTTGATGCGGATTATTGCGAGACGCTCGTCCATCGGAGTGAACGACAGTACTTGGCGACGAAGTGTCTCTCCCACAACAAATCCGTATGATTCATCAGCTCTAGATTAAATAGGTCTTTATTCTTTGTCCATGTCAATGACGCAGATTACCTCAAATTAAATATATTTCGTGAGAGTTATTTATATTAATATCGTTTTATAAAGATTTTCCTCATATTTTTTTTAATATTCAGAAACTACACTAAGTATTTATTTTTCGAGCACCTCTCTTTTTCTTAAAAAAAAAAAAAAAAAATTATATTTATTTTCTACCACTGGGCTAAACCAATTACTAGCATAGTCACTGTTTTATTTGTTATAATTTTATTTTTATTTTTTCAAATTATTTTATTTTATATTTTGCTAGTTATGTTATAGGTATGACCTCACCTGTCGACGTCCAAAAGAAAAGGGAGGTTTATTTTAGCTAACATAGGTTAGCTGCGGTTCAATATTAAACCTCGCTCACATATTACAACATGTCGTATGTGACATGAACATTCCCGGGCCCAAGGACGACAGTACTTCACTAAACGGAGAAATTAGAATTGTTTCCAGCAGAGCCGTTGGAGGTAATTGGTTTATCGCCAGGTTGAATGGCTGTGCCCCGACTCACAGCCGTATCGTTGCTGCCTTCAACAATCCTATCTTCCGTTAATTTGGAAGGGTTCACGTTAGGTAGAAAACAAATTTTACGAATAGGTCTCTTGAAAAATTTTCCTTTACATTTCAAAGTGACTACTCGGGTTAGTCCATCAGGTCCTGGATGTATTTCAACTATGCGCGCTAAAGGCCACCTGCCAGGTGGACATCTTTCGTCATACATCAGAACTAGGTCGCCGATTTTAGCATTGATACGAGTAGTGGTCCATTTCGGACGGCTTTGTAGTCGACTGAGATACTCCGAATACCAGCGACGCCAAAAGTGTTGTTTTAAGCGTTCAACCATACGCCACCGACTTAATCCAGAAGTAGCGAAATCAAGTAAATTTTCATCGGGAATATTAAGAGTTGGTTCTCCAATTAAAAAATGTCCTGGTGTAAGTGCGTCGCAGTTTTCCTCATCTTCATTGAGCGGACAAAGAGGACGCGAATTCAGGCAAGCTTCTATTTGATATAAAAGTGTAGCCAACTCTTCGAAATTCAAAACGCGGTCTTGCAAGACACGCTTAAGGTGAAATTTTGTGGATTTTACCCCAGCTTCCCATAAACCACCGAAGTGTGGAGAGGCTGGCGGAATAAAATTCCAAGTTGTGCCTTCGCTAGCAAAACATGCTCTGAGGTCTTCCGGTATTGATGCTGTGTTGCGCTGATGCATGGTGTGCAGTAGACTGCTGGCACCAACGAAGTTTGTCCCACAATCTGAGTATAGTTGCGTACATTTTCCTCTACGTGAAATGAAGCGCCGAAAAGCTGCGATAAAGGCCTCAGTAGATAAACTGGAGACACATTCCAAGTGGACTGCCTTTGATACCATACATAGAAATATACAAATATACCCCTTTGATGTTCTAGCATTACGAAGAGACGATTGGCGTACATCAATTGGACCAGCAAAATCGACGCCGCTATGTAAGAATGGTCGCGCTGGAGTCAATCGAACCGCTGGAATTTGTCCCATAAGTTGTTCTGCTACCTTCGCTGTATATTTAAAGCATACCAAACAGCGCTTTAATACAGTTTCCGCAATTCTACGCGCATTTGGTATCCAATAATTTCGCCTAATAAAAGTTATCATTAGTTGTATACCCCCATGTAACGTTCTTGTATGTGCGTCTGTAAATAAAAGTAGAGTTAGAGGGTTTTTCTTAGATAACAAAAAGGGATGTTTCATATTCTCAGGTATATCAGCGAGTTGTAACCTTCCTCCTACGCGTAGAAATCCTTCTCCACAAATGAAAGGGTTCAGTTTCTTGATCGGATTGCTCTTCTGTAGCTCACCTGTTTGTAACAATTGCTTTATTTCTTCATGATATTCGTAGCGTTGGGACAAATATAGCAGACGATTGAATGCCGATTTCAACTCTGCGGCTGTTAGGTTTCCAAAGCGCCGAGGTTGAGAAGTTGCATTGTAATAAAAACGAAAAATATAGGCTGTCACAGAAATTGTTTTACCTAAAGTAGAAAATTTGTATAAAATTTGTGGATAACTTGAAGAATTGATATGCAAGATGTTGACCACATTTCGTTTTTCAAGGGTGGTCTCCTTCCTATAGTCAATATCACTTGGCCATGCACTCTCGTTTTGAAGAAGCCACTCAGGGCCATGCCACCAGAGAGGATGAATTGATAAATTGTCTGGTAGAATGCCTTTCGTTGCACAATCTGCGGGGTTGTCGGATGTAGGAATATATCGCCACTGGCTGACGTTTGTAAGACGCTGAATCTCTGCTACGCGGTTTGCTACAAACACTGTCCAACGAATCGGCTCCGCTCTAATCCATGCTAAAACTGTCGTACTATCGCTCCACAAAGCAATATTTTCAATACACCCCTGCAAAGATTTCACTACCTTATCTACCAGTTGGGCAAGTAAATGAGATGCGCAGAGCTCCAGCTTAGGTATTGTGAGTAATTTTACGGGAGCCACCCTTGTCTTACTCTGAAGCAGTTGCACAACTACTTCTCCATTTTCCATAATTGTTCTCGAGTAAACCACGGCTGCATAAGCAACTTGCGATGCATCACAAAAACCATGTAAACAGCATCGCCTTGATTTTGAAGTGCCTATAAACCTGTCAATTTTAATATTTTCTAAACAAGGAAGTGCTTTGCGATACTCGAGCCATTCGCTTTTTATACAATTAGGAAGCTCATCATCCCAACTAATACCAAGACGCCACAACTTTTGAAACATAATTTTAGCTATTATGGTTGTTGGTGCTAACCATCCAAGAGGGTCAAATAATTTTGACGCATCAGATAATAAACTTCGTTTGGTAGTTTTATCAGGTATTGGGAAAGAAACAACGAACGAAAAGTAGTCACCCACTGGATGCCATTGTAATCCTAAAGATTTAATGAAATCTGCATCACTAAGTGATACTGCAGTAGAAAATTCTTTCATTTCTTTAGGGATTGATTGAAGAAGATCAGCGCAATTTGAAGACCATTTCCTCAAACAAAATCCTCCAGCCTTTAGTAGTGCACACAATTCTTGTTGCAGATGAAAAGCCTCGGAAAGACTGTCTGCCCCTGTTATAACGTCATCGACATAAATGTCGCGTAACAATACTTCTGAGGCTAGTGCGTAGGTATCAGACTCATCCTTTGCAAGCTGTTGTAATGTCCTGATAGAAAGAAAGGGAGCGGAAGTTGTACCATAGGTTACAGTTTTTAATTTATATATTTTTATAGGATCCTTTACAGATTCTCTCCAGAGAATATTTTGAAAACGTTGGTGATCAGGGTTTACAACAATTTGCCTAAACATTTTTTTCTATGTCAGAGCACATAGCTATTTTATGCCTACGCCAACGAAGTATTATTTGGTGTAAATCGGAATGTAATACAGGTCCGGCCACCAGTTCCTCGTTAAGTGATCGATTATTTTGGTACTTACTCGAACCATCAAATACAACGCGCAGCTTTGTGGTTGTGCTACTAAGCTTTTCTACGCCATGGTGTGGCAAATAATATGAAAGCGGAGTAAGATTTTTGGGGTATTCTCCAACCAACTCCATATGCCCTAAATCTTGATACTCTCTCATAAACTTTAGGTAAGCAATTTGGAAGTTTGGGTTTCTGGCAAACACCCGCTCCATATTCTTTAGTCTAATTAAAGCACCTAAATGAGAATTATGAAACTCTGGTACTGGTTTCCCATTAAGCTCAGCTCGGAAAGGAAGTGATACAATATATCGACCCGTGTTATCCCTTAAGTGTGTAGAAATGAAGTGTTGTTCAGTGGCTATATCTTCAGCAGATTGCGGTTTTATGTTTGGCAATTCTTCTTGCTCCCAAAAACGCTTAAGCTGATCATCTATATGACAAAGATGTGTATTTATTGTTTTAATTTTAACCGATGTTGACATTGGTCCGGAGATAACCCATCCAAAATGAGTATTTTGGTAAATAAGTCCACTATCAGTTTTTATTTGAGCGTCTTTCATTAGAAAACCATATACATCAGCGCCCAAGATAAGATCTATGGAACGTGATTTGAAATATTCAGGATCCGCTAGAGGAATATTTGAAATATCAGAACTAAGCTGTAATGGAATAAAACTCTGTTGTGGCAGATATGAACGAAACTTGGGTAAGACATATGCCTTTGCATGTAGTGTATAATCGTATTCTACGCAGGAATACAGTTTAAGATACGCTAATTTCTTTACACAATTTTTCTGCTGCGTGTTTACCCCACGCACTTGTAAAGAAGTGGAACGGCATGGTAATTTATATAATTGTATAAATTGCTCTGTAACGAATGTGCCTTGAGATCCTTGATCTAATAAGGCTCGTGCGGATACAGCACCATTAGGCGTGTCGATTTTTAAAATAATAGTTGCAAGTAGAACTTCACGTTTGCACTCCTGCGAAGAGAAAGGAGCAGTTACATGGAGCCCTTGTATCTGCTTAGTACGAGATGGAGTGACTGACTCAGCAGGTTGTGAGTCTGAAAAAACTTCATGTAATAAAGTATGATGTTTGCGATTACATACGCTGCACGTATGATTAGAAGTGCAATCGCTTGCCGAATGTCCAGGAAAAAGACAGTTGCGACATAACGAATTACGAGTAACAAATTGTTTTCTTTCTGTGGGCGAATAAGCCCTAAATACCCAGCACTTAAAGAGGCGATGCGATTTCTTACAACATAAGCAAGAATTAGAGTTTTCACTTTTGCTTGAGTTTGTAATGTTGAAATTTCGTACCAGTTGGCGTTGAGGAATATTCGCTGACTTAAGTTTTTGAGTATTGTCTACATTGAGAGTCTCCAAAGTACGAAAGCATGTCTCCAAAAACCTAATGAGTTGTTCCAAAGTAGGAAGCTCTCTGGAGGCCTGTAATGACTTTTCCCAATCCTTTCTCGTCTCAGAATCTAGCTTCTGAATGGTCAAATGGACTATAAGGGGGTCCCAATTTGTGGTTGAGACATTAAGGTTGTTTAATGAAGCAATACATTCCTTCGTAGTGTCCAAAAGTGTTCGAATTGCTGAGTGCGAAGCTACAATGCACTTTGGTATCGCGAACAACTTTTTTAGCCATGTATCAACAATAGCACGCTTATTATGGAATCTATCCTCTAATGTTTTCCAAGCAAGATCATAGTTTGCTTCGGTTGCGAAAATATGTTTAATAAGACGTGCAGCTTCTCCAGTGACACAATTTTTTAAATAGTACATTTTTTGAATTTTACTTAGTGCACTGTTATTATGCACAAGAGAAGTATAAAGATCACGAAAGGAAAACCATTCCAAATAATCACCCGAAAAATTTGGTACGGAGATTTTCGGTAATTTAGCGTCACTGTAAAATGTATCATTTCGATGGGAAGGAGCCACAAATGTACTGTTCAATGCCACCGGTGAAGCTGTAGAGCAGGCTGGCATAGAATCATACAAAAACCCTTTAAAGGTGAAATATAAGTCTTCGAAGCTATCAAAAGTTGCACTAGTCACGTATGGAGTTTCATCAACACACACGCCCTCATCCTTTATAGACCTAATTATTTGTTCATGGTTTTTTATAAAGGATGTATATAAATGATCTACTCTTTCACTAATCACCCTAATATACCCCTGGGACAGCGTTTCCGGACGCAGCCCATGTGCCTTTTCTTTAAGCTTCGTCAGCTCGCACAGCAAATGCGTTTGAATTTCTGTAAGTACATTTACCTGATCCATATTAGACAAAATTATTAAGAAAATTTAAATAATATTAGGTTGATTCTGGTGTTCAACTTAAAAAAAAACTGGACCGACTGTCCCTGCTCGGGCGCCAAAAAATGTTTTATTTGTTATAATTTTATTTTTATTTTTTCAAATTATTTTATTTTATATTTTGCTAGTTATGTTATAGGTATGACCTCACCTGTCGACGTCCAAAAGAAAAGGGAGGTTTATTTTAGCTAACATAGGTTAGCTGCGGTTCAATATTAAACCTCGCTCACATATTACAACATGTCGTATGTGACATGAACAGTCACTATTCCGTACCCATTAAAGTTGTAACCAGGCACACATTTAAATTGCAAACAAAATAGTATTGTATTAATACAAATGGCGATAACAACTTTTTAAATTAGACTAGTGGGAATTTCATTACAGTTCCCTACAGCACTACACATAAAATATGCATATGTGGGTGTGTACGTATCTGTGTGAGTAAGATTGTTGTAATACTCCTGCTTTTTCAGTAGGACTATAATAGCCTTTGAGGACCCATTGAAGTGACAAAAAAGAAGAGAAATTGAAAGTAGTTATTGCAACAAAAAAGAAAAGCATTCGATGCAAAACAAACAAAAACAAAAAAAAAATGTTATGCAAAAACCTATAAAAGCAAGCGAAACTAAATTAAATGCGAAGTCAAAGCAATAACGGCAACTAGTACATACGGACGTAGATGAGTGACCAACTGGAATAGTAAAAATCTACGTAATGCAGCAATCCTTCGCAGCAATAAAATGCTCAGAAAAAGAGAGAAATACGCAGAGAAGTACTCGAGGGTTCGCTAAATTAGTAACAGTAAATTATAGTACGTATATGTATGTATATGTGTGAGGATATTCAAAATGTGTTTGAGGATATTCAAAAAGTTGAATGGAGATAAAGAGCTGGAATAGTAGCAGATATTACGGCAGTAGTGGTTTATTACAATATTTAAAAATAAAAAACATAAAAAAAGAAAGAGCAAAAGAAGTTTGGGTTAGGAGACAGGAATTAAATGAGAAGTGCATGTGATAAAGTTCATTTCAATGGTACTCAAATAAAAGCAGATTGCATTAGAAAGTGGTAACAATAGTTGGCACGCGAGTATGCGAAACTTGCAATGATGGCTTAGGGATAATAATAAGGCGCAAGAGTTTTCCTTGAGGAACTACAATGATCACCGAGAGTAATGCCTTCTAAGCCGGTAAGGTCGAGGATAAGAACCGAAGCCAAGTATCATACAACCCATATAATACAATTGTACTTCAAAACAAAATGTAAAATTGTTGTTGTTGTATTAGCAATACTAAAACCTGTCAATGCAGTGTAAGTCACCGATTGTCTTCGTCTAGCTCATCCAACGGTAGGCTCATTAAACTTGCTGCTTCGACAAGTTGAGTCCACAGGAAAGAGGTGTTAGATGGATGGGTTTGATGGGACATGTGGAAAGGTTGTTAGTGTCGTGCGGGGTGCCTTCACATGCTGGATATATGTTTGGTATGTCGGGGTCAATTCTGGATAGGTAGGAGTTTAATATCCAAAACGTAATGTGCCAAGGTTACGCGGGTCTCTCGGGTAGCTGGAGCTCTTCACCTGCTGCGGGTGGTGGTTGTACTCCGATTACGGCATTCGGGGGCGGGCTCAATAAGGTGGTAAGGGTCTCCTCTGTTGAGTGTCGTTTATTGTCTGCCTAAACACTGTCCGGTCCAGTAGTTCTCGATTTGCTTTGTCTTGGATCTCGTCGGCATAGTTGAAGAGGTTCCTCCTAACGTGCCTGGGCGGCTCCTCTGACTCAAGAAGGTGTCTACATGGATGAAACCTGTGGTAGCACCCAATCAGAAACTGATTCATAAGCAGTTTGTTGTGCTGCTTTACAGGAAGCATCCATGCCTCGTTATGTAGGTGTTGTAAGGGGGCATAAGGAGGAAACCCGCTGCTATCCGAATAGCAGTGTTTTGGCATGACTGAAGATTTATCCACTAGTTCCAGGCAACCAGACAGGCGCAGCGTGGTTTAGAACAAGCCGCCAATTGTCTTAAATGTCGACAGCAACATTTCTTTGTTTTTGCCTCAAGTACTGCCGGCTAGCGATTTTAGGGCCTTGTTCCCATTTTGGACTTTAGTGGCAATTGCGGTTATGTGCGCCGATGAGGAGAGCAAACTGTCGAAGGTTGCTCTTAAAATTTTTGGGCTATTTTCAGTCGGAATTGGTGTGTCGTCGACTTTGGAATTGAGTTGCAGTTGTACCTCCTTTGTCAAGGTGGTAAAGAGGGTCACCGTAGATTTAGTGCGGGAAAGTTGCAGGTTACTCGCGGTGAGAAAGCGAGAGGGATTGGTGAGGTAGTCGTTCACTTTGGCGCACAGGACGTCAATATTATTGTCCAAATGAAATTGATTCCTTTGCCGCGAGTTTGATTTTTTTTTTTAATTAAGAGTTTTTAGTTTTTTTATTTAGTTTGTTTCGTTTTTTTTTTTAATTTGTTATTTTAATTTAAGAGCTTGCAGGTTTTTTTATTTAATTTTTTAATTTACGAGTTTTTAGTTTTTAATATAATTTTTTAAATTATTATTTTTTAATTTTTTTTAATTTTTCCCTTTTCTATCTCTTGGATTTCTAATATAAAGAGATCCCTTTGCCACGAATTTGATTTTTTTTTTTCAGATGACGAGTTTTTAATTTTTTAATATAATTTTTGTAATTTCTTTTAAAATTCTTTTTTCAGTTTTTGTTCTTCTCTTCCATTAAATCCATTAAATTGGGCTCGTGACGAAGAAATCGTTTTTTTAATAGAAAGAAGAAAATAAGAAAGAAGAAGTTATTTTCTTCTTTCTATTAAAAAAACGATTTCTTCGTCACGAGTTTAATTTTTTTTTAATTTTTAGTTTACGAGTTTTTAAATTAATTTTTAAAATAAAAAGAATTAAATACTATTTAGATCCAATAAAGTGGGTTTTTAATATAACTTCAAACGCTAGTTTGATTTTTTTTTTAATTAATTTTTTAATTACGAGTTTTCAATTGTTTTATTTAATTAATTTTTTTAATTTTATAGTTTTCTATCTACTATTTAGATCCAACAAATCAGGTTTTGAATATAACTTCATATTAAAAAAAACGATCTCTTCGCCACGAGTTTTATTTTATTTTATTTTTTAATTTATGAGTTTTTAATTTAATTTTTAAAATAAAAAACTTTTTTTTTAATTTTTTTTTTAAATTTTTCCGTTTTCTCTCAACTAGATCCGAGAAATTAGGCTTGCAATGTAACTTCAAAACCTATCCCTTTGCCACGAGTTTGAATTTTTTTTTTATTTTTTAATTTACTAATATAGTTTTTAATTTTTTAATATGATGTTTTTAAGTTTTTTTTGTAATTTTTGTTTTTGTTTTTTTTTTTTTAATTTTTTAATGTTTTACCTACTATTTAGATCCAAAAAATTGGATTTTGAATATAACTTCATGTTTAAAAAAAATAATCTCTTTGAATCCCTGATTTCAATCAGGTCTAATTTATCTGTGGAAATTTTCTGCCGCCATTTCAGATTTTTGAATTCTAAATTTAGATTCGTAATTAACGATATAAAAAAACGAACAAAAAAAAAAAAGGACATTCGCCATGTTGAATTCTTTCATTTTCAACTTGAACTTTAATTCAGCACAGCAACAAATCGTAATAAATATTTGGCACTTTTCCTAATTTTTTTTAGAGTATGCGTAGTCGTTAAAGGGTTAATGTGGCAGACAATTTTGTTGCTACAATATCGGGTTTCCTTTTATTCACTGGCTCTTTTCATGCTCAATAACTGTAAATGTGCATATAAAGTTTAAAAAGTTGATGCTATCAAAACCCAAAAATGCATAAAAACTGCGTATCCGGCCACAAAGCAATCACATGCGCAAACAACTGTCGCACACACACACACATATATATATATACTCTATGGAGATACCGTTAAAACAAAAGCGTATTGCATACTTTTATGCTTAAATATGCCATTTTGCACTGAGTAGGTACTTGCCGCATGCCATTACGAGCATTATGCTTGCTGCCTTCTGCTTACACTAACAATGTGCAACATGCAATATTGCACGGTTGCATAGCAATAACACAAACAACGTTAGTGCAGTGATAAAGTGATGTAACAAAATTTTTGTATGCGCCGCTTAAGTGTATATACCTTTGTGTGTCGGGTGTGTGTGTGTGTGTGTGGGTGCGTATGTAATCACTTTGCAACAATGTTGCACGCTTGTTAATCTACTCTGTCAATGAGCAGTACTTTTTCACCTTTTCCCCTGCTTGCACTACAACAGTGTTTCACAACCATTTCCACTGATCTCCCACTCCTTTTTTTCTCTCCCTCTCTCTCTCTGGTAGTCATTTGTGTTTACCGACTATCATCAACCGCATATATGCATGCACCTAGTATGTATGTATGTATTCCTTGTCATGTTGTTGCATTATTGCCGCATGTTGCATGCCACCGTCGCTGTTGTTGGCACTTTCATTGTTGCAACTGCCACGGCCAGCGCTAAATTTGAATGGTTCTGCCATTGCTGCGGCTGCTGCTGTCACTTCTGTGTGATTTGCATATGACAAACGTGGCAAATCGTTTTGCTTGTGCCACACACTCACACCTAATACAAATACAGTTGTTGGATTATGTACTTGCTGTTGTTGCTGCTGCGTTTTTGTGGCATTGAAATGTGCCATTCATGCTGATTGCTTTTTTGGTCAGCTCATGAAGTGTCTGTTCTATGTATGTAAGCATATGCATTTGGGTGTGTGTGAGCATGCTGTCCACAGCACAAGTGTTTGTAATGCTTTTGTTTCCTGTTTCGGTTGTTGTTTTTTATTATTAGAGCCCTTACAACCTTCTCATTTGAATTCTGTTGCTTTCTATGTTGTTCTCGGCAAATGACCGGCAATTATGCTGTTGATATACTCGCTGGCCATTTTTGAAACCATCGTCCAACAAGCGTCCTTTGACTTTGTTGCTTATAATTTTGTTTGCAGTTATCGCCGCCTGTTCTTGTTTTTGGATTTCTTTTCCTGACTTGACTTAGTAGTTGTTGTACCTGTGTTTGTGAGTGAATATTTAAGTACATTTTGTTGGTTTACAGAAATTCAGGCTCATCCATCAAACTAATTTTTACCTCAGATATATCTGAAAATGTCATCTGAAAAGTTTCTATAAAAAACTAAAATTATTAAAGGATTAAAATGAGAAATAAATAAAAAATAAATGAAATGTTTATATGTAAATAAATCAGGTTTATTTTGCCCTCTTAATTTTTAAAAGTTACCGTCTACCTAAATGCATATAGTTCTTCCGAAGAGACTGATGAAAGATAAACGAAATGTAGTGCAGAGGTGGCGATAGCCCCGCTACATATAGATTGCTAGCTATTTGATGGTAATGGGCGGCTGCCTACATAAATATGTATGCGTACTGAAAGCATGGTTAGTAGATTTGACTGGAACTGTAACTATTAGTTTGTTCGGGACGGGTATCTCCTACTAAGAGGTCTTTAAAATTAAAGCGACAGTAAAGCATTAATATACTCCCGATCTCAGAATATTGTACATACATAGTAGTATTCAGAGATGTGATAAAGGAGCTGAGTGTGTGAGAAGAGTGTTTGAGATGGTACTTGGTTTTTTCCGCCTACATGCGTTGAGGAGTAGGCTAGGTCAGCAAGTCAGCGCGTAAACTTACCTTGGTGTGCAGATTTTGGAGTTCTATTTGGCAAATACTCCTTTAACGAAGGACACGGAACTGACCACGGTGCACAAAAATAAATATGCCGCTTTCCACTGAGCATGAAAATATTGGATATAGCACTGCAGGGGTAAAAACTGCATATAACAATTTGTGTAACAGCTTCATCTGCTATGATCTGTTTAGTTTGGGTATTGATACTTCTGGAAGAGCTGATCGGATTCCCTTAAAAACCGGGATGGTTTAAGCGCGCGTACGAATAGCAACCTCTGTAACAAACAAATGAACTCATTTCAGGCACAATTCATATAAATTTACTTCCTCCAATTTCTTGTATGGCCTGCTGCCTATTAGTTTAGAAAGATGGTTTCCGTATAAGCCAACTCATCTCGCCTATAGACATTTCTAATACACTTTTCGGAGTTAGAAGTCGCTACTCTATATTCCAAACTCCTTAGCGACGTAGTCAAATGGATTTGCAAATGACTACCAAATGGTAGGGTCCGATCAAATAAATGAAAAGGTTTTTTTTAAAGAATTTTCATATAAGAGGTTTTATTTGATATTCTAAGAAAACTACTATTTTTTAATATAAATGATCGGATGTTTATTTCATTATAAAGAGGAAAGTATGCCGTTAATAGTAGAAAATAACATCAGACAAATGACCACTACGACCACGCTTACAGGACAACATCCTTCTCATGAAATTTTCCATAACCGAATTGCAAAATGGCTGCCCTATGTACTCGATAGCCTCACGAATTCCATCTTTGAGGTCTTAAATCACGTGGCCCAAAAGAAAAAAGTCACAAGGTGTTTAATCACAAGATCTCGGTGGCCCATTGTGATTACCTCTTCGAGAGATAACACGGTCCGAAAACTTTTCGTTGCTTGTGTGGCACGTTGTCTAGATCAATACCATCCAATTCCGGCCATAAAAAATCGTTAATCATCTCTCGATAGCGATAGATAACACCTGCTATTGGAAACCCCCTTAGGTACGGTCGCCCTTAGCAGTAATGTCAAACCTCCGCGTATATTTCTGTATATTTCTGTCATGAAAGTGAACAGCATCTGGTGAACCTCGTGCAAACAATCGGCTAGAAAAGCCATCCCCGGTATTCTGGGATGTGCGTGGTGTAATATTCATCGACTGTCTTGAGAAGGGAAATACGATCAATTCGATCAACAGTGAATATTATGTGTGTTATTGAAGCATTTGAAGACCGAAATTGCAAACCAACTACCGCATATTACACATCCACCGTATTTGCCAGATTTGGCTCCCCGCAGACCTAAGAAAAATGCTCGCCGGTAAGAAATTTCGCTCGAATGAAGCGAATATAGCAGAAACTGGGGCCTATTTTGAGGTAAAAGATAAATCGTTCTACAAAAGTAGTATTGAAATGTTAGATCGGCGCTGGAACGATGTTATAAATATATACTAACTATGCATCATGTTCACAAGGAGCCGCATCCCATAGTTTTTTTGCTCTGCTCCTAAGATCAAATTCGATCTCTTTGGTAGAAGAACTCTAAAAGGTGTATGAAATCGAAACCAGTTATCTGTTGACAGTAATGGAAGGGGTTTTAAAGAAGTTAAAATTTATGGAAGAAGTGGAAGTGTGAAGCCATATGTTGGACAGTTAGGTAAGGGCTAGGAAACGGCTTTAAATGGAGAAGATAATCAACAAATAACAATTAAAAATTATGCCTGAAAACTTGCCACGGTTTAAGTAGAAGGTTTCGCCTTAGCTGCTCAGATACTCTCAGGAACTAGCAAAACGTTTGCCTACGGATCCCCCTCTCAACGTTTCTGGCATAGAGACATTAGATAACATGTCAATAGACTGACTAATTGCTACAACCAAGCCCTGTACAAGGATTGCCCAGCAGCTAAGCATAGAGGGAAGAATAAGCCTTGGTGGGCATCCGAACTGAAAAAGTTAAAAAAGAATTGCAAGAAACAATTCAACAGAGCCAAACTCTCCCAAAACGAAAGCGAATGGGACTTGTACTATGACAAATTAAAAATATATGTATAAGAAAGAGAGAATAAAAGCAAAATGGTCTTCATGGAAAACTTTTTGTGGGAGATCGATACTACGGGGGAGGCATCTCGACTGAGAAAAATCCTAATCAAGTCCACTCAACTAATAGGGTATCTTCAGAAGCCAGAGTCCAGGTGGACAGAATCCAGCGAAGAATCATTAGATCTACTATTAAATACTCACTTCGCAAGTAATTTAGAGGAAGCGATAACCATCAATAGTCCAACTTTGGATGCGTTACTAGGTTCCGATATTCTCAACATTGTCACAGAGACCACGATAGCTTGGGCTGTAGAATACTTCCAACCATACAAAACACCGGGACCAGATGGGATAATCCCTGCGCAACTGCTACAGACAATGGGCAACATTATGAAATAGCTGATAACCATATTCAGAGCAACACTACTATTGAATTGCGTTCCTCTAAGGTAGAGAGAAGTCAGGGCAGTTTTTATACCAAAGGCTGGTAAGAGCTTGCATACGAAACCTAATGACTTCAGACCTATTAGCCTTTCCTCAATTCTGTTAATAACGTTAGAGCGATGAATAGACACCTTTATAAGAGAAAGCTTAACACCGTCGCTACTCGCGAGATCGCAACATCCATACTCTAAAGGTAAATCAACAGAGACAGCAGAGAAAATTCACTAGTTTCAGAGATAGAGAATAAAGAGTATTCTCTAGTAGTCTTCCTAAACATAGAGGGCGCTTTCAACAACCTCTTACCGGAGGCCATAACAAGCGCGATGGCTGATTTGTGTGTCGCGAAGGGACTTGTGAAATTTACAGAACAGTTGTTATTAGGCAGGTTCGTAATTTCGACGTCTGGCCTCTCGACGATACGCAGATCTATCAGGAGGGATAAACCTCAGGGCGGTGTGTTTTCTCCTCTGTTGTGGACTCTGAGAATGAATCGGTTGTTAAAGAATCTAGCGGAAAGGAGAATACACGTAGTGGCCTACGCAGATGATATTGCAATACTAATAAGAGGAAAATTTCCAGATACCCTCTGCAATATAATGCAAAATGTTTTAAACGATGTAAGCCAGTGGGCTATATTGAGTGGTCTTGGCGTAACTCCCAACAGAACAGAACTGATCACGTTCACCAGAAAACACAGGATACCTGGCATTTTCTGATCATGCCAGTAGATTGGGAGCACCTTATAACGACTATTGCTGAAGCTGTAACGACACGGAAGAAGAAGATACTATAGAACACTTTCTATGCGGGTGCATGGCTCTGGATAGAAGAAGGTTCAATATTTTAGGAAAAAGTTCCCTGAATAACTTGGCAGAAGTAGCCAATATAAAAATAACAAGTCTTGTTAGATATATTAAAGCCACAGGTTGGTTCAATGAGGACAATGTAGAGTGAGGAGAGGGGACAGTAGTAGTATCACGATGGGCCTACAGCAGGCCTAGGTGTGTCAATTGACAACCACTATACCTACCTACCTAGCTAATAATGAGAGTTGCGTTTTAGTTAGCCTCAGCAGCCTTCTTAATTCGGCTGAGCTTTAAGTTGTTACAACAACGACAAAAACTATTCCTAATCCACTCATGACTTTGTAAACTTGCACATCAGTATCTTCGAACAGCGCTCCTAGAGCTGACCAAGAGCACATCAAATGTAGCCAAAGAAAGCCGCACGCTTTTGGTGAATAAAACAAATCTCACAAAGAGGTAATTCCAAGCCAGTTTCTAGCCGAGCCTCTTTGACCTTCTCTGATTTAGAGAGAAATATTCAGGTCAGACCGAAAGGAAACGGTCCATGATTGCCACTTGACCAACGAAAAAAATGTTGGTCTCCATTGACGATATTAGACTTGTCCCAGCCAATCGGTAGCTTCTTTTATACGGCACCACTGCCGTGATCCCAAAATCTAATTGTAAGCTGAATTGAGAGTACCTCGCAAAATACTTCTCTTTTGAGCTTTCCAGTTAGTTAGCTACATATTTGCCCCTAAAAGCCATTTAAGTTCTCTGCTTGAAATTTAGTAATCCTATTTTATGCCAACTAAAGCCTATGAAAGCTACTTTAGCACCAATTCGGCTACTAAAATTTAACCGACACATAACATTTACGTTTCCGAAATAAAATACACAATCAAATGTTGGTTTATTTTTATGCCTATTTTCCTATACATACACGCGCATTAATATTATTTGCACAACATCAATTCCGAGGCACACACATTAAGGCGTCTGTGATTTAATTTCAAGTACACACTTGCATATTTTTTATTTGTGCAGAACCCTCGTACTTATGGGTGGCAGTGTTTATTTTTAATGCCTGTTTTATTGTGTTAAAATGTAGATACGTTTGTATGCCAGCCCACATACTTTTTATATAACTTAGTGAATAGGTGTACTGATGATGAACAACGAACTCACTCAATAATATTTTTTACTACTTTGACCAATGGCCGGTCGCCTTTGTGTGCTTAAGGATATAAAAGGACGATGCCTTAAGTGCGCTTGCCTCCCTCCCCGAAAATGCCAACGAAATGACATTTGACGACGATGACCCATAATTCACAATTCGCTAGTTTTACGAGATGTTTCCGTTTATTTCTTTTCAATTTTGTTTTGTTTTTTTTTTCAGCTATTTTCGGAGCGCAGGATAAAGGGTGGATAGTGAAAAAGTAACAGACAATTATGCATTTATTGTAGTTTTTTATGCATGCACGCGTATAAAAATAAAAATAGATAAACAATAAGGAAAATGCTAATAAAAAAGTAGCAGTCATAAAAGTAAATTGTAAATACGAATTTTTATGCACGTAGTGGTACTCAAGGAAGTATATTTGCAAGTTCTTGCCATAACAATACCCCAAAGAGAAAAACGAATCTAGTAAAGCACAATTTCGCCCAATTGTTTCCAGTGTGCGATAATATGAAAGTAGAAAATTGGTGCCGGTGGAGGACTAGTACGATTTGAACTAGTAACAGACTAGTGCAGGTTTACATTTGTGGATAAATTTTATTGAGTGTAGGATACTGGGAAAGAAGAAAAGCGGTAATAGTGCAGGACTAGTACGGTTTCAACTAGTGAAGGACTAGTACGATTTTGTAATTGCAAGTTTTCTCAGTGTGTGACAATTAGAAAGCAGACAATCGGTACTGGTGGAATACTAATAGGATTTCAACTAGTGAAGACTAGTCTCATTTCGCTAATTGCGAGCCAATTATCTTCTAACTGTAATTATATGACGACAGAAAATTAGAACAAGTGAAGGACTAGTACAGTCTCAACCAGTAAAGGACCAGTGCGATTTCCCCAAGTCTTAAAAGTATAATAATCAGAAATAGGAAAATCGCAACTAGTGAGGGACTAGTACGATTTCAACTAGTAAGAGACTAGTAAGATTTCAACTAGTAAGGGGCTAATAAGATTTCAACAAGTGAATAGCTAGTACAAGTTTGCGAGTCAGTTGTTTTGTGTGTGTGCGAAAGTTGAAAAGTAAAAAATTTAATTCAGTGGAGGACTAGAATGAACGATTTCAACTAGTGAAGGTCTAGTACGATTTCGTCAACATCGAGGAAATTATCTTCAAACTGTAACAGTAAGAAAACAGAAAACCGGTACTAGTGAAGGACTAGTTCCATTTTAACTAGTAAGCGACTAGTAAGATTTCAAAAAGTGAATAACTAGTACAAGTTTGTGAGTCAATTATTTTCAGTGTGCGACAGTTGGAAGTAAAATAAGTAAACTAGTGGAGGACTAGAACGATTTCAACTAGTGAAGGTCTAGTACGATTTCGTCAACATCGAGGAAATTATCTTCAAAGTGTAACAGTATGAAAACAGAAAATCGGTACTAGTGATGGACTAGTACCATTTCGACTAGTGTAGGACTAGTACGGTTTCAACTAGTAAAGAACCAGTACGATTTTTCCAATTTCGATTATGACATTATGAAAGCCGAACGGAGGGGAAGAAAATACCAAATTTCTGCGTTATTGGCTTCTTAAGATTTTGACCGTTTCTTTCCAAACGCGGTGCAACAACCTTAAATTTTTTGATTGAAGCCGAAAGCGACTATATGAACTTGAAAGTAGTTCTCCAGTAGAACATTTTTCTCGAACGAAGTTTTTGTCTAGCTTGTCCCATTTTTCACAGTATGTATTTGAAAGTTTTTAAGGTTTGGTTATAGGAATCCTTATATTGCATGTAAAAAGTGTTACAAGTTAATATATGTCGAAATATTACTGTCAATATTCCATAATAGAATTTCATGAAGGTAATTTTTGTGGAACATCTTAACTCTCTAACTTGCTTTTTAACGGGTGAGTTTGACCTCCTTTTTACGAAAAGTGCAAAAAGTACGTTTTAAAATAATCCATGTTTCCTCGATGAATGGGTGTGGTGATCGATATTTCGTAAAGTATCGAACCAGGCTGCTGAAATTGTGAATCGTGTTTATGGTGTCGATACTGTAACAACTAATTAAATGTCGATAATCTCGAAAATGTCGATAAAGTCACAGAACTAATCAAAGTCATATTAGCAGTCGTAGCATCGCCCAGAGGCTAAAGATCGACTATAGGTTAAGTTAAGTTAGGTTGAAGCGGTTGTCCTGTGACTCAAAGCCATTGTGATGCCGGGTGGGAGCTTTCTCTATCTCTCCTAAAACCAGTGTGTGCCTTTCAAAAATTTTAGAGTATCTCCTATTTCTGCAGAACTGAGGTATTCAAATTCGTTAAAAAATTGTAAAACTCCGTCTGTATAGAGCAGGACAATGGCACAGAAGATGCAAGATTGTTTCCTCCTTTTCCTCATCAAGACAACTTCTACAGAAGTCATGTCATCGTTTGGGCGTGCCTACCTATTAGGCAGTGCCCCGTTATAACTGAAATCAGTGTGCTGAGACTGTGTTTATTTTGGCTTAGCAGAGATTCTGTGTGTTTAGCATTTAGAGTCGGCCATAGTCGATGGACGATTTTGCAGGTGGCTTCATTACGTCATCTTTCGTTTGATTTCGATTTACGATTTCTTCAAGGATGAGTAGCTCACATTTTGGTAAGGGTATGCTTATGTCATTGTCTATGTACTCATCGGTCAATTTGGTGGCGAGTCTCGCTAGTTCACCGGCTCTGTAGTTATCCTCAATGTCACGATGGCCAGGAGCTCAAATTACCCATAAGTAAAATGACTCAGCCACCTTGACTCAGAGATGTGTGGCATTTCATGTCTACTTTGGAGGTTGTCGACTGTTTTGTGAGGGACTTTATCGCCGCCTGGCTATCAGTGAAAATGTAGATATAATCTCCGGGTATCACATCACACTGTATCAGTGTCACGGCTTTCATTATTGCCATCACTTCAACCTGAAAGACACTACAGTAGTCGGGGAGCCGAAAACTGAGGAAGATCTCCAGATGCTCGGAGTATACACAAACGCCCACTCTACTCTTAAGCTTTGAGCCATTCATCTACACGGATAGACTCACCCTGTCTTACAGCGTCGCGTTCCCTTGAGGGTAGGGGCGATGTGAATGTTGTAATGGTAAGTGTAGGTGGGATTGCATAGTGCACAAATCCGGGAAGCTCCGAAGTGCCAGCTAGGATTTTAATTATAAAGCCAACTTAATATTTCAGAAGAAAATTCAACTATTAAAATATTTATCGGAAAATTTCAGTTGGGATACTCAACACGCAAAAGTCGTCAAGACAACCTTTTACGCTTAATTTACAAAATTCTTTGGCTACACAAAAAAACAATATATCTACATTAGGGTAAGTTACTCTCTCCACCAAAAAAAAAAATCGGTACTATTTTCCAATCGAACTTATAAAATACGAGTATATTAGATATTAATGCCTCCACTAAAATATTTCGAAAAAATATCCAGACTTGCGTGAGCTGGACAGAATTGAAAATACTCCGAAAATCGTGTATTCTTATAGGCAAAATTATTAAAAAAAAAATATTTTCCAAAAAACCATCTCAAATGGCTAAGGTTTAAGTTTAGGAGGAGTGCCTGAAAATAATGCGAATATTGATGTTTTTTTTTAATTTTTTTGGAAGGTAGATTAAGTAAAACATGAATAAATCAGTCAAATATTTGATCGATTTAGTCTTGTAAACTATTAAGTGGAATGCATTTTCCCACCCCTTTAATTTCTTACATAATCATCAATGATGGACATCCTAAACCGCAATTATTTTCCATGCCGCACCCTAATGTACATGTGTACACAATTGAATGCTCTATTTTGCGTATTAAATTGTTAAACATACATTTCAAACTTGAAATTCTAGTGTAATTTCCATTCAATATGCACTGCATACAACATTTTTCGGTTGCTCCAGTAAAAGAGCATTTTTCGGTTACTCCAGTAAAAGCGCCTTTTCCTGCTGGGTAGTACTAGCAACACCGCTAATAGCTAGGCGCTGAAGTACTGTCACAGCAGCAGTAATAGCTAGCAGATAAATAGAATAAAAATGCAAAAGGCAAAGAATTGTATTGAGGCGCGCCCGCATCATCAAGTGACCATTGTCCTGTCTATCGGTTTCACCCTCGTAAAGGCCAAGGCAATTGAACACAACATTCACTTGAGCAAAGCAGTTGTACCTATAGTAAACACACACTTATGTGGCTGTGTGTGTGCGACTGTGTATGTACGTGCAGTCACATATCCTGGCTGCCTGCATGTCACAGTAAAAGTGTCAACTTCCTTCTTTACTTCCTGCTTCCATTCCCTCGCCAGACTCATCTACCTCAGCTACTGTTTACTTCATGCTTCATAGGCTTACGTCATTTCTTCTTATCTAGGCTATTGTTGGTCACCTTTGCTTCATCCAAGTCCACACAAAAGTTTGTGGTATGCGAGTGTGTGTGTGTGCGTGTGCTCTATCTCTCCCTCTCACCGTACCTTCATTTTATTAATATCGTATTGGTTATTTAAGAGGTGGACATTTCGATTTTATTACCGTAGCGCACATAAGTTATTTATGATCTATCATTGTATTGTAATATTCCCACATCACTGCCTTACTCCACGGTGCCATCCCATCCTCACTACTACGTCGTCTACTCATGTTCACTCATGTCCTTTTGCTTACATTAACTGCCTTTTGCAAGACTTGGTCGGTTGCTTTTTTTACGGTTTACGGCCGAAAGGTTAACTTCAACTTCAATTTCATTTTAACTACTGCTTTTTGTTGATTTTCTTTTATAATGCTTTTTCCCCCCACTGTGTCATATCTTGTCCATTGGTCAGTCTCGCCAAAAATTTGCCACTGAATGTCAACATTGAATGTGCGCACATAAATTCAGTCAAGTTGGTAGTTTGACAAGTCCAATGACAGCGTGAACATGCCTCCCCAGCTGTTGCTGTTTGAGATCTTTTCACTTCTTGCTTACAGGCTACTTAAGTGCTTGCTTAACAGCATTTTAACAGAAGTTTTTTTGAGTAAGTTTGCTCTGATGTGCTCGAGGGGATACGATTTCCCTTGGTCTTTCATTTGAGATGGGTGTGCGAGTGCAAATGGAGTTAGCTTCAATATTAATTTCATATTAAAATTACTTTTAAAATAGATTAAATGTATATTTGCCAATATTGAAAATTAAAATATGCACTTTTGTTTGCGCATTTATATGAAATGGACTTATATCCGACTGTTAAACTCGTTGCAGTCCAATGATAAATTATAAGGGTGTTTTTTTTAGAGGTTAGGTTTTCAAGATGAAATAAAACGTATATAATCTAATGTTATGGCCAAGAATTTAGCTTTATTATAATGATAAGGGTTTGCCATTATGTTTTAAAAATGATTTCGGGCAAGTGGCCGCCGCGGCTGGCTCGAATAAATTCCAGCCGATAGGCCCAATTTTCGACCACTTTTTGCAGCACTTGGGGCCGTATGTCAGCAATAACGCGCCGAATTTTCTCTTCCAAGACGTCAATCGTCTCGGGCTTATCTGCGTAGACAAGCGACTTCACATAGCCCCACAAGAAATAGTCCAGCGGTGTTATATCGCACGATCTTGGAGGCCACGCCACAGGTCCACGGCGCGAGATAATGCGCTCACCAAAAGTTTCCTTCAATAAATCGATTGTTGCGTTGGCTGTATGGCATGTAGCGCCGTCTTGTTGGAACCAAAGGTCGTCCACATCGACATCGTCCAATTCAGGCACGAAAAAGTCATTAATCATGGCTCTATAGCGCTCTCCATTGACTGTAACATTATGGCCGGCTTCATTTTTAAAGAAATATGGACCAATGATTCCCTCTGCCCATAGAGCACACCAAACAGTGACTTTTTGAGGATGTAACGGCGTCTCAGCAATGGCTTGTGGATTATGTTTACTCCAAATGCGACAATTTTGCTTATTGACATACCCATTCAACCAAAAGTGAGCTTCATCGCTGAACAAAATTTTCTTGTGAAAATCGGGATCGGTGGCCATCTCGTTTTGGGCCCATTCACCGAACGTGCGACGCGCTTGATGGTCGTTCGGCTTCAATTCTTGCACGAGTTGGATTTTGTAAGCCCGCAAACCAAGATCCTTCCGCAAAATCTTCCATAAAGTGGATGGGCACATCTCCAATTGCTGCGCGCGAGGGCGGATGGACTCATTCGGGTCTTCTTCGATACTCTGCTCCACAGCAGCAATAGCGTCTTCGGTGCGCACTGTACGACGCCTCTGAGGATGCGTATTATCCACTAGAGCAAACGTGGTGCGAAACCGATCCATGGTTAATCGAATTAGTGACTCTGATGGACGATTATGTCGACCGAATATTGGACGCAGCGCGCGATGCGTCGCACGAACCGAACCATTATTTTCGTAATAAATTTGCACGATTTGCAAACGTTGTTCAGGTGTAAGTCTATTCATTATGAAATGGCAAACCAAACTGAGCATAAATCAAGTGACAGCTGTCAAAAAGACCATCTACGAAAAAAGTAGTGCCAACTTGAAAACCTAACCTCTAAAAAAAACACCCTTTAGAAGAACACTGAAAATATCAAATCACCGAAAAGTATTGTCTTTTTATTCAAATAGAGGGCTAAAAAATGTTTGAACTTTTCTTTACAGTTAATTTATTTGAAAAAAAAAGAATGCATTCAGCGCAAAACCAAACTACTTACGAAATATTTTATTTACTAAATTGGTTTTTAAGGTACTTGTCTCATTTGAAATAGTGTTTTTTTGGGTGTTTCTTTAAAAGCGTGTAAATCGGAAACGAAAGAAGATTTTTTATTTTTGTTTTCAGCATTTTATTTTTTAATATACTGCTAAAAAAAAAAACTTTTGCCATAAGAGTTTCGTTCAAAAAGTTCTCAGCCTTCAAAAAAAGATCTTCACCATTTCAAATTCCAAATTTGCGAAGCTACCATTAAATGCTTGAAGGCTAGAAGTAGGAGATAGCGCCAAATATTTAGCTATAATTCTCAACAAGAAACTAAATTGAAACATGAGTGTAAAGGATAGCATACAAAATTCTACTACAGCTCTATTCTCAAGCAAAAAAGCCATAGGACGCAGGTGGGGTCTTTCTGCGAATAACACTCACTGGTTGTATTGGGATCGTTATCAGATCTATCCTCATTTATGGGATTATAGTCTGATGGGGCGGCTCTCGACAACACTACGATTAAAAAGAGGCTTCAGAAAGTTAAACGTATGACGTTTATATGTATCAGCGGTGCTCTTATAACCCCATCCTCTAATCTCTTTTTTTCTTACTTCCCCTGGACTTCGCTGGTAAACAGAATGCAGATAGCACCGCTGCTCGACATGCCACAATTAATCCCAAAATTAATCAAAGGGTACACTTAGATGTTAGACTGTCGGCCTTAACACTCGGTCTAGGTCCAGCCAATCCTGATGACTTTAGTTTTAATGACCGCTCTTTTTAATAGATTATTTAGTAGAAGAGTTTCAGCTAAATGTGAGTGGGTTAGCAATATATCGAGTGAGCAAAACTCCCTACGGTTCTTTACTTTTAAACCATCCCACTTTATTTTTTGGCGATAAAGTTGGCTTAGATTTCTACTGTAAGAAACAAAAGTTATGCGTTTCGGCACGTCTTCCTAATCTTCGGCTTCCTCTTAATTGGCGCGATAACCGCTTATGTGATCTTGGCCGAGTACCAACCTGTGCCAGTTGGACACACCAAATGAAGCCAAGTCCTTCTCCACCTGATCTTTCCAACGCAGAGGAGACCTTCCTCTTCCTCCGCTACCATCAGCTGGTACCGCATCGAATACTTTCAAAGCCGGAGCGTTTGTATCCATTCGGACGACATGACCCAGCCAACGTAGCCACTGGATCTTTATTCGCTGCGCTATGTCTATGTCGTCGTAAAGCTCATGCAGCTCATTGTTCCATCGCCTGCGATATTCGCCGTTGCCAACGTGCAAAGGTCCAAAAATCTTACGCAGAATCTTTCTCTCGAACACTCCAAGCGTCGCTTCATCGGATGTTGTCATCGTCCAAGCTTCTGCGCAACACATTAGGACGGGCATGATGAGAGCCTTGTAGAGTGTTAGTTTTATTCGTCGAGAGAGGACTTTACTGCTCAATTGCCTACTTAGTCCAAAGTAGCACTTGTGGGCAAGAGAGATTCTACATTGGATTTCAAGGCTGACATTGTTATCGGTGTTAATGCTGGTTCCTAAATACACGAAGCCTTTTACAACTTCAAATTATAACTTTCAACAGTGATGCGAGTGCGCCGATTGTTTGTTTGAAGACAGGAGGTACTTCGTTTTGTTCTCGTTCACCACCAGACCCATTCGCTTTGCCTCTTTATCCAGTATGGAGAAGGCAGAACTAACAGCGCGGTTGTTAGGGCCGATGATGCCAATATCATCGGCATACGCCAGCAATTGTACGCTCTTATAAAATATTGTGCCTGAGCGATTAAGTTCTGCGGCTCGTACGATGCTCTCCAACATCAGGTTAAAGAAGTCACACGACAGCGAGTCACCTTGTCTGTAACCTCGTTTGGTATCGAACGGCTCGGAGAGGTCCTTCCCAATTCTGACGGCGCTGCTAGTGTTGAGCAATGTCATCTTGCAAAGCCGTATTATTTTTGTGGGGATACCAAATTCCAATACTGTCGAATGCAGCTTTGAAATCGACGAAACGATGGTGTGTGTCGATTTTCCTTTAATGGGTCTTTTCCAAGATTTGGCGTATTGTAAATATTTGGTCGATAGATTGGTTGGTAGACTTCCCAGGTCTAAAGCCACAGTCCAATCAGTGGGTTGACGGTAGGCTTCAGCCTTTCACACAATACGCTCGCTAGAACTTTATAGGCGATATTTAGAAGACTAATCCCGCGGTAATTGGCACAAATTGCAGGATCGCCCTTCTTATGGATTGGGCAGAGCACACTTAAATTCCAATCGGCAGGCATGCTTTCATGCGACTATATTTTGCATAGGAGCTGATGCATACACCTTACCACCTCCTCGCCGCCATGTTTGAATAGCTCAGCTGGCAGTCCGTCGGCGCCCGCGGCTTTGTTGTTCTTTAGCCACGTTATCGCTATTCTCACCTCGTCATGATCGGGTAGCGGAACGACAATTCCGTCGTCAACGATTGGGGTATCGGGATCTTCACTTTCTCGGTGACATGCGCAGCTGTCACTGTTTAATAGGTTCGAGAAGTGTTCCCTCCATAGTTTAAGATTGTTCTGTACGTCAGTCACCAGTTTGCAGTCTTTGTTCTTGCAGGAAAACGCCCCGGTCTTGAAACCTTCTGTAAGCCACCGAACTTTCTGGTAGAATTTTCGGGCGTTGTTCCTGTTGGCCAGCATCTCAAGCTCTTCGCACTCACGTATTTCGGCCTCTCGTTTCTTCTTTCGGATAATACGTCTCTCTTCCTTTTTTAGCTCTCTGTAGCGATCCCACATGGCCCTATGGGCGGTTTCCTTCTTTCTGCGGCAGCATGACATTCCTCGTCGTACCAATTGTTTTTTCGGGCTCGCCGGAATCCGATTTCTTCTTCGGCGGCGGTACGTAAGGAACGAGAAATGTTGCTCCATTGCTTGTGCATGCCGGTTTGTTGGGTAGTGCTCTCTGAGAGCAGGAGTAAGAGTCGAGTGGCGAATGAATCTTCTGGCTGTCTGTTGTGATTGCAGCTTTTCGATGTCGAACATTCTTTGCGTAGGTAGATGTACATTTTTTGCTGCACAGATGCGTGTGCCCAATTTGGCTGCAACAAGGTAATGATCCGAGTCGATATTGGGTCCTCGGGTCGTACGTACATCTAATACAATGGAAGCGTCTTTTCCGTCTATCACAACATGATCGATCTGGTTTCGCATTTTACGATCAGGGGACAGGTAGCTTGGTGAATCTTCTTATGCTGGAATCTGGTGCTGCAGACTACCATGTTTCGGGCCCCGGCAAAGTCGATCAGAATCTGTCCGTTACCGGATGTTTCGTTGTGCAGGTTGAATTTTCCGACTGTGGGACCAAAAATTCCCTCCTTGCCCACCCTGGCGTCGAAGTCGCCAAACACGATTTTTATGTCGTGGCGGGGGCAGCGCTCATAGGAACGTTCCAAGCGCTCATAGAAGGAATTTTTGGTCGCATCGTCCTTCTCTTCCGTCGGGATGTGGGCGCAAATTAGCGTGATCTTAAAAACTCGCGCTTTGATGCGGAGTGAACGACAGTACTTGGCGACGAAGTCTCTCTCCCACAACAAATCCGACACCGAATTTGCGCTCCTTCACATGGCAGCTGTAATAGACGCCACAAGGTCCTATGGTTTTCTTGCCTTGCCCAGTCCATCGCATCTCTTGGATGGCAGTGATGTCAGCCTTTACTCTCACGAGGACATCAACCAGCCGGGCAGAGTCACCTTCCCCATTAAGGGACCGGACATTCCAGGTGCATGCCATCAAATCGTATTCCTTATTTCGTTTGCAGGGGTCGTCATCAGTAAAGGTAATTCTCATCCGAAGCTTTGTTGCTGTTTTCATTGGGGGGGATTTTTAAGTGGCGGGTCCCAAACGTAGCGCACAACCAGCTATCCTGGAATGCTTCGCCTTCTCACGTTAGCTCACTTCGGAACGGGTGTTCGGAAGCTACCCAGAAGATACGCAGGCTAATCTCGGACGTTGTGAGCTGCTTGTACCACATGCAGAAGAATCGTCCTGGCCACTCCCAAGTGAATGGCGATCAGTAACTTTCCCCACTTGCGTGGACTTCTACACTTGGAACCATTCTCCTTATGGCTTTAGGAACTAAAATAAATAAATATTGGAATTTTATTTACATTTTGGTGCTCCAGCTTCAGATATATAAGCATACGTAAGCTGGAATATCCGAACGCATATTCTTTCCTAGTACTTAGTTGGAGTTCTCAGTTCATCTGAATATCTCTGCTCGGTCTTATTTTAGTCAAAATATAATAAAGCTGCTTTTTAGTTACAATTTGCTTTTAACAACAAGGTATTTTAGTTTACGACAGTGGTCGTACCTTCAATCTGAGCTGATATAATAAGTAGTTCTTACAACCAGTGGTATTTGAAACGCCTTGAAGGTTTCCCAACCGATCTTAATAGCTAATTGAATCCTATTTTCTGTTATCTCTCATTGCCTGCGACTAAGAAGGATTTCTTCTACACCAAATATTATACAAAAAGCAGTCGCTTACAAAATTACCAATAAATTTGCGTCAAACGTCAAAACATACAATATGTATATTCACCAAGCATACAAATGCGAAACTGAAGTTTCCGCTTTGTTACACAAAAGCCAAAAGCAAAGCAGTCAAGCAGTTGAGCGGTTGAGCCAAGCATAGGAATAAGTGCCGGCGTATGCAAAAACTGGCAAACAGGCGGAAGGAAGTGAAAAATTTCGCGACACCGGAAGGAAACGTATGCAAAATACACACGTCATGGGCACATACCCACACACACACAAACGCACGCAAATATGAGAAACTAAAGAAAAGATAAAATATGAAAATGGAAAGAAGAAACTGCGCACACCCCTTTTAGCGCATATGTGTACAAAAAGGGTTGTCCAAAGCGCACACTTCAGTAATAATCGCACATGCATGCATACATACATACATACAGATGTGTGCAAGTGTATGGCTAAACGCATGCGAGTCCATCAGTGGCTTTTAGGCGCAGTGCTTAGCAGAAAATGAAATAATTCTGATTTACTGCCACTTTAGCGATCGAATGCCGTTCGCCAACACATATCTGCGTGTATCTGCATATGCATGTGTGTATGTGCCACATCTGTGTTCACAAGCTGAAAGGCAATAAATTAAATTTCCACTAAATGAAGCCGTCAAAATGTTTGTTGTGGCAGCAACTCAGTTATATCATACACACATGCACACATGCAGCTGAGATTTATGCCCGTTTTTTATGCCAAAAGGGAAATGTGAGTAGCAGATTTGCTGTGCTGTCCTGTTCTGAGCTGTGGCATGCAAAAATGCATTTAGCGGGTATACCTTTTTTAGGGGTTTTGTCAATTGCAATTACAATTCAATTTTCATAAATTACAATTGAAGCAAAAAAAAAGACATAAACAACAACAATAGCCCTTACAATCACTGTGTGCGGAAAATTCGTGAAAAATCACAGTTCACAGTTTGCCATGGTTCGATGAAAGGGTGCAAAGCATTTTCCTATAGCTACGTTTTTTTTTATTGCTGCTGTTGCGGCATGTACTGCGTGCGCCCCCTTTGCGCCATGCGGCGGAAGCGGGCAATTTTATTGAAATATGAACCGCATATGTGTGGAAATATGACAATTTATGCTTTTTGTGGCACAAAATAGCAAAAACGTAGAGAAAAGGGTAAGCATTTGGCAAGGGAGCGGGTAGCAAAAATATGAGAAAGTAAAAAAAACTGTGGGTGTTGGTACTCGCAACAACAATAGATTCAGCAGCGGATAGTGGAGTTCTCGCACTCCAATTCTCATTCCAAATTTTCATCTTTTCATTCCAAATGTATGTAAATGTGTGTGTGTAAGCGACTATGCGCAATTGGGTTGGACTGATTGTGGATTTTAGTGTGAGGTGGACTTTACTATAGAAAAATCTTTTTTAATAAATTTTTGGTTTTTCGGAATTATACCTAAACAATTTTTTGCTTATGAAACACAAAAGAAAAAAATTCATTCCAAACATTTTTTCTCCACTCGATTTGGCTTAGGGATTGGGTAGTTAAATAGAAAAAAAAACTGATTTTGATTTTTAATTCTTTTTCTGGTAAATGTGTGCAAATAATTTGTAATTTTTTATTTTTATTTACAAAATACATTTTTCGAGTAAGTAAAATTTTTGCGCATTAAATGATATTTTATAAAAAAAAAATCAAAAAAAAATTTAATTTAAAATTTTCCATAAAAAAAAAGTTTCATAAAAAAATTTAGTTAAATTGTAAATAAAAAAAATTTCATAAAAAAATTTAGTTTAAAATTTTCCATAAAAAAAATGTCATAAAAAATTTAGTTAAATTTTTCATAAAAGAATTTCATAAAAAAATTTTGTTTAAAACAAATTCGTAAAAAATTAAGCAAACATTTTTTTATTTCCAATTTATAGTTAGTTTTAGAAAACATATAAAAAATTCGACTCAGTCTGGGTTGGATGAGAGCTAAATAAAAAAAACTGATATTACCATGTGGTTTCAATTTCATAAATCCTTTTTTTTTCTTATTCATTCACTTTTTGGCAAATACGAGTAAATAATTGGTAATTTTTTTAATGTCACTTAAAAAATTTTTTTTTTCATAATTTTTTTTCAGAATTTTTTTTTCATAACAAATTAGTTAAATTTTTGTTTCATAAATTTCTGATTCAATAAGTGGTATTTAATAAAAAAAATTTAGTTAAATTTTTTTTTATACATTTTTTTCATAAAAAATTTAGTAAATTTTTTTTTCTCAAATTTTTTTTTCATACATTTTTTTTTCATAACAAATTTCATAAAAAAAATTTCATAAAAAAATTTGATAAAAAATTTTTTTTTAACTTATAATTTATTTATTTGTAGACATAGTCAATGAATCTAACTTTAAAAAAATCAAACAAAGAAACAAAAAATAACAAAAAAAATCTTTTCGATTCAGTTTGGCTTGGCCGACAGCTAAATAAAAAAATTTACACTAACTGTTGATAATCGTTACTCACATATTTACTCACTACCATCTACAATCTGCTTCAAAACTTTCACATCGCTGCTCTAACTACTTTATACTACTCCTCTCGAATCTTCCATTATTCAAAACAGCGCTGGCAGTCTTCTTTTATTAGTTCCCATAAACAAGTGTCGCTTTCCTCCTTACAGCTGAATCTTATCTATAGCTATATCTAATAGATTTCGAACAGATTTTACCTTAGCGAACAGAGTAAAGTGCCACAGTGTAACGCTAGATCCGGAAAATTAAGTCAATTCCTAAGGATTGTACTGTATTTTGCCATAAACCTCAGCCTTGGCACCCAAATGCTATACGAATAGTGTACTCCTCAGATTTATTACGATTATTGCAAAACTGAGTATAGTCAATTTTATTTTCAGAATTTTTAAAATAAACTTTTCAGTGATCTGCTTTTTTTGTGTTAAGTTAGACTAGAGGCGATATTCTTCAAGAAAATTGGTTTGAAGCTCACAGAAACTCCCTGTAATACTTGGTAAATCCCTTCAGAGTTCTATACCATAAGGGCATAAAAAATATTTATCTCTAAGCGAATACAAACAGCTATTCTGATAAGATATGATACCTCATACCTCAAAAATGGAAGCGCGTTTTTTGAAGCCCGATACACTTCCACAGGTAAAATCGAATGAGCTATATTTCATTCTCATCTCTGCAGTGCTTACAGAATTCAGCGGTCATATGACCGAAAACCTAATACTGCTGCTGTGTATTTTCCTTTAACTGCTTTAGCATGTTTTGTGTTCCGTTTTCATCGAGTGTTGGCAAAATAGTGTAGAATACTAGGCCGGTGGTTATAGTTATCCGCCTGCTGCTCGTACGCTGCTGCTCTAGCGTTCTACTCAACATATGAAAAAAGGAAATTCAGGGTCTTATGAGCAATTTCCTGCTAAGTGATCTAGGCATTTTGGACATTATCGTCGATTTTCCTGGTGGGTTTTTAGTAGGTTTGAGTATAATAATAAGTAAACTGAAAAAAATTTATAATTTTGAGCTGTACTCTGTTAGAACATAATAACTCAGTTTTCTGTATTTCAACTCAACTACAACGGCCCTGTCGTCACCGTATTGCAGCTCTCTTCTGGTGAACTCCTGTAAGGAGGAACTCAAACGTCTCGAACGTGCAGGAAACATTTCCCTTTTCTGGGTTTCTGGGCACAGGAATATAGAGGGAAATAAAATTGCCGATGAGCTTGCCAGGAAGGGGTGGACAGAACCGGTTCCAGCTGTCACCTTCTCAGACATCGGTGTCTCCTTGACCGTTGTTAAAGGGAAACTACACAATTTATTTCTAAAAAAAGCGCAAGACAGATGGAGGTCTGTCTCATCGTGTGCTATTTCGAAAACACTATGGTCCCAATACAACAGAAACAGAACGCTTAAGGTAATGAGAATCCCCCGCCATTCAATTTCCAAACTCATTGCGGTGTTCACTGGCCACTGGGTGATCGGTACTCATGCGAAGAAGCTTAGATTTCCGTACAACCCCCATTGCAGAAGCTATGAGGATCCTGCAGAGAAAGAGACTGTGGAACACTTTCTCTACAAATGTCTGGCTCTGGCGGCTAGGCGTTTGAGATTCCTTAGCGTGGACTTTGAGGTTGACTTGAAGAAATTCTCCAGCCTAGATCCCTTTTCCCTCCTCCACTACATCAACAGCACTGGATGGCGGTTTTTCTCTTCCCAAAATCTTTTCACAGGTAGCCGTCCACATTATGGTATCAAAACGTCACGTAGGTGCTACTTGATGTGTACCTGGGGTACTCTTGTCATCTTGCCTACCTACCTAAAAATAATTAAGTTTAAAAAACATCTTTTTTATTTATTATATTTTGTCTTAAAAAATTAAAAATAAAAAATATTATAAAAAAGTTTGAAAAATTCGCAAATGTTTTACTATAAAAAACTTTATACTAAAATTTTCTACTATGAAGAAATCACAAAATTATTAAATTTTTTCAAAATTTTTTCTTAATTAACTGAATTCTATAAGTGAACCAATTTTAAGAAAAATCTACGGCAATGACCAAAATACTTAGAACATGGACATGGAATTGGTCTTAGGATTCTAGATTCCCGAAGGTTTGTCGACCCGTTTAAAATGCATTCAGAACCTTTGTTTTTTATTTACTTATTTATTGATATAATGAAAATTAGTCACAAAAAACAAATATTCTTCAGACTAATACAGAATTTTAAAAGAAAATATAATAATAATCTTAATCTGTAAAATTTTAGCTTCGCTGACTATGAGAAAAGTGAGCTTTGAATCAAAGAGGTCCTTAATTTTGTCAGCTTTTGTCATGTAAATTGCAGAGGTTACAGCTTGAAGAACTCAACAAAATTCTGGGAGTTTATTATGTTTCTCACTGAGTGTTCCTGCAACGAGACGCCTGTTATGTTTTTGTTATTTATTCTATTTATTTTAAAGTAAAAAAATTAGAGCCACCAGCAGTGGTGCCATAAATTATATTTTCCTTACTTTTCCTATATCTAAGGAAGCGAACATGTGAATTTATGCTATTCGATTAGTTATACCAGCTGAAGTGTGAGTTGCCTTGAATTTCAAAACATTGTTTATATAAATGTAACCCTCGTTTCGTTACTATTTGCTTAACCAGCATAAATTGACAACTAAATTTGCAATACAATTTTTTCCGCTTTCTTTCATGGGTTGGGCAGAGTTTCAGAAAAAAACCAAAAAAGTACGACTTTCTTTTTATTTTACCCGAACTTTTACCGTTTTTCTTTTTTTCTATTCCATTGACCGGTAATTGACCAGCCAATACCGCCTAAATGCCAAATGCAACCCTCTCACTGGCCAATATACCAACATACACATTTTTTCAGCTTTCACTGATTTTTTGCTACATAAGTTGTTTAACCCTTTCTTCCTTCCTCTACAAACACTTAGTTTCTATTTTCTAATTTTTTTTTCTTTTTTCCAAATCCCGAAATGCCTTTTCTTGCGTGCTCAATGAGCCGTTCGGCCTGGTCAGCCAGTGTGTGCGCCCACACATTAGAGTGTGACCAGTAAGCGGGCACTTAAAAGCACTCACCCACTTTGCCACTTGCCTGATGCTGGTTTCGGTACTTGCACTTAACCCTTCTTATTACGTTATTATATATAAAAGGACCTTCTGAGCTTGATTCTTTCAGTGTTCCCCAACTGGTTAGCATTTGTGCCAGCGCAATTTTTTTACGAAAATTTGCTTGTACAATTTTTTTCTTCGCTTTATTTCGCAGAATAGTTTTATGCCTCTCTCTTCCTTTTTTGTGGCCTGCACATAAATTACGTGATTTCCTCCCCTCCTTAACACTTACTTTGGTCACTTTTGCTGCACCGTTTTTTGGACATTTCCATTGTTGCAACTGAAACAACTTAATAGGCATTAATGACACTTACTTCCATGTATTGTTCATTAGAGAGGCTGTAAAGGGTTAAATGAGTTGTAATGTGGCACTGCTGTCATATATTATTTTTTGTGTTTTTTTGTTTTTTACTGGTAAATTATTGACATTTGGTGTAATTTAGTAATGCAATTTTTTGCGTTTTCTGCCAAAATCGTGTACATTTTTATAGTTTTCCCATTATTTTCTAGTTTTTTATGTGGTTTTGTTCATTTTTGCTACATTTTCGATTTTCATTATTTTGCTCTTATTTTGTGCTCTAATAAATAATGCCCTTGTTGCCATTTTTGTCAATTTCTTTCCGGCTAAAATCTGAAATCTCATAGTATTTTATTGAAAATATTTATTCTTTTGACATCTTTCTGCATTTTATATCCTTTTGGGTTTACCTCATTAGTGGCACATTAACAAAATTACCAAATGGTGTAAATCCCTGTTATTGGGTGAGTGAGTTTAGGATGAAGAAAGGGTCTTATGTATTTATATGTGTAAAGCAGCACGTTGTACGTTCTTCAATGCAGTCAACTATTCTGAAAATGTTACTTGTTTCTTGTTAACTGCGTAGTCATAGCCATTATGAGATTTCGACTGAGCCCAAACAAAGCCCCAAATTTTCATTTTTCTCGTGTTAGCTGACGTCAATTATTTGAGGCCACACACAAAATACTCATTTAATTCAGGTTTTTTATTTTATCTTATTCTGTTTTATCTCATTTTATTATATTCTTCCTCACTTTCTTATTTTTATTTCATTTTATTATTTTTCAGGCATTTTTAAAATTTAACTTAATTATATTTTACCTTATTTTATTTTATTTTTGTTATATTTTATGTTTGTATATTTTTTAAATTTTTTTAAATTTTATTTCTTAATCTGATTTATTTTTAGTTAAATTTTTTTCGGTTTAGCATAGTTTCATAATTTGGATTGATTCCATTTTTTGTATTTATTTTTTATTATTATTTTACTTTAATTTACTTTATTTTGTTTTTTTTTTTTTTATTTTCATTATTTACTCTTTCTCATTTATTTAATTTTTGTTACATTTTATATATTTAAATTTTTTAATTCAATTTCTCTATCCGATTAATTTAAAACTTATTTTTTTTTTCGATTTCTTTACTTAAATTTTTTTATATTGATTTAATATTTTTTATTTTTTTTTGTTATTATTTTACTTTAATTTATTTTTTTATTTTATTTAATTTTTGCATCATATTTAATTTAATTTTACTTTATTTTCCTTGCATTTTTATTAATTTCTCTTTCTTATTTATTAAATTGTTTTATATTTTATTGTATATTCTTTTATGTTTTTATTTAATTTAGTTATCTGTTTATTTTGAGTTCATTTTCTTTCACTTTCATTTCATTTGATTCCAACGAGGAAGAAAAGACCTCTAGAACCTCCTTCCATTCAGATCTGTTCTGCGTCAGTCTCTTAGCTTAATTCCAGATTAAATTCACGGCGCGCATTTCCAAATCCAATAATCATCTCCAAGTGTTCGGTGGCCTTCCTCCGGACACAAATAAAACTTCTATCCCAAAGTAACCTCCTAACAACGCGTAACACATACTGTACCGCATAAGGTCCAGTTCTACATGTGGCAAGTGATCGGACCCATCGATTTACTAGCTTTCAAAAGCAAAAAGTTGTAGGACTCAAAAAGCAGACGGAAGAGAGGGGTTAGTAAAGCCTCAAAACAAGAATTAAAAAAGAAATACGAAGGCAAATCTGTTGCAGAATCGGCAAGGGTTCTAACAGTTATTGGTTGGTGTATAGTATACGATTATATTGGGTAAAATGCATGTATGGCGGTGCAGACGAGGATTATGATGCACACACTATCATTGAATGCCCTCGTTGCGAACGGAAATTCTTAGCAAATAGCACTGGGCGGAACTCATAATAACAGAGCCATTTTCTGACTCTTGGGTCTTGGTCATTTTAAAATAATACAGATTTAAACTTCGGAGGGATGTCTCAGAGATGCTACTAGAAACTTTTCCATACTATGATTCGAGTAATGCGGAATATTTGGCGTATTCAAGGCTATATTCCTACACTTAAAATTGTTTATCAAATCGGAAACATAAATGTAATTACTTTAGCTTAAGTTATAATAACATGCAAAATGTAAATAGAGTTAACTTAAAGTTTTTGGGTGTAATTTTTTACAAAAAACTACCTTTGAAGAACATTGTACATATTTAAGAAAGCAACTGGCTGCTAGGCTTAATATTATCAAATATTTGTCATCTAAGCACTGTTTAATTAACTATTCAACGCTAGTAAATGTAACCAGGGCACTAATTTTATCGAAGATAGACTATGGCCTTTCCATTTGTGGTAACTGTGCAACGTGAGTAAATTAGCTTACCACACGGCTGTAAGCAGTAGCATCCGTACTATGCCTAAATCCCCAACAAAATTTATACTGACGGAAGCCGGTCTCCCCACAATTGAAGAGAGATTCACGGCGAATACGAAGAAAGTTTGGAGTTGTCAACTCGAAAGGAGACACAATCACGGCCAGCTTTCTCCCTAGCTATGCCGCCGTTTATACAGCCGAAGCTGCAGTGATCCTTCATGGTATTACCTTCGCTGAAAACTCTTTACCGAAAGCAGTAATTTGCACGGATAACAAATCAGTAATTTCCTCGATAATGAACACAATGAAGAAGACGCACATCATCTGCTGTATCCGGAACAAATTATTAAAAAATAGCGACCGCATAAAACTCATGTGGGTTCCAGACCATGCAGGCATAAGAGGGAACAATCCAGCGAACGAACGGGCTAAACTCGCTGGGAAAGAACCACTTATAACTTTCGACTATATTTCGAAAAAAAGACGTATACAAATTAATATATCACAGGCACTATAATGCACAAATGGTCAATTGGGGATTCTCTTCCCATCATTATATCGTAAATAATCCAAATAGGATAAAACCAAACTACCCATTAAATTGCCATTGCAACGCTATCAAATCATCATCTAGGGCACACAATCGCCCCTCATTCATACGTTTTCAGCCCTCCATGCTGCCATAAAACCATAGTCTTAATTAATTAAGTTTTCTAGTCTCCCTTTACATGTAAGATCTTTAAGCGAGCCGAAGGTCCTGCAGCCAGTGCTAGCTTTTTACGTGTAATAATAATTGTATTATTATTTCACGTCTATAAATAAATAAAACAAATAAATAAATAAAATTATTTAATTCAAATGAAAAAAAAAAAAACAAATGCAACTTTAATGTCGACGGAAGTTATGGCTATGCTGATGTATTTACGGAAGCTAAATATACATCAATCGAAAGGGAAAGCCTAACTAAATGTAATATTATTTAATAATTATTTTGTGTAACCAAAATTTTTAATAAGTTATCAACTATATGAAAATTTTCTCAATACCCGAATTTGTATGCCCTCAACTGTAGGTAGATATACAACATACCTACGTACATACTCGTACATACTTGTAAGAAGAAAAGATTATTTTGAAATCTCCAGTGAAAATAATTACGTGAGCAGCAGCAGCAGCATCACCGTCATCACCCACCAATTATAAAGATGAAGAATATTGATGCTGAAGATGTGATAAAAGTGATGAGGGTGTCTAAGTGATGAGTGTGAGCTAGTTTTTCAAAGGCCAAAAGTGCCGCTCAGTGTTACAGAATACACGCAATAACAAGCGTAATAATAATAACCTTAATTGTGAAGATAATCTTGATGGTTATGGTGATGAGTGTTGGTCAAAAATGTTACAAGGATAATGATGATGTTCGTACAAAAAGGAAAATTAAAAAAGAATTTCCAAAAAAAAATTCTCATCCAACAATGCTGCCTATGCCGGCCGAGTGAAAATGTTTCCATCTTGCTATGATTACGTAGATTTTTTTGATATGACGCTACAGACTAATGATTATTGCATATAAAATTTGGTTTTTTTGGGAGTTGAAAATTTCAAAACTAATAACTTTATAAAATATATGCTGGCACACGCTGGCTCACTCATTCATAGAAAATATTTCATTAATTTTAATTGGAAATTGCGGAGGCGGATAATTACAGAGCAGCGCATAAACCAACGAAGAGAAAATTTGAAAAGGACATACAGGCCAACAAGGCAAGACAATGGAGTAAAGAGCCAAAGGACGAAGGTGGCGTTAAATGACAAAACATTGCAACACTAAGCAGCCGAGGCAAAGGAAAGCGATAATGTGGAATAAGTTGTGAGTTGGCATAGTGCGCGAGGCGAGTGGTAAACGGATGTGAGCGAGGTATAAGTATTTGTCTTAGCTTTATACTGGCCTGCCTTGCGTACTCAAGTTTCATTTGAAACAAATGTCATAAAAGCCAAAGCTATTCGTTGGCGGTGTGAGAGAGAGGAAGAAAGCACAGAAAAAAACACAAAAAATGCAAAGCATTTTTGGTCAGGATATGATGTTGACTTCATGGCCCGCGTTTAATGCATTTTAGATAAGCAATGTGAAAAATGATAAAAAAAAAAATTAAAAATAAATAAACAAAAAAAAAACAAAAAAAAAAACAGTGCAACGCATTAAAATGCGCCACAAAATCTTGAGGCTGAGCGTGAATAGCGAGGCCAACAGACAACTAAGCAGAGTGAATTATTTATTTGCAACTGCATTCAGAAAAGCTGTATTCGAAATTCTTTAAGTATCTTCGTTCGTCTCAAGTAGGATTTTCCTTAATTAGAATGCTCTTAGGGCGCAATAAGGCAAGTAGAGAGATGGTGTGTAAGTAAGTATTATTACTTGACTGGCATTTTTTTTTGTTTTTTGTAAACAAATATTAAAGCAGATTAGACGGTGCGCCAGGGCTAATTTGAATGCGGGTAATTAATGAAAGGGAGGCAGTTAAGCTTTTATAAATTTCAAATGTGTTTCAGAGGTGTAGCTATTTCTAAATAATAATTTTTATATTAATTTTATTTTTCTCTTGAATATTCGCTGCTGAATAAAATTAGCTTGTTTTGGAAGGAAGTAGAAAAGTAAGCAATTTTCTTGAATAGCTGGGTATGTACTTTTTCGTTGCATATCCACATAAATATCTGTTACCCTATATTCCATTTTGGAACTCTAGAAATTCATGATGACGATGAATATCATATAATGAGTGATATATGCCACGAGTATGACAGCTGGTGCTTCGCAAGGGCACTATTTTGCACTGATTTTTCACTGGGAATCTCGTTATGAAACTTGTAGGGATTACTTAGACTCAGCTGTTAATGAGAAAAATAATGAAAAAAACTTAAGATGTTTTTCTAATATGACAAATGAGATATTTTTCTCAAAAAATTTCGAATAAAAAATAATTTTTTTACCAAAAAAATTCTGTTTTAAAAGCATATTCTATACTAAAAAAATAATATAATAATATAAAAATCTTAAAAAAAAAGAAAAATATTCACCCATCTTATCAAATTTGATTAACAAAAGTGGTGCACAAATAACTTGAAAAAGTATTTCCAGGGTAATTATTGAAAGAAATTTTAACGCGAAACAAGTCAGTGGTATTTTGATTATTATTAGAAAATTGTGTTTATGTATTTGTAAAATTTTTACGTTTATGTAATAGCTGTTTACAAAATTTCCCAAAAACTATCGAATTGAAATTTTCGTGAAAAATTTGTTGAAAATTTTTTAAATTAGTCATTATTATTACTATATTATCGGCCGTCGTAAACGAGTGAGTATATTTGGAACGCGTAAATTTTTTTAAATTTTTTTTAAAAATAGCCTTTACGTGTAAGTAAACTTTTTACGTAATAATATATATAATTTAAGTATCGAATTGAAAGTTTCTTAAAAAATTTTAGTTAAAATTTGCTTAAAATTTTCTAACAAATTTTGGTTAAAATTTTCCAACACATTTTGGTTAAAATTTTCGAACAAAATGTTACTTAAAATTTTCTAAAAAAATGTCACTTAAAATCTTCTAAAAAAATCTTACTTAAAATTTTCTAAAAAATTTAGCTAACATTTTCTAAAAAATTTAGTTCAAATTTTTTTAACAACTTTCAGTTAAAATTTTCCAAAAAGTCTTAGTTAAAATTAAAAAACATAAAATAGTTAAAATTACTTAGAAAATTTTAGTTTGAACTTTCTTAAGAAATCTTACTTAAAAAAAATAAAAGAATTCTGCTACAATATTTTAAAAATATTAAGTTAAAAGTTTCTTACGAAAATTTAGGTAATATTAACAAAATTCTTAACAAATTTCAGTTAAAAGTTTCGTAAAAAATTTTAGTCAAAACTTGAAAAAAGTTATTTAAAATTTAATAACAAATTTCAGTTTGAATGTTTTTAAGAAATCTTACCTAAAATTTTCGAAAAAAAATTCAGTTAAAATTTTCTTAAGAAATTTTAGTTTGAAGTTTCTTAACGAATTTTACTTTAAATTTTTTAAAAGATTTTTAATTAAAATTTGCTTAAAAAGTCTTAGTTAAAATTTTCTAAAAAATTTGGTTCAAATTTCTAAACAAATTTCAGTTTGAATGTTTTTAGGAAATCGTACTGAAAATTTTCTTACCAAGTTTTAGTTTGAATTTTCTTAAGTAATTTAAGTTAAAGTTTTGTAAAAAAATTTAGTTCAAATTTTTTCAACTTAAACTTTTCCAAAAAAATTGAGTTGCAATTTTCTTAAAAAAAAAGATTTTCCTAACAAATTTAAATTTGAGTTTTGTTAAGAAACCTTACTTCAAATATTTTAAAAAATCTTAGTTAAAAAAGCGTAGTTGCAATTTTCTTAAGCTTTTCTAAAAAATTTATCTACAATTTTTTTTTTAATTTTGTTTTTCATTTTTGTAGAACAGTTTAGTTGAAATTTGCTTAAAAACACTTAGTTGAAATTTTCTAAAAAAAACTTAGTTAAAATTTCTTAACAAATTTCAGTTTGAATGTTTTTAAGAAATCTCACTTAAATTTTTCGAAAAAAAATAGTTAAAATTTCTTAACAAATTTTAGTTTCAAATTTTGTAAAAAAAAATTTAGTTAAAATATTTTTAAAGCTCTTACTTAAACTTTTCTAAAAAAAATTTAGTTGAAATTTTCCTAACAAATTTCGGTTATTAGGTGTGCAACTAAGTTCCCGCTGTTTGTGAATAGATGCCGTCAGCAGTGTGTGCTAGTCGATTCTAACATAACCTGAACGTCATAAACCAAGCTTAGACATATGCTAAACAACTGCTTCGCCACATTAGTGATTTCGTTCTGGTATCATATACTTTTGGTTTTGTGAAAATGTCTGATTTTGTGCCGAATAATCGTCATTTGCGGAAAGTGTTGATTTTCCTCTTTCATTCGAAAAAAACGGCGGCTGAAGCGCATCGAGAGCTACAAGAAGTTTATGGAGATGCTGCTTTAAGTGAAACAACGTGCCGAGATTAGTTCCGTCGCTTCAAAGACGGTGATTTTAATCAATCCATTTCCAAGCGATTGCGTGCTTTGGGAATGATTCAGAAACAGGGAGCTTGGGTTACTTATGAGTTAAAACTAAGGGATGTCGAACGTCGTTTTTTCGCCTGTGAACAACTGCTCCAGCGGCACAAAAGGAAGGAAGGAAGGGGTTTCTTCATCGCATCGTGACGGATGATGAAAAATGGATTCATTACAGCAATCCAAAGAAAAGAAAGTCATGGGGACTGCCCGGTCATGTTTCTACGGCGTCACCTTGGGCAAATACTCACGCTGTAAAGGTTATGCTATGTATTCTGTGGGACCAAGTTGGTGTTATTTATTATGAACTGTTAAACCAAGCGAAACCATCATTGGGGATTGGTATCGACTTCAATTGAAGCGATTGACCTGAGCACTGCGCGCGGAGCGGCCGCAATACGCGGAGAGGCATGAAAAAGTGATTCTACAGCATGACAACGCTCGGCCGCACGTTGCCAAACCCGTTAAAACCTACCTGGAAACACAGAAAAGGGGAAATCCTACCCCATCCGCCATGTTCTCCAGATATTGCGCCGTCCGATTATCACCTGTTCCGATCGATGGCTCATTGTCTAGGTGACCAGCAGCTCCATTCAGATGAAGACATCAAAAAATGACTTGATCCGTGGATAGCCTCAGAAGATGAGCAGTTTTAGCGCGACGGTATACGAGATCTACCAGAAAGATGGGAAAAACTAGTAGCCAGCGATTGCCAATACTTTTAATGATTCACTTGTAACTATTTTTTCAGAATAAAGTTGTATTTTCATCAAAAAAGCAGCGAGATCTTAGTTGCGCACCTAATAAGATTTGCTTAAAAACTCTTAGTTGAAATTTTCTAAAAGAATTCATTTAAATTTTCTAAAACAATTTACCTAAAATTTTATTAAAGTTCATAGTTAAGACTTTCTAACACAAAATTTAGTTAATTTTATTAAATACTTATTTACCTACTTTTGCCATCAAATGTTCAAATGATCCAAAAATTGCGAATACTTAATAAATCACTGTTTTTTATTATTGTTAAGAAAATAGTAAAATTAAAAACAAAAAAAAATACCTACAAAAAAGGTTACTCAAACAAAAAAAAGTTTTTTTTTTTTTCAACACAATTTGGCCTCGGAATTCTAGAGCTAAGCAAAAATCGCGTATTCAGCTGGTTTCGGAATAACAAAATTTTCTAAGTTCACCAGCAGTTTAGCACCACTACTTTATATCTAGCATTTGCCACCTGTGAAGTTTGATATTTCAGAAAGACTACTGATATTTAGGCGTTCAATTAATTTCGCCATTACGACAACCCAATTCAAATTTTCGTAATACATAAATTTTTCACGCTTCGCTGAGTTGTGACTGCAAGAGGTGACAATCTAAAAGTTTTGTGCGCTCAGGCATATGCAAATATTTTTCTATCAATGGAAAAGCATGTTTTGAATAGAAGAACACCAATATTTTATTTTAAGCCACTGGCATATGAAGCAAAAAGGGGCGTTCCAGCAATACTGATTGAACTCAAGCCAAACGAAAAGCAATCAATCAATTAGTGGGTTTTAACCAATATGCGATTGAAAGCGGAAAGCAATAAAATTATTTTTGTTTTTGTAGTTCTCCTTTCCTTGGTACATTCGCATATGACACAAGCTCAGGTTCAGAGCCGATGCAAGCCTTGTGGATGTAATTCGCGAAATTGCCAAATTGCTAACACACACACACTTGCATACAAGCATATACCTACATTCTTACACACTTATACACAGACTCATCACATTGACCATTGCAATGCTTGTAAATCAGTGCGAATTTAGTCGTTGATTTGTCGCTTAAAATTTGGCGGGGCAAAAGGTGCTCGACGGCGGGAGAAGGAACATTTTATTGCATTAAAATACGCGAGATTTATGTAGTTGTAAGATTTATAAACCGGTGTATTCGCGCGGAACTCGTAAATTTTCAGCGAATTTATTTCGTGCGTGAAGAGGGGAAGCGGTGGTAGGCACCTTTCCACAAAGTCGGAAACAAGCGGGTTTTATATATACCTTCACATATACAAAATGTGTTGGCGGGAGGGGGGCATGGAATCGATAGCCTGTTTGCCTGCTATTTATGCAGTGCTTCAGCGGGATTTAGTAGCGGCGATTTGTGCGTTAAGTGCTTCGCGGAAAATGGCATAAATCACGATTTGCTCGTGCTGCGACATGCCGGTCTGGTTGGCATGTGGCATGCAGCATGTGACAGCGCGGTTGGGCACAAACAATCTGGTGTAATAACCACAAACCAGCGAAATGGCGCAATCGGGTTGTGGAAAGGGCGCGTTGGAAACAGGTTAAAAGCTCATCACAAGGAAAAAAAACAAACACGTGAAATTCGCGTAACAATCAGTAAACTGCTCACACACACCAACACACACACATACACAGGAGCATGCAAAGAGCAACAACATTTGTTTTTCGGTTCTCAAAATTTTCAGCGTCCCTGCTTTTAGGTATGCTTTTAGGCGCATAGGCGCGCACCTTTGCCCGCTTCGCTTCCGAGATCAAAGTTAGGAGCGCTCAACAAAGTAACATTTTGTTGCTTACTACTTTCATACCCCCTCGCTGCATGCAAACGCGTACTAACAAAGTTGAACCATTTGTTGACGCTTCTCATGTTGTTCTTGCCGTTGTTTCCACAAAGTGTGGCCGAAAGTGGTGGCGTTTTCATTGGACTCACCAAAACCACTGGTTGACGCACTTAACGCTGCAGTACGGAAGTTGATGGCATTTTAATTAGTTTTAGATTTTGCTAACTCTTACCAAGCTTCGATTGGAAGAGCAGGGAATGCTGTGTGGAAGGAAGTTAGAAGTTAGGGAGAGTAGAATTAGTATGGAAATATCTGGCGGTTGAGTTTGAAAATTGAAATCACTGGGCTGTTATGTATTGCTAGTTTAAAGTTTAGTTCAGAAAATATGTTTTTATAGAGAGAAACCTCGATATAAAAGTCCCAGTGATGCGAAAGCCTCCCTAAGGCTTCCTAGTAGGTTCTTGAATATATTTTGCAGTTCGATAAGAAAAACAGAATTTTGAAGAGGTTTCAAATACACTTTATTATTTAGTTTAGTTTTCCTGAACATCAACACACCTGTTCGAAGGAGATTCCAATTTATGTACTCCATCCCTGAAGCGACAATCTGGAAGGGCTGCAAAATACGCTTCCACAACTTTTATCACCTCTTCATTCCATGAAAAACGTTTTCCACGCATGATTTTTTTAAGTTCTGGAACCAGACGGGAGTCGCTAGGGACCAAATCTGGTGAATACGGTAAATGCTCCAACAATTCGAACTTTAATTTATTGATTTTAGCCATTGTCAACTGATGAAAAATATTTTTTTTCTTTTGTAAACTGGACTTCTTTTCACCAATTTTTTCCTCTAGCTGGGCTAAAAGGTTACAATAATATTCAAAATTTATTGCTTTACTAGTTTGCAGGTAACCCACAAAGAAAATTCCTTTCGCATACCAAAAACTGATGCTAATTCGTTCTTGACCGATTTCTGGACACGAAATCGTTTCGGAACCGAAGAGCCAGGTACACTCCTCTTTTTAACCTCTTGTTTTGATTTAGACTCTTGGTGATAGAACTCAAATTTTATCTATGCTGATGAATCGGCAATCATCCAATCTACCTACTTTATCTCTTCGAAATCGCCTTAAAAGTTGCTGAAAAAGTCGCATTCGTATGTGTTTTTGTTCCAATGTCAGCGAATGTGGCACCCATTGTGCACACAGCTTTCTGAAATCCAGTACTTCAGTCAAAATATTGCTTTCGTTCACTGCCCAATGAGATGCTTAGGGCTTCTAATAAATCTTTTTCAGTCACTCGACGTTTTGAGACATACGGCAAGACTTCGTCCCTTCCAAGGCAATACTGCGACTTGGACTTGCATCCATACAAAATCAGATTGGCTCACAAAGTCAGAAGTATGCCGCCAGGGTTTTGAGCGCTTAAGTGACGTTCTCAATTCTGTTCGAAAAATCATCTTTAGCGACGAGGCGCATTTTTGAATAAATCGCTACAAAATCGCCATATATCAGACGATTCAAACCCCTTCACGAGGTAATGCAATTACAAAAAGTTACTCTTTGGCATACATTTTTTACTCGGCCTCGTAATTGCGACAAGTCTTGGAAAATTCCCATGAAAGGAGAATCGACACACACCATCTTTCCGTCGACTTCAAAGCTTCATTCGAGAGTACGAAAAGGAGTTACCTGAATGCCGCAATGTCTGAATTCAGTATCCCCACAAAACTAATACGGCTATGCAAAATGACGTTGAGCAATGCTTGCAGCGCCGTCAGAACCTCCTCTAGCCATTTGATACCAAACGACTAACAACCGCGCTGTTAGTTCTGTCTTTTCCAAACCGGATAAAGAACCAAAGCGAGTGGGTCTGGTGGTGAACGAGGAAAAAACGGAGTACCTCCTGTCATCAAACAAACAGTCGGCGCATTCGCGTATCGGCACCCACGTCACTGTTGACAGTTATAATTTCGAGGTTGTAAAAGACTTCGTTTATTTAGGAACGAGCATTAACACCGATAACAAAGTCAGCCTTGAAATCCAAAGGAGAATCTCTCCTCCGCCAACAAGTGCTACTTTGGACTAAGTAAGCAAATGAAAAGTAAAGTCCTCTCTCGGCGAACAAAACTAACACTCTACAAGACTCTCATCAAGCCCGTCGTAACATATGGCGCAGAAGCGTGGACGATGATAACATCCGATGATCCGACGCTTAGAGTGTTTGAGAGAGACTCTACGAGAGATTTTTAGACCTTTGCACTTTGGTGACGGCGAGTATCGCAGGCAATGGTACGAAGAGCTGTATGAGCTTTAAGACGACATAGACATAGTGCAGCGGCTACGTTGGCTGGGTCATGTCATCCGAATTGAAACCAACGCTCCAGATCTGAAAGTATTCGATGCGATATCAGCTGGTGATAGCAGAAGAAGAGGAATACCATCTTTACGTAGGAAAGCTCAGGTGGAGAAGGACTTGGCTTCACTTGATGTGTCCAATTGGCGCGGGTTAGGAGGAGATAGAAATGGCTGGCGCGCTTTGTTAAACTCGGCCAAAATTGCGTAACCGATTATCACGCCAATCAAGAAGAAGAAGAAAAAATTGATTCAAAAACAAAATTGGCGGTAAGGCGGTAAGAGATTTATAGCGAATAAAGTGGGCATCATCGTGAGAAATGCCTATTTCGAAGGCTTGCAGAAATCATATTATAATAATATAGTTGGAGGGTAGCAAAAAGTTAGAAAGGTTGGAAGAAGTTCATTGGTTTTCATTTTGGTATGGTATTTTTCACAAATTTGTAAAAACTTATTGACTCAATCTCGTTATTGTACATTTCAATACAATGCCTGAGTATATCCACACAGGTGCAATGACCTCACATTATAAGCCCCTGGGATATAAGGCCTCAGTTTGTGCTTGAAAAAAATTGGTTCATGGTTACAGATGTATGTACATTAGGGTGCATCATTTTTAATGCAAAAAAAAGTCAGTGGTATTTTTCTATCGGAATTGCAGAATTTATTATTTTTTTAATATTTCAGGAAAATTTGAAGATCTACGTGGAGTAATTTGAAAGAACCTCCAATCGAGTTTCTTTTTGATAAGCAAAACTACTTTTTAAGAATATTTTTTTTCGAAAAATCACCTCAGATGATATACAAGTTTCAGCTTGAAAAGTCTGAAAATTTATGAAAATTTTTTACAACTGGAGCAAAGTAGTGACTTTTGCGAGAAAAAGTAATTTTTGGACGTCAATGGGCGAGATATTTCAAAATACATTTTTTCAAATCAAAAAAAAAAATATTGCATTAGAATGTTCGCTTCAATTCAAATAATGCTGGGCTTCACATAGGAAAAACTGAAAAACGGGAATGCTGTCCCTCTCTTCGCCTTCGTCCACATATCAAGATTCCAGCAATCTACTTCAACTTCTTCTTCGGACGCAAGTTGTTGGTGTGTCCACACTTCTTCTTGCGGCAGTTGGTCGCACTTGGATGCAGATGAGCGTAGCACTTGCGGCAGATCATCTTAGCGCAATTGTATTTTTGAGCCAAGATATGCAATGAAGGTTCAATGATACCACCACGTAGACGCAACACCAATTGAAGGGTGGACTCCTTCTGGCTGTTGTAATCGGACAAGGTGCGACCATCCTGTAGTTGCTTGCCAGCGAAGATCAAACGCTGTTGATCTAGTGGGATACCCTCTTTTACATGGATCTTAGCTTTGACATTTCTGATGGTGTCAGAGGAGTTGACCTGCATCGTGATGGTCTTACCAGTGAGTGTTTTGACAAAAATCTGCATTTTGTCGTCTTCCTCTATTAACGTGGAGAGAAATTCTAGGTAGAAGTGGCAGTCGGTCTACGTGAATGAGTTACTTTTGCAAAAAATTAAAAAGATGATCTTTAGAATGATATCTTGGAAGCATAAATCAAGATTTGGCGGAGTTATTCAAGTTTTCTTAAACACATCTTCCAGAAAATGCCGAAAATAGCATCGAAAATGTCTCTCCAGCAACTTTTTTTGTGAGGTACCCTAATATACATACAGACGTACATATGTTAATATATATTTACGAGGCCACCCACGCTAACATTCGTAGATAAATGAAAAGTAGTTAAGTTAATGTATTTTCAAGAGAACAAAAAAATTCAACGCAAAAAATTACGTTACATGAAATTTTACGGAAAAAGAAGATGAAAAACCGGAAAATAAAAGAAAATTTCGCCAGAGGCATAAAACAAAAGAATTTTTGTAACAATTGAGCGGACATCACATTTGACAGACAGCAGCTTGACAGCGCAATGAAATGCTGAATATTTATAAAAAAAATATATTTAAATGTAAAAAAAAATCTGCAACGCAGTTTGGCCCCAAAATGGTATAAAATCGCCGTGCACAACAGCAAACATCATTTATTGACAGACGAAATAAAATGTGCAGACAGCCAAAAAAAGGAAGAAAAATGAAGTATGCCGAAAAGCACAATGCGCAGAAAGTATTGTACAAAAAGTGAAGCGGATTTAAAAAAAAATTCAAACTGCGAAATTCAGACATTACTACATGTGCCTGTCAACATTTTAATTAAAAAAGGATACGCGTCTCATATGAAAAACGGATGTTGGCAAATACGCGCGCAACCAAATAGTCAACACAACAACCGGCCATAGCAGAGCGGAGCGGAGTGGAGTGGTCAGCGACACATTAAAATGTTTGACAGAGGGCGCAAAATTCGCGCTTTTGTCAACAACAACAGCAACAATTGTAATGACCGCTAGTGGAACCCGAGTGAATTTCAGTTGTTTTTTTTGTTTGCTTGGTTTGAGTTCAGCAGAACAATGCAAGGGTGCGAAATAATGAACTCGTTTTGCTGTTACAAACAATTTCTTTTTCAATTTCAATGTGTGCTCGAGGGGGGCTGAGTGGTGGTACATAGAATAGGCATATTGAGCGTCACATTGGGTCATTACATGTCGGCAGCTGACAATAGCCAGTTGGACAGTCAACCAAATAAAAGCGAAACAAAAAAAAAACAGGAATCTCAACTGACCTCTGCAGCCACGGCTGCTGGTAAAGTGCGCGGAAGCCACTGAAGTCTCCATTGCAACTGCTCATACTACCCGATTTTTTTTGCAAATTTTTTTTTATGCCTCTCTGCTTGGTTCTTCCACACCGAACTGTCTATTGTTTGCATCATTTTAATTTTATTTATTGTTTGCCTGCCACTCAATGCCATACAGCAAAACGTGCAATGAACAATGGCTTTTACGCGCTGGCTGTCAAGTTGTTGTAAGCAACCAACCTGTTCGCTGTTCGCACTCCAACCATCCCTCCCCCTCTACAAGCAGCAAGCCAACCAAGCACCCAACTAACCAACCCATTGGCCAACGAAGCACCCAGCTTACACCGACTATTGAGTTTGTTGAGCATTCAAATTAGATGAATTGCTTTTTGGTGTGCTCTAACTCATACCTTTTCATGTTGTTGCTGTTGAAATCCCTGCTTTTCTAACTGACCACTGCCCGCTTTTGCGCCACCGCGACCGGCAGCCAAGCCACCAAGCCACCCAGCCGCCTATGGACGTAGTTAGCGCGCCTCGAGCACAATTCATTCATGGGCTTCAGTGGCGCGCACGGAAGTCATTGATGCTTACAGTTTTAGTAATTTCGTTCTTTCCAAAAGGTGCAGCTCTCGCAGCGCATTTGCCTCTTAATCGTTCATGCTCCCTGCCCTCAGCTTCAAATCGCATTCCTACTTCTATTACCTTACACATTTGTAATGACTTATCGTCAGCTTGGCCCACCTCGCATTCGAACGCCAATTCCACCACATTCTCGGACGTTCATTACTCGCTGGCTGCCTTCTTCTCTTATTTCTCTTCTCTGCCTCACTCCTTCTCACTCACTCTAATATCTCTCTGTCTCCAAATTTTCTAGTGTTGCCCCCGCTTTTGTGTTATTTTCCAGTCATGTCAATGGTTTTTGCGGACATTTATTGTTTGAAAGCTATTACCCCTGCCATGGCGTAACTTGACTCAGCTCAGCTCATTTGGTTCATCACTTGGGGACCCATTGGCTAAGTCGTCACGGTGGTCGTTGGTCGTCGACACTCTGTTTTTGATTGTTTTGCAAAATGCTTTACGTATTCAGTCATTCATGCAAATCGCCTGTGGGGGTGTGAGTGCGGCGTAGAAGTGGTTGGAGATTTGCAATTGCTGCATATTTGCTGGAAATGTCCTAAAAAAATTCAATGATTTTATGAAAAGCATAGCGCTGAGTGCTAGAAAATATGTATTTGTATTTTAAGTGATGTGCCGCAAATAATCATAAATTTCTTTCTTTATTTTTGAGTGGATATAATTTGAATTGCATGGAGAGAAGGAGGATAGAAACCTTGACGCATTTCAATAGAAGCTCTGATTATTTAAATCTGCTTCCATTTTCATGCAAATGGATTGAATTTCTTTACAAGATTTTCAATAATTAAATACTTACTTTAGTGAAGAAAGCATGCTTTTCTATGTTATCTTGTCTATCATAGTCAGACCCAGTTTGAGGTATCGATGTTACGTTCTTATAATTTGCAACTTACTGAAGTGGTTTACTCGTATGGTGGGGTTCGGCTGACTCTCGCCTCGTATACATAATGCACCACTCATCATATGAGAACATCAATTCGCCGCAGATTTCAGCAACTTAATAGGTATTAGCTCTATTAGCCAGAAGAAAATTCGCTATAAAATCCTCACTTTATTCCCTTATAAAGGAGCTTTTTCATGGCAGAAATACACTCGGAGGTTTGCCATTGGCTGTCGAGGGGCGACCGCTATTAGAAAAATGTTTTTCTTAAATTTGGTGTTTCACCGAGATTCGAACCAACGTTCTCTCTGTGAATACCGAATGGTAATCACGCATCAATCCATTCGGCTACGGCGGCTGACCCAGCTAGTACTAAACCAAAAATCGCGTATATAGCGACTGATCATAAACTCGATTCCAAGAGTAGACGTCAATCTTAACTCTATATTGAGATGTGGTATGCTTGTTTAAGTTATTTAATATATAAGACAATCCTCTCTTATTATACATTTATGGATTAAGGTTATAGAAGGTATTCTGGAGAGTACTTACTTACTTGTCTTCAGTGACAACCAACCAATTCTCACCTCCTTGTTCAAAAAGACGCTGAGGAACTAAGCCATCAAGATTCAATAGATATCCTCCTAGTAAATCTTCAATTCTTCAGTAACTGAGCTTGCATAACTGGATTTAGTCAGCCCCGCAGATATTGACGATCTAAGCTATCTACAAATCTCTTATTAAACTTTCCAAATCTGACGAGCTGTAGGTTTCATTTAATTTTAAACTGACACTATGGGCTGTAACAAAAGTTATAAAAGGGACATTGATACCCATTGGTGAATTTGGACTCTCCAAGTTGGTGGTAAGCATAATGAAGACCTTAGAGGAAAGTATTAAAATTCCCTATTTACACACATAATTAGCGGATATATCCTTTGTTGGGTGTTTGGCTGAGCTCCTCTTCCAGTTTGTGGTGTTGCTTCTAGAGTTTGTTCTGCCAAACGGAACAAATGGAAGGGGCTCCATTTTTATGTGGCCTCCGAATGCAAGTTTGTTTTTCATGAGTAGCTTCCTCACGACACAAATACACACGGTGGTTTATTATTATGTACCCCGATTAGAAAGAATTGTTTGTATCATTTGGGGTTTCATGCTCGAAGGGGTTTCGCTTTCACAAACTCATTCGGCTATGATGGCCGCCGCTTAAGTTTCTTCTTTTTCTTGACCGACGCAATAACCGTTTAGTGTTTACCTGAAATAATTCCAACCAAGGAGAAGCCGCACACACAACAAGCTTGGTGCGAAAGAAGACTGTGATCTACTCGAAAGCTTTGAGGCTACTCGATTGATTTCAAGTGTCTGGGAACTGATTAGAAATAAAGAGAGAATATTGTATCTTCTATACTGAAAACTATTACGAATTACAATTATTAAGGTTATGAAAAATGGAGCGTGGTAATGAGAAAACTGCACAGGCGGTTAATATTCATCCTTGAAAGCTTCTCATTTAGATTTGATAAGTGAAAGCCAAGGTACCTGAATCTTAGCCACACAAAGCAAGGAAGCCGAGAAGTTGATGCTGAAAACATTCCATCGAATAGCTTTGCTCATCCGCTACTATCAAAAAGTGCGTATCTGTTGGCATCGCCCTCGTAGTCCATAGACTACATGAAGCCAAGGGAATCGCTACTCTCCCCCTATTGTATGGTCACACCACCTCAGACAGCTCACTAGGTACAGCAGTATTTCTGTCGTCAAGCCAAGCAAGATCCAAATATGCAGATACCACCCAAAGGATAGTGACACATTCTCCGTCTAACTTTGAGCGCATCATCAGCGAGTTTAAAACTTGACAGTCTCACTATTAGGAAAAATGTTTTTCTTACCCGTTGCTCATGTAATCGACTGTTTATTTCATATAAGTTGCCTTCTTTTGGAATACTCTAATATGATGCGACACCATAAACTTAAAGTTGAATGCGAGCCCCGCGTAGATGGCTCCTCTAGTAACATTTTTTTAAAACTTTGAGAAATGCGTGAACAGTTTCGCTGCACCAGCTTTCATGATATGTTCCACCCTAGCCATGGCTCACTTGAGGTATTATGAGCGTAAAAGTGTGCTTTTGGACCCACAGTATGAGTCCACTGGTCAATTGCAATGTTAATGAACTCGAACATTATAAGAGTTTTTGAGTGTAGTATGAGATCTTGCATGTATAGCTCCAGCCTCCTAAGCTTATTGCAGCACGAGCAGCAGCAGGTTTGCCTTTTAAATATGTTATAACTTCAAACACTGGAGTAGACTTTGCCCAAAAGGCACCATTGATTCCAATGGGAATATCATAATGCACTCTCGTCCTATTGCTTAATCATAGAAAAATAAATTTCATTAATTTTGTCAGTTTAACGAAAGGAGCCATTACTACTCTGAGCGATAGTTTTATAAATTATTTTAAGTGAGAAAATCCCTTCTTTCGCCGGTAGCCTCTCTATAGTAATATAAAACAGCTGATGTTTTCTTAATCCTTCAGGTCTGGATTCTTTACTTTGAAAGGAAGCACTAATGAACTGACGGATCCAAAATGGAATCGGGAGTCGGAGCAGGGGTTTTCTCTAACTCAGCCAATTTATCCATTTCCTTTAAACTTCCGAACACTGCTAGTGTTTTTCAAGCAGAAGACTTTGCGATCCTACAGGCATGCACAATGCTTAAGGAACGCGGGAGCGAGGGTGATGTTAACATTTTCTCCGATAGTCAAGCTGCGATCAAGGCACTGACGACGCAATGATGCAGAACGAAATTAGTAAACTCCGGTAAGGAGGATATCAAACCTCTTGGGTGAGCAGGTAACATTTCTATAATTTGGGTTCCAGGACATAGGAACATAGAGGGAAATGAAATTGCTGATGAGCTTGCCAGGAAGGGTACTGAATTGGCCTCTGAGGCAGGAGGCCTCGGCATCCCCCTGACAGTTGTTAAAGGGGAATTTCACAAATTATTTCTCAGGAAAGCGCAGAAAAGATGGAACTCCATATCTCCATGTGCTATTTCGAAAACCCTTTGGCCCCAGCACAATATACGGAGGATTCCTCGCCATTCAATTTCCAAACTCGTAGCTGTGTTTACCGATCTGGACGATCGACACATACGCGGAAGAGCTAGGGTTACCATTTAACCCCCATTGCAGAAGCTGTGGGGACATTTCAGAGAAGAAGACTGTTGTGCACTTTCTCTGTAAATGCACGATTTGGCAGCTAGATGACTAAGGTCACTGGGCGCTCCTGTCTTCGACAGCTTGGGGCAGTGCGCCAAACTAATTCCAATTAATCTCCTCCATTATATCAATAGCTCTGGCTGGCTGTAGATATTATATCTGCCTGTTGGAGGTCCCATAATGGTATCAAAACGGTGCTTTAGTGCTATTTGAGGAGTGCCAGACCGGCACTTCACCTACTTACCTACAGAGAGTTCGCTGGGAGAGTTAGGATATAAAAGCTAAATTAAAATAAATAATTTAAGTTAAACAACTACTAATAATAAAGTTTATTTCAATAACTATTGCAAGGAAGTCAGGTGCGGCTTTGTTTTTACGTCCCATGCGCTCTTAAAACCTGATGTTGGAACGCCATTAGCTTAGGGAGCGCTAAAAGAAAATAGCGCTGAGATGGTTGCTGGCTTTTTTCATAGACCTTATACAATAGACCTCCATACAAAAGTCAAAAGTGGCAAAATCTACCGATCTGGGTGCCCAGGGTATGACTCAAAAAATACTTATTAGTTTGTTAGGGAAGAAATCATGCGGTCGCGCCCTGGTCGTGTGTGAAGCCGCTGGATCTTTATTCGCTGCGCTATGTCTATGTCGCCGTAAAGCTCATACAGCTCATAGTTCTTTTGCTTGCGATACTCGCCGTCACCAAGCTGCAAAGGTCCAAAAATCTTCCACTGAATCTTTCTCTCAAACACTACAAGTGACGCACCATCGGATATTGCCAACGTCCACGCTTCTGCGCCATACGTTAGGGCGGGCATGATGAGATCCTTATAGTTTAGTTAGTTTTGTTCGTCGTGGGAAGAATTATTATTGGCAGAAAATAATGGTCCATGAGAGACACCGCTAGCAGAAATTGCTTGCCCTTAACTTTCCAAAAAATGTGGCTCAATTTCATTGCTTGACAATGCACGCCAACCCGTCGCTTTGAGACTGTGAAGTGACTGTTGATGTTTTAGTAGTGGATGCTGTTATTCTTAATATTTTTCGGAAATATTTTGACGAAAGTCTTACGATCTAATATATTTCATTGTTCCGATGGAAAAACAGTACCGAGGAGTGCTGCACCCTAATGTACATGCATATTAGGGCGGGTCGATTTAAAAATCGCTCATTGCTCTGTGAAAATCATATTCTAGGGATCAAAATAAGAAACTTTGACGAAGGAACCATACCTCTAAAACGAATTCTGATGTCCCCCAATTTGGGTCGAACGAAAAATCCCACTTTGACCCATTTAGAGTGCTCCGATCGAGTTCAAATGTGTGTCCGACTCCCACTAACTTGAGACGGCCGATTCACCCATGCCAGTGGCATACCCCCTGGAACTCCCAATCATTTCAAAATATCACCATTTTTGGCCTTTACATGAGAAAAGAAACTAAAAAGTTCGACCCAAATCGGGGGACATCAGAATTCGTTTTAAAGGTATGGTTCCTTCGCCAAAGTTTCTTTTTTTGATCCCTAGAATACGATTTTCACAGAGCAATGGGCGATTTTTTTGCCTCCCCACAAATCGACCCGGCCTAATGCATATGTAGTATTTTTTACAACAACAATGTACTACATGTATCTACTTTGTATTGTGACAACGCTTGACGACCAAATGTCAATAACTATGATTTTTTAAATCCTTCCAAAACGCCAGCACGCAGGTTTTTGAAAATTCAAGCAATAAAGTGTCAAATAAATATTTTAAAGCACAGACGCGCAAGCAAAAGGATTACAATATGCAGCTGTGACAATTTTCCTTGACAAATGCAAAGCAATTGTTGAGTTTCTTGATAGAAAGAAAGTGGCTACGGAAGCGACAAACTTTAAATTTGTCCCTTACATCCTTCCGCACCTCGTTTTTCAAACGTATCCTGCCATTTAAAATGATTTCCTGACTGTCCGATTGAATAACCCAAAATTTGATTATGACTTGACAAATAACACAATAATTGTGTGTGCGTGTGTGTGTTTGTGTGTGCGTCAAAGGACCTGCTGGCGTTTAAGGACTTGTCGAACACTACGCTTAAGTAATTGTAAATATTGAATTTTCAGAGTTTAACCAAAACCAGCTTTTGCTAGAGACACCCCGAGGAACTGCCTACATTTACCTACAAATACATATGAGTATGTCTGTATGTATGAATCTACCCAACGCTGCATAAGGGTTAGAAAGTGTGCAATATCTAACCCTTTTGCTACCTTTTTAACGCACGTACAACCGTACACTTGTCTAGCGGCTCGTCTCATTTGACATTTCATCTAACCAACTCTATCCTATTTCGTGTGTTTATCTAATTGTTTACACACGTCTCTTGCGAGGATTATGCGTTTGTCAATTTTGCGACAATTTTCGAAATACGCGCCCATCAACCAAGCCTCCGTGCGCCATTAACTCGCTTACTCATTCGCGCCATAGGTTTGAGTTTAAAATTAATAGAAATTTCCTGCCGCCACTTCGCTGCATTTTACAGATGAAAATTAACGATTAGTCTCTGCAATAGTACTTGCAACTCCTTGCCACAACCATTCTTTGATATGTACACATACACATACACACATACATGCTCATATGTATATGACTGTACATTTAAACCTATGTTTTTATGCAAAGTATTTGCCCTGTTGTGAGTTGTGTACATTTCTATGCCTGGCCGTGTTTAGCCCGAGCTTAGTGTATGTCAGACAATTTGATGCCATTATTGGTTGCTTGACAATTTCACTTAATCCCTCCCAAAGGAGTAATCGTCGCGCGAAAGCTTTGTTGACTCATTGCGCCACAGTCCACAGCGCGGCTTACTCCGTAAGTATTGTTGGCTTTATGGTCACGGCATGGAATTGTTGCTTGATAAGATTGAAAAGATATTCAATGACTACCCAACCACATAAGTGAATTTAAAATTTTGTGCCCAGACAATTGCGAGTTGAATTGATGTCTCGTAAAATATGTATTCAAGCAAAGAAAGCTTGCTTTTGTAAATACATGAACGACTTATACCAAACCACGTCCATACTGGTCCAGTCTTTGTCCAATTATTGGCTAGTTGCCCAACGGAACGTACTTACTGCCGTTTCAATAACAAAAATCCTAACTTGACATGTAGAGGTGAGTAATCTTCCATAAATGGCTTATGCCTCAACTCACTTAAATCTAGGTGCAACTGCATTGAAGGAAGAGTCCTCGAAAGAATTGGGTTAGAAAAACTGAAGTTGGCCGAATCGTTGAAAATTGGCGCCATCTTTAACAATGCACTTACTTCAAGGAAGTATATTTTCAGCGCAATAGGACAGGTTTCCCAGCATCTTTTAAGTGGAAGCGTATGCCATTTGTGAAAAGAAACTTCCAAAATGAACGGATATCCAGGCCGCACTGCAAACCCTGTCATTCTTTGAAAATATGTCTTAAACAGACTTGGGGTATATAGATAGATTAAACTTAGCTCGGACGTGGAATTGCACTAAGCTCTTTTAAATACCAGGCCGTAAGAGCACACCAAGGGGCGAGCTAGTGCATGGAGGGAAACTGCGGCCTCGTTACTAGCGTGACCTGAGCCTTTCCTGACTAAAGGACAGCATACCGCCAAGGAAGAACATAAAAGTGACGAGCATTTTGGTGCTAACATCCATAAAAATTCAAACCTGAAAACACAATCAAACAATGCTCACACACGTCATGATGTGCGTAAGTTACAGGTGTGTGTCGACATCACCTTCTCGAGCTTTTAAGTGGCGGGCCCCAAACCTAGCGCACAACCAGCTATCCTGGAGTGTTTCGCCTTCTCACATTAGCTCACTCCCGAACGGGTGTTCGGAAGCTACCCAGAGGATACGTGGGCTAATCCCGGGAGTTGTGAGCTGCTTGAACGATATGCAGAAGAATCGTCCTAGCCACTCCCAAGTGAATAGCGATCAGTAACTTTCTCCACTTGCGTGGACTTCTACATATGGAACCAGCTCCTAAGGCCAATTCCTATGTGCCAAACTTTTTTCGAAGTAAATTCCCACAATTTGGAAGCGTTGTTCTGACGTTAAACGAATAATCATGCCTCAACTGAATAGAAATGATCTGTGATCCGTGATCTGTTTTTTGGCTGTTGTTTACGCATGCGTCCAATTTTTTTATCATTGAATTGCTGACATCAATTCGGCCCAAAAGGTTCTTTCTCATCAATTCGTGTATCAGCCACACATCGTACTTCTTCTAGAGATCACATTTATGGGCATGGTTTCTTATAGTTTTCTGACCTGTCTTTAGTTCCTGGGTAATACAATTAGTGCCAGGATGACTAACGAGAGATGTAGTCTATTTGGTCTCACCAGAATACTTAGCAGTGACCCAAAGCATTGGGAACGGGATAGGAAGTATGATATTAGACACTACAATAATTTAAATACAGGGGGTAGGAGAAAATAATACACCCGCGGTAAGGCATGCCTGTCGTAAGACGTGACTAAAATCCGCCTTGCTGAAAAGACCTCTTATACCCTGAGTACCTTCAGCGGCAGAACTGTGAAGCTCATCAGGATCGAAACCAGTAAGATCCTGATTATAATATACTGGAAAAATTCTTTGGATTAAACAGTCTAAGGGCTGGTTAAAGTAGTATTCTATCACCTCAGTACAGGAGGGTGATACCTCTCCGAAATGGCTGATAGGTTAATGCTACAATCGCCCCTGTCTCGCTATACCTCTGGCAGGTCTTCAAGTACGTTCGATGCTACGTCACCACTAAGTTGGTGGTACAGGCTCAGTTGAGACAACTCCTGACTTGTGTCTGATTCTGGCTCTGAATACAAGCTCCTATAAGGACTCGTGTCAACCCTCTCGTGGCCTCCCTGCACTTGCATAGACAACCACGGGAACTACTTTTAAGACAACTATACATCGTGCGGAGATAGCGGCTTGAAGCGGAGACCCAGAAATACAAAAAATGGAAAATAACCAACTACAACAACAACAACAGCAACAAACAGCTATTAAAGAAAACGCTACCATTGAGGTCACACCTAGCACATAAGAAGGCGAATAGACTGGCCACAAGTACTCCAATAAATGGCAAATTAGAAGTGCTGCTGAAGCAGGTCCAAAGACTGGCCCTAAGCCATTAAAAACAGCAAAACTGAAAAATATCCTTAAAACTAAGCCACAATCGGAAGCACTCCTAATTAAGCCCGCAGAAGGACACAGCTACGCGGAGGTTTTAAGAAATCTCCGTAATAAAATAAAACCTGGCGACGCGGAAGCCAAAATAAAAGCCGTTCGAAAAACAAGAGCGGGAGCGATACTGGTCGTTCTAGATAATGGGAGCAGATCAATCCCACCTTTTGGCGAGGCATTAAGAACTACATTACAGGGATCGGCTATTATAACAGATCTTAAACCGAAGACTATGGTACAGATACGAGACTTGGATTCTCTTACTACAAAGGAGGAAGTGGTAGAGGCTCTAAAGTCCACCCTCACTATAACGACGGATACTTTACTTTTATAAACAACTAGCAAACCCGGTCCCCTTCGCTGGGCACACTAAAATAGAATAGATATGGTTTAGAACAGAAAATATATGATTTGCATATTATTTATTTCTTTATTCTTTATTCAAGCGCTTTGGCATAAACAACATTTTTTGTTTTTCTATTTGTTTTTGAGTAAATATAAATTGAAAATCAGGAAAAAAGAAGATTGTTTTTAAATTTCAAATCAACGCATATGAATAAACAATGGTCTTTTTTCCTGATCATCCATGAATTTTTCGTTTCAATTTATATGTTTTATTAAGCATTGGAGCTTTTTTAACCATTATCCATATATATTTTTCAAAAAAAAAAACGAAAAAAAAACTTTATTTCCACGGACACATAATTTCATTCGGATTTGTCATTAAATTCTCAAATTTCGTAAGAAATTATTCACTGTTCCAAAATCTACTCCAAAAAAATTCACAAACAATTTTTACATGTTGCACTTACGTTTTTTCCTTATGGCATCCAAATCAGAAAGAAATATTGACACATTGTAACTCATACTGTCAATTTGACAGTTCAGTTCCACCCCAAGCGTTAAAAAAGTAAGCGACATTATGGTTGGTTCAAAAGAACGCTGTACCCGTTGCCAGTGCTCCGAATTACAACCAAACTTTACGAAACCCATTTTCAATACTTACTTAACAATGTGCGTAAGTTTGGTTTAATTCGGTGCAAAGACACGGCGGGTCCACGTTTTGGCATATATTTCGAGACCCTAGTCATCAATAGGTATTAAAGCACTTATCAACAGCTTTCATTTGATACCCATATTGTACAAACACATTCTAGGGTCCACGTTTTGGTCTCTATCTCGAGACCCTAGTCACGGAGCGGATGGAAATACTCTGAACTAAAGCATTCACCAACACATCCGAAGGTTATCCGGGTCCACGTTTTGACCTATATCTCGAGCCCTATTTCCAAAATTAAATATAATCCATGTTACTCGTGGATGATGTAGCTTTCGAATGGTGAAAGAATTTTTAAAATCGGTCCAGTAGTTTTCGAGCCTATTCATTACAAACAAACAAACAAACAAAGTTTTCCTCTTTATAATATTAGTATAGATTTGCGTTGATTTCTGATGATTTTTTTTCATGGGGTTGTGCATTTCCTGCCATATAACGAATTCACATTTTTTTGTACGAAGAAAATGTGAAACAACGTCCGAGAAAAAATTATCAAAAATCAACGAGAATTTGCACTTTGTTAAACTAAAATTTATTCGGCTATAAAACTGCGTACCCAAATTTTTTGCACGAAATTCTGATTAAAAACTTTGAAATTTGTATGTAAATTTGTCGAATTTTTATAAACTTTGCGCGTAGTTCGAAACTTGGATTATTATTGGCGTTGTTTTTGACAGAGCTATACTTTTCTGAAAAAATAATTAAAATTAAAAAACAAATAAAAATAATAGTTAAAAATTGCCCATTTGGGGTGCTTTTATAATTTTGCAAATTTTAGTTTGTAAATAATTCTATTTAATTTTCTTCATTGCAGCAAACATTTCGTTGCTTTCATTTACATGTGCTTACGTATGCAAATACATATAGATTCTTTATGTTATTGCTGTTATTGCACATTTTTCGGCATGTTGCATCATAAATGTTTATGATTATGGCGGCTAAAGATTTACTAGTTTCAACAAAGCAGGGGACGCGTGCGTTTTCCAATTACTGACGTCACCCCAAATTAAAGACTACAAACATTGCAAGTACTCACCCGCTCCACTTCCGCGCGCTCTACCCTACTTTTGCCATTCTACCAACGATATTCGTGGTACATACTTTATCACCCTTTACTAACTTTGTGCTTCATCTCTCGTCTCGTGGCAAGTAAAAAATATTCGACTTCAATTTCACCATTGAACCTTTGTGCATTTTGTTAAATTTTCCGCTGTATTGGATTGGTGGCATTGAGACGGCCGCATTGCAAGTGACATGTGGCATGTGGCAATAGCAATTTTTGCATATTACTTTCCACATATGAGCTTGTGCATTAACTTGTATGCGATAATAAAATCTTATGTTTATTTGAGGCTTACAGGCATCACAATTTGACTGCCTTAATGCGCTGGGTGCGCTCTCCATATGTGTGTATGTGTATGTACAATACATACTGACATTGGTAAAATAATATTCGCTCGTATGCTCGTCGTCGTATGCGTTTAATTTACTTTTTAACGCTTTTGAAATTTTCAATTTTTTGCGTTTTGAAATTTTACTCTATCCCGTTTTTACGCATAATGTGCAACATGCAACCCTGCTGGTCGCAACCATGTGTAGATATGTACAAACATGCCACAAAATTTACTTTCAAATTTAAATATAAGGACTTTTATGTTGTGCCATTTTGTGCCTGCTGCTTTGACGGCAGCAGGTTTTATTATTTTTAATGCGCGGTTGTATTGAATTTTCGTTTAATCTCTTTTTTGGTTTGATGATTTGGTTGTAAATTTTTAATACGAACACGCTGGAATGTTTACAGTGCCGCATGTGTCACAAAATGGTGGCACATATGTGTGGAAATTATTTTTAATGCTTAACAGCCAAAATTTTATGCAACCATTTGCTGCTGAAAGCAAAATTAAAAAAAAAAAAAATTTATAAAATTATTAAAATAAATTTTTTCTTTGGGTTCCTTTTCCTTCCAAAGATTCCTTTTTCGCATACCAAACTTCTTTAGAAGTATACCATTAAAGCTGCATATACTAACGGGTGATTTTTTAGCTATTATCTTTTTAAACAGTGGTTTAAACAGCTGACGCACGTTTCGTGTTTTGTTTCACTGTCAAACATCTTCAGTTTGGTCTATAATTTAACCATGAATCGTCTTACAAACGAACAACGCTTGCAAATCATTGAATTTTCTTATAAAAATGCGTGTTCTGTTAAGAAAGTTTATCGCGCGCTTCTTCCATTTTATGGTCAGTTTAATCGACCCACTGAAGCGGCTATTCGAGCTATTGTGACTAAATTTAGAACCAAATCCACATTATTGGACATCAAACCATCAACTCGCTTACGTAGAGTGCGAACTGAAGAAAATATCGCAGCTGTATCGGCCAGTGTTAATGATGTCCATCAATTATCGATTCGTCGCCGTTCGCAGCAATTGGGCCTCTGTTACTCAACAACGTGGAAAATTTTGCGAAAGGATTTAGGTGTGAAGCCTTTCAAAATACAGCTGGTGCAAGAATTGAAGCCGAACGACCTACCGCAACGCAGAATTTTTGGTAAATGGGCTCGTGGAAAGTTGGCCGAAGATCCACTTTTTTATCGAAAAATTGTGTTCAGCGACGAAGCTCATTTTTGGATCAATGGGTACGTAAATAAGCAGAATTGTCGATTTTGGAGTGAAGATCAGCCAGAAGAATTGCAAGAGCTACCAATGTATCTAGAAAAGGTCACAGTTTGGAGCGGTTTGTGGGCTGGAGGTATCATTGGACCGTACTTCTTCAAAGATGCTGCGAATCGTAACGTAACTGAGAATGGCGAGCGCTACCATGAAATGATATCCAACTTTTTTTTGCCCAAACTACAAGAGCTTGACTTGCATGACATGTGGTTTCAGCAAGACGGTGCCACATGCAACACAGCACGCGTAACAATGGACTTGTTGAGAGGCGAGTTCGGTGAACATTTTATTTCACGTTCGGGAGCTGTCAATTGGCCACCCAGATCGTGCGATATAACGCCTTTAGATTATTTTTTGTGGGGCTATGTTAAAGCTCATGTCTATTCAGACAAGCCTGCTTCTTCATTGAAGCATTGAAATACAACATTAAAGCATTTACATATACATAAGTGAGATATCGGCCGAAACATTGGAAAGATGCCAAAATTGGACTAAGCGGATGGACCATTTGAAGCGCAGTCGCGATCAACATTTGCTTGAAATAATCTTCGAACATAAAATTATATGGTCTGTACTATCGATTTAAATACAAATTTTATGCATTTTTCTGAATTTTACGTGCGTTTTTTTGAAAAACTTTCTTATAGCTCTTAAAAATCACCCTTTAGTTATACAGCCTGCACTGAGCCTGGAGTCCGTTTGTGGAAGCACTAAAAAGTACCTGAAGGCTGCAATGTCCCACTAGTTTCAAAAGCCACATCGCTGAAGAAATTTATAACTCATCAAGCCAGTGAGATGGCCTTTTTCTTATAGGGTGCGCCATCGTCGGTATGTAAACGCTAAAACACTTTGTCATTTACCAACCGATCGACTTCAACATAGGTACATGTCTTCGATACGTCAATTCAATATAATTTCAACCATGGATCGCTTTACACCGAAACAACTCGCTGACATAGTGACGCTATACATCGAAAATAGTCGGTCTATTGTCGGTACGCGCATATCGCAAAAAGTATCGCGGCAAACAGGCACCGTCTGACAATACTATTCGTCGTTTGGTGTCGAATTTTTTTAAGCACGGGACAGTAGGAGATCGTCAACATGCCGTTCATCAACGAGCATGACGTTCCAATTAACTTGTTGAAGCAGTGAGGGAGAGCGTTGCCCAGGAGCCAACATTGTCGTATCGTCGTCGCGCTCAGCATTTTGGCGTCAGGGAGAGCACAATGCGACGTATTTTAAAGGATGATTTAAATTTGTTTCCGTATAAAGTGCAATTGGCACAAAGAATATTGCCGACAGACCATTCACGTCGCTTGGAAAACGGGCAAACAGTCGCTCGAATGGTTGACACTGAACCCAATTTTGGAAGCAAATTTTAATGACTCACTAGGCACATTTTAACTTCTCTGGCAGCGTGAATAAATAAAATTGCCGCATTTGGGGAACTGAGAATCTACACGAGATCCATGAAATGCCATTGCATGACCGGAAAGTAACTGTTAGGGCCGGCATTTGCGCCATATTTTTACCGAGAATACGAAACGGTCGATGGAAACCGATATCGATGGATGTTGGTGATGCATTATGTCTGCCCGCTAATGCGTGAGAAAGGTTTAGATGGTTACTGGTTTCAACCAGACGGTGCGCCGTGCCACACTGCGCATGTAAAAATTTAATTTCTGCAACGAAAATTCCCGGGACTTCTAGTGCTAAAGAGAGGCGACAACGACTGGCCCCCCAAATCATATGACTTAACCCTACCGGACTTCTTTTTGTGGGGTTATCTGAAAAGTAAGGTTTACGCCAACAAGCCGCAGACTATTGACCAGCTTAAGGCAAACATTTGTGCCGAAATCGGCGCTATAAAACCCGAAATGCTTGACAAGGTGATGAGAAACGCAGAAAAAAGATCGCAGTTTGTGACTGCTAATAGTTTTAATAAATTGTAAATAACCAAACCAAATAAAAATACCTCACTTATACAAATCAGTTGTTTTTTTTTTCAAAGTTATTCAATGTTTTCATGCCGACATAAATAATTTAACCACACGATTTTGAGAAGTATTATTTCTTACCAAATGTCTTTTTTTACTCGAAAAATAAATATTAAGCGCCGTTAGACATCTTTAGTAAGCCATATCTCACAATATATACATCATAACGGGTCATGCCAAGCGGCAAATTCGAGGAGACACTGCGCTTAAACAAAAAGTTCTTTGACATTTTTGAGTTTGGTAAGCCCAACTAAGTGTTACAGCGTCCCAAAATAATGGCAAAAAAGTCAAAAATTCAATACATTCTTTAGTACCACTACGTCCAAGAAGAAAAGTTGAAGCAGGCGTTCAAAAATTGTTTGCTTTATAGAAATCAATACCAGTTAATATACTTGCATAACAAGAAATTCTAAAGAACTCTAACGTTCCAAACTTTAAAAACTTTCAACCAATTTCTAATGCATCTCATTTCAATCACATTCCCATCTCGACTTCTAAAATTTTCCGCTATCTACGTCATTAAAAGTCTTCTTTAGCCAGGCTGCATAAGTTTTTAATACGCGTAAGTCTCAATCCTCACATATCCTTGCTCACATACACACATCCATATGTATATATTCACATATATTTCATTCTCCAATATGTATGTATCTATCTCTCCGATTTCTAAAAATCAGTATAATTTATTACAATTTTTGTGGTAAGTAAATGCACGAATTGAAATTGTCACTTGACGTTTGCAGTCATAAATCATCGCACAGAGGCGAGTGAATATGGTAAGCGTAGTTGTATGCTTCTTCTTCTTACATGCTTACATACACTTATATCAGGTGTTTTTTTATAGCAGCCTGCGAAATATCGATGTCGATAACTATGGTTTGATAGCTGAGAAACTGTGTGGCAAACTGTGTTGAAATTTCTGTTTAGTAAGGTTGGTTGGTGAGTGACTACCATTCGGAATTCACAGCAGGACGTTGGTTCGAATCTCGGTGAAACTCCAAAAATTAAGAAAAACATTTTTCTAATAGCGGACGCCCCTCGGCAGGCAATGGCAAACCTCCGAGTGTATTTCTGCCATGAAAAAGCTCCTCATAAAAATATCTGCCGTTCGGAGTCGGCTTGAAACTGTAGGAGAAGCTCGGCCAAATACCCAAAAAGTGTGTACGCGCCAATTATATACATATATATATATATATATATAAGGTTGGACAAGTCATCATGGATGGTTTAGCAACTGAAGAACGCTTCGAAATTGTGGAAACTTACTTTGAAAAAAAATTAAATAAATTTATTCGCGAAGTTCATACAGCTCATCGACCTTTGTTTCTTTCGATAATGAGCAAGAAGCTGGCGTTACATTGAATGAGTGCTCGCAAAGTGTACTGAATTTTTGTTTCCAAAAATGTATCAACTAAACATCTACGACATTCGATTCCCACAAGACGACGCAGCTTTCCATATACCGCGTTTAACAACTGATTTATTGGACTGATCGAATGGTCCACGTAACTCGTACCTCGCAGCGGACATAACAGAGTATAAAAAAAATTCGTTCCAACAATACATTTGCATACCGCGTGCAGCCAATGAAATAGTACGATTGAGCAAAAAATGCATACAAAAGTTTGAATACCATCCCCACAAAAAACCTAGCCCGAAATCTACTTCTAAATCAAAGACGCACACGATTGAGAGAAAATACATCCTCAAGGCTGCACTATCCAATTATCCCCTCTCGCATGAGGCTCCGTCCACGAAGGCAACGGAATCTCGGTCAATCCGGCTTTTGGTATGACCTCATCATCACGAGAAATAACGCAGTTTCAAGGGAGACCGGACACTGGGACTTTCCAACTCTCACCATTCAACTTCATCACGTTAAAACAAAAAAAACACACAACAGTCACGAGACTGGGAACTGAGCTTAAAGGGAGACTGGCAACTAGGCTTTTCCGGCTTCCAGGTACAAAAAATCGGAGACTTGAAACTGGTCCTTTTCGGCTTCCTCCATCCACATCAATCATACCCGGAAAAAAAATTTGCAAAATCAGCATGAGGGATAGCGGAGGCTTTAAAGAAAACTAGAAACTAGGCCTTTCCGGCTCGCAGCTACGAAAAATCGGACACTGGAAACCCATTCTTTCTAGCTCCCTGCATTCATTCATGTGGTGGAAGTGGTTCACATTCGATTTAATCATATTTATGTGGACATACCTATATATCTCATTGAACAAATAACTATTTAGTTTCGCAGCTCTGGCAAGCAAACATAATACTCTAGCTCCTAAGATTTGTACACTTTTTGTTGGTTTCTTATGCAAAACAGATACAAAAAATAAAGAAAATGAAAAATAGTCCCACAACATTTGTATTTTGTATTATTATTTTAAGTTCTCAAGTGCTTAAAAAACATCCGATACTTATACTTATAAGACGAGTTAAAAATTCATCACATAATTCCACAAATATGTTTTCACTTCTGTTGTGGTAGGTTGGTTAGTTGTGGGTGTGGAAGCATGCGATTTGCTTTTCTGCGACGAGCTTCAGTTAGTTCTACTCGGGTTGACATGTGAGCTCTTTTGGGTTGGTCGACTACTCAAGATTAGCCAGAAAACCTTTAGGAACTATTAGGTTGCGGAATAAATTCGTAGCGTTTTTCCCAAAGACTTTTATTTAAACATAAAAGAATAATCATACCAATAAGTTAATCAATTATATAATCGCCGTTGCTGTTTACAACATCTTCCCACCTCTCGACCAATTTGTTAATGCCGTTCCGCCAAAAATCGTCTGGTCTAGTGTGAAAGAAGTTATTGAGCCATTTTTTAAGGACCTCTTTGTTATCGACGGTAACGCCCTTCATATGGTTTCATAGGACCGGAGATGATGGTACTCGGTCGGTACAAGGTCCGGAGAATACGGCGGATGCTGAAGGACCTCCTATTTGAGCCCTTGGAGTGCAGCTTTGACTACTTGTGCAACATGGTGCCTTGCGTTGTCGAGAATGTTTGATCATGTCGATCAAGTATTTTCAGTCGAATAGCCTCAATCACGCGAAATAGCTGGGCAATGCAGAGCCCCTCGTTGATCGTGGTATTATTTTCCAGTGCATCACACCCTTCCAGTCCCATCAAATACACATCAAGATCTTCTTTGGATGAAGATCCGGCTAGACTCTCGACTTTGGCGTATGCCCTGCAGCCACCCACACCGTGCCTTGCTTCATCTCGACTAGAATTACAGTGAGGCATGCCGAAGAATCAGTTAGGCCCGAATTAGGCAGGACTTACTGAGGCACGCCTCACTATAATCTTACCAGGCCCACGTTAGGCAAGGCAAAGATTGGCATGCCAGAACAATACCTAATTTCATTGTGGTCACGAAAATCTGTGACAGTGTCTCACTTAGGCATAAATTGGAATCCCTAACTGATTTGTAGAAGCGCTTCCGGAGTATTACCGAAGTTCGGTTTTTCGAACCTGTGCCTAATGAGGCCGATGTGTGGCGATACCTTTCGGGACTTGGGCCTAGTTTGGCTGCCTTATGAGGCGCAAATTCGGAATGCGGTCTGCCTTACTTGCGCCTAGTCACCGCCTTACCAAAATTTCTAGTCGGGATATTGATGTACCTAGAGGCACCATTTCTCATCTCCCGTAACGATTCGGTACAAAGAGCGTTGTTTATCACCGCAAGTTGCTCGATGGCGGGCGAGATGCTGAGAAACAATTTGAAGGCGATCTGCTTTGTTTTTTTTTTTTCGTTGAGCTCATGGGACACCCAGGCTACCAATTTTTTGGTAAATTCTATTGGATGAATGTGAATGAGAATCGTTTTATGATTTTTTCACAATCTCTATTCTGTACCCCTTTTCATCAGCTAGCGTTTATAAAAATAAGTAAAAGGAATCTACATTTTACTAGATGTGCAGCTACGAGAGCGGTTAAATTAGTACCTGTGTTTGATGACAGAGGTCGTTCCTGGCGGTAGTTGGAGTTAGCATCGTGTGCTGCCATCTATCAAAACAAATTTCAGATTGATTGATAGGTAATTCGCTTTTTGTTTTTGTTTGGGAAAAATGCGAGAAGATAAAAGCAAAGTTGAATGTTGTGTATAAAGACGCTTCGACATCTGTGACCACAGTTAGATATTGGTTCAACGAATTTAAACGTCGTTAAACATCCATTTTTGATGAGGAGCGACCACGACGCCCGCAGACGTGGTTACCGAGGAAATCTTTCGAAAAGTCCACGTCATGATTCACGCTGATCGACGAACGAAAGTGCGCGAAGTAACACAGACTGTAGGTGTATCGACCGGATCGGCAATTAATATTTTACATAATAAGTTGGCGATGAAAAATTTGCGGCCCGATGAGTGATGCGATTGCTCACAAGTAAAAACAAGCGGACGCGGCTGTTAACTTCGAAACAGTGTTTGGAGTAATTTAAGCGAGATCCGAGGGAATTTTTGCGTCGAGTTGTCACTGTTGATGAAACCTGAATTCATCATTACACGCCAGAAAGTAAGCAAGAATCAAACCAATAGATTTCTCCCGTTGAATCTGCTCCAAAGAAGGCGAAGACAGTCTCATCGGCCGGAAAGGTAATGATGACGATTTTTTGGGATGCGAACGGCGTCATCTTCATGAATTTTTACGCAAAACGAAGAACGATCACTGAACAATACTACAGTGAGTTACTGGACCGCTTTCACATAAAATTGAAGGAGACACAACCGCATTTCGTGGAAAAGAAGTTGCTGTTTCACCACAATAACGCACCAGCGCATTCAACAGGAGTTGTTGCGGCCAAACTAAATGAGTTGCATTGTGAATTGCTGCCACACCACCCGTATTCACCCGATCTGGCTCCATGCAACTTTTTCTTATTCCCTTGCTTCCCGGGGGGGAAAAAATTAGTTCGAACGAGGCAGTCATCGACAGGAGGGCTTAAAAAAATGGCCGTAGCGTTGGGAGAAGTGTACCGTTCTAAAAGGGGACTAAGTTGAAAAAAAGAAATGTTTGAAAAAATTATGTCTTCATTTCTAACTCGGGCACTTATTGAACCTCCTGCATATGTTCTTCTAGTGTCATCACATCGAAAACACAGTACTCTCGCTCTTCATACTTTGAACTTCTACTCCTCGCATTATTCTCCTTTTTTTCACCCTACGCTATAGTTGTTGACGACAAGGCAAATTTTGAGTGCAACAAACTGTGATTAATAGCATTGCAACAAGCTGACAAATTTTCATGAATTTTTTATTAAATCGAAAATCCTTCTCAGTCCAATCGTTTCACTTTTACAATGCGAATACTCGCATTCCCATATTTCATACAAAATATGGTAGTAGTGTTTGTGTATGTAATCAATTCCATTTGTTGTTGCTGTATATTATATATGTACGTGCATGTGTGTGCCGAAAAAATGGCAAAGAAGTGATCGTTGTTGTTTGTTGCCACAAATTGCATACACAAATTCAGTGGTGGTCCTCTACCTCTAAATATACGCCACACACGTTTGCCAGCATGCCGGCATTCGTCCTTCTGCCTCTCTGTGTGTGTGCGTATGTCAGTATTTCCGTTTCCGCGCAAAAACTTTAAAATATGAAATTCCGGAAAACTTTTAGTCCACATTCGACGACTGCGACTTAACTTGTTGATTTATGGCTTGTCTGCCGTGTGGCATGTTGCTATTACCATGCGCTGTCGCTACTGCCACACTCCAGCTTACCAATTACATGGATACTCTTTTGAATTCGACTACCACATTTCTCGCTTTGGTTATTGTTGTTATTTTCATGTTATTTTCAGTGCTTTTGTGTTCTTTGTACACATATTTATATACGCATCCATATGCAGAGTAAATAGAATAAAAAATAGAATACAATTTAGTTCGGATTATGTAGTCAGTTCATGTTACAATGTCCTGTAAGGCCTTTCTCCCATAATGCTTCTGAACTTTGTTGTAGTCTTCATAACTTTTTGGATTTATTTGCTGTGTTTTTAGTAACATATGTATGGATACTACAGACTATGCAGATAGAAACTCGTTTCATTGGTTGAAAGCCGGACGGATGTAAGTTGCGTTTGACAATATGTTGGTCAGATATTCATAAAAAAGATAAAAAGAAAGCGAAATTGGAAGATTTGCCATTCTAACAATATTTTTTGTTTTATTTTTCATTGCCTCAATAAAATCCTCAGAGATTTTTCTTGAGTTCAAAGTAGCGTAGAAGCATTATTTCTTTTTCGAGCAAACTGAACTCATTAGAAGGAAAATATAAGTTAAGGAAATTCTTAAAAAAAGACTATTGTAGGGAAATATGGATTAACATTTTTCAATTTTCAAATAATGTTTGCTATATTGGAAAAAATAGTCTTTTGATAAATTGTGTAATTTTTCTTAAATTAAATAGCTGCCGCAGTTTTTCCTGTTGAAATGCAATTTTCCAAAACTTGGTAGAAGGCTAAGTCTTACTTTAGACTAAGTAAGCAATTGAGTAGGGAAATCCTCTCTCGGCGAATGAAACTAATACTTAATGAGTCTCTCATCACGCCCGTCCTGACGTACGATGCAGGAGCTTGGACGATGACAATATCCGATGAAGCGCCCCTTGGAGTGTTTGATAGAAAGATTCTGCGAAGGATTTTTAAATCTTTTCAAGTTGCCGATGGTGAGTATCGCAGGCGATGGAACAATAAACTGTTTGAGCTTTATAGCGATACAGACAAATCAAATTGCGCCACTTGCTAGGTCAAGTCGTCCGAATAGATACAAACGCACCGGTTCAAAAAGTACTCGATGTAATACCAGCTGCTGTCAGTAGAGAAAGGTCTCCTTTGCATTGAAAATATTAGGCGGAGAAGGACTTGGCTTGATGTGGTGTGTCCAACCAGTTAGCACTTTGTTACACTCGGCCAAAATCGCTTAAGAGGACAAGAAGAAGAAGAGCTTATAAAAAAGAAAAAAAGTTTCACGGCTCTAGCTTTATCTCGTAAGTGTCTTGAACAATAGATTTTTAACAACAAAAAGAGTCTAATGGAGTTACCCATATTCAATTTTTATAGCTTCAATTCAACTCCCACGTTCTCAGCAGATCCATGCCGCTTTCATTAACTTCTCCGAAGCAGCTATTGAAAGCGGCAGATCCCTGACTGTATCTCGTAAGATCGGACGGCAAGCAATAGGCTTCCGCTCAAACAATTTCTGTCGCTGCAGGCATAAGGATGAATGCTATTATCTCAATGCTACCAACTCACTCAGACAATCACGGGACATACGCACCTTTCGAAGGTATTGATCTGAATACTTAGAAAACTTGCAGTCTACCTCCTTTTACATTCGGCTTCTCCGGCGTTACTTTAAACAAACTCGTTGGCAATGTCAGATGGAGAAATCAAGCAGGAGCCTGCATTGGGAGATCTTTAAGAGTTTTTCTTCTCGATTGTTTTTTGGGAGGCACAAAATTAGCTGAGCTCTGGCGCTTTTTTTTAAGCAGTCCACCATTTAAAGGATGGAGTCCGAGTACGCTCACGTGGCATCACATGCAAATGGGCTTAAATGTTACTTGGTGGAGAACAGCAGACACCGCAAGCTAATCTTACCTAACAAGTACTCTAAAAATCAATAAAATTGGCCATCACATAAAATTTATCCAAATAATTCGATTCAGTTCCTGCCTATCAAATACATTTTTGATAAG